>JANSVK010000012.1:0-356371 GCA_030068005.1 Cladophialophora exuberans
ATAAGGGCGGGGTCCCCATACAGCTCAGTGGGATGATCAGCATACTATTATATATCAGGGAGAAGGACCCATTCCTTCCCTAGCTCTTTTCTTTCCTTCCCTGCAATCTGGTTGAGGTATATCATCGGTACCTCTTGTTGACCAACACCAACATGTCGGATTCCAAAGACATTAATTACTCCCCTAACGGGGCCAGTGGAGATCACTATGAGAAGGGTCCAGAACGTCGACGATCTTCTATCGCCGACCTCAACAGGGGCAAGAATCTGGACGCAAAGTATGTTGTCTTCGTCATTCTCTTTTGCTCGGCTAAACTTCTGATAGGATCTCAAACCCTCTGGCCGACATCACTCAGGAAGATTTGTTTGCAAATGTGAGTGTAGCCTATTCAGCCACAGAAACAGATCTAACGAAGTGCAATTCAGGTCGAAGACTTCGCGAATCGTAATGGCATGAACGCTGAACTAGACTTGCTCAAGAAAGGTGCCCTAGTCGCACAGAATCCTGGGCATTTTGAGAACCTTGAAGTCCTCGATGAAGATGAGAAGGACGCCCTTCGCATCGAAGTCAACCGAAAATGGAAGCACCCTGTGAAGCTTTACATGACGGTGATTGTCTGTTCGATTGGTGCCGCAGTCCAGGGGTGGGATCAAACCGGAACCAATGGTGCCAACCTCTCATTCCCTGAAGCGTTTGGTCTCGACACACCAGAAGGCGAAGCTGGTTACGAAAGAGACTTCTGGATCATTGGTTTGGTGAACTCGGCGCCTTACATCGGCAGTGCATTCCTGGGGTGTTGGTTATCTGATCCCCTTAACTACTATCTCGGACGACGAGGAACGATATTCACTTCTGCCATTTTTCTGATCGCCACCCCAATCGGCGGCGCATTTTGCCAGACCTGGGAAGAACTGCTTGCTACGCGTATCATCATGGGTATTGGTATGGGGCTCAAAGGTGCTACTACGCCGGTCTTTGCTGCCGAAAACTCGCCTGCTGCAATTCGTGGGTAAGTAAAGAATACCGCTATGAGAAAGATTGATCTAACAGACCTTCAGCGCCCTGGTCATGACATGGCAATTCTGGACCGCTTTTGGTATTTTCTTGGGCACCGCGTTCAATCTCGCCGTTTGGAATGCAGGAGACATCGGGTGGCGACTACAACTCGGTTCTGCCTTCATCCCTGCTATCCCTTTGGCCGTGTTGGTTTATATGTGTCCGTAAGTTGACTCTCTCCCAGCTCCGTCAATTGTCGCATCCACTTACACCTCCTAGTGAGAGTCCAAGATGGTATATCAAGCACAACAAGGTCGCCAAAGCGTATCAGTCGCTCCTGAAGCTTCGCAATCACCCTCTCCTTGCCGCCAGGGATCTCTACTACATCAGCACCCAGATTCAGATCGAACATGAAATAGTTGGCGACTCCACATATGTCACACGTTTCACGCAACTGTTCACCATGCCTCGCGTCCGCCGCGCAACATTGGCTTCGTTCGTCGTCATGATTGCGCAGCAGATGTGCGGTATTAACATCATGGCATTTTACTCATCGACGATCTTTCGAGAAGGCGGTGCCACGGATTTCCAGGCCTTGTTGGGTTCATTCGGATTCGGCGCCGTCAATTTCCTCTTCGCCATTCCTGCGTTCCTGACCATCGACACCTTTGGCCGTCGATCGTTACTGCTTTTCACATTTCCCAACATGGCTTGGACGCTGCTCGCCGCAGGATTCGCCTTCTACATTCCCAGGTCGAGCAGTGCGCATCTCGGAGTCATTGCACTATTTGTGTATCTTTTTGCAGCATTCTATTCGCCTGGTGAAGGTCCCGTGCCATTCACGTACTCGGCCGAGGTGTTCCCCCTCTCGCATCGAGAGGTTGGCATGGGTTGGGCCGTGGCAACCTGTCTATTCTGGGCGGCCGTATTGGGTCTCACGTTCCCGAAGATCCTCGAAGCATTTACCCCTACGGGCGCATTTGGCTTCTTCGCCGGCCTTAATATCATAGCTTTGATCATGATCTTCTTCTGGGTGCCAGAAACAAAGGTATGTTGCAATCTATTCTCCCACTGAGCGCGAAATACTGACGTATTTTTCAACAGCAACGTACCCTCGAGGAACTCGACTATATCTTCGCGGTACCAACTCGACGCTTCATGTCGTACCAGACTGGCACATGGCTGCCGTGGTTCATCAAAAGATATATCTTCTGGAATAAGCACGCTGAGCTGAAGCCTTTGTACACGTTTGACCGTGGTGTCATGCGAGACATCAAAGAGCAGAAGGAAGAGAATGAGAGGGAGGGTGAGAGAGTAAGACGTGAAAGTGTAGCGCGCGAAGAAATCAAGACTGTGTGAATGGAAGAGTCATCGATTACATCCTGATGAGGATTGATAAACATCAGGATTCGACAGTACCGACGGGGAAGATGTTGGCTGTGAGAATGGAATGCTCAGATTGATGAAAGTGTGGTGGTTTGAGGAACAAGACCTTTCTAGGAGCACAAGAAGGTACGACTATATGCATACAGCATATATACAGATGTTGATGATAGGCAAAATGTCCAGACGTGACTGCTCAGGGGTTACACCTTTTTTCAAGTTGCCTTCGACTCTATCTTTGTTGCACAGGACAGTGTTGAGAGCGTGCTCGGACTGTTCCGATACTATGTATGCCCATACAAACGCGGTATTGGCACTGGCCAGGCCCCCATTGTGCCTTCCATTTGGGCTACGGGCTCGCTAAGGTGCAAGGCCAAGTCAGGCCAAATTTCCCTCGTCGAACTTGAAAACCAAGTTCAAGTTGACCTCAGCCAACATTCAACACCTGCCTGATCCTTTCATCTCCAGCGTCCTGGAGCAACTCTAGTCACTTCATTGCATGCTTTGGAAGTGAAATTTGACCTTCTCGTCTAAATATTTTTGGTTCCAAAACCGCCTATTGCCAGCTTGATTCTGCAGCCTGAGGGTCCGATTTTCCGTCTTGCGTTACAAAGGACTTAGCAATTCGGCCCTCTCGCTAGCCCCCAGATGATGACTGTGCACGACGCCTGCACCAGCCTGTGGTCTTGCCCGCGCTCTGATTTGAGAGGTTCGAAGAAGGATGCAAGCCACCGACCCTCGTCCTACGGGCGGAAACTTTGGCAGCCTCATTTGTCATCCTTGTCACTACAGGTCCCCCATCTTCGTACCTTGTGCTCACTGTTCTTCGCAGTAGGTGCTAGGCCTGTTACGCTAACGCTGCATTTGTGTTCAAGTATATATGGCATATCGCTCTTTACCCTTCGGGCATTGACCGGTACCAATTTGAGCCGCGTGCAGTTTGTCTGAGCCTCATTGACGACCAGGAGAAGCGAGCCCTCCTCATATACGCAAACATGGAACAACTGACCTTTATCCAGCCTCATCTGGGGTCAAAACCCATGTGTCAACACTCCCCTCGACTCGTCGCCTTTGATTTCTTGCCCTATATTTCATTTGTCGGTAAAGCTCGTTCAACTTTGCAATCCGTCCTCGTTCAGACCGCTGCTTGACATGGGAAATCATCGGCCTACCTCTCTTATGCGACAAGGCGATCGTAGACAAGAGTCTGTACTTCGCGGTAGCGATGAAGCGGACATATCCCTCCAGGAAATTAATGGTTAGTTTATAGAGTCCACCTCCCCTTATCGTGATTGTTTAGACCATGGTTGGTTGACAGCACTCAGTTGCCGAACGGCTTCTCGGCCGGAAGAAAGAAAATCGGAATCTACACACCCTCGACCAACAAACCCTGACGAGAACCTGTGAAGCTGCGAGCCCATGGCGAACGGGCGTTTGGGCTCGCTTTCCCCTACTCAGCTTGTGCTGTCTCCTGATAATATTGGCAATCCTCATCGCCGCCATCGTTGTTCTCCTCCTTTCTGATGGGCAAGACGTTAAGTCTTGGGGTGTCACAAATGTAAATATCAAGGGTCATCAACGGCATTGGCAGATCAGTGTCAATGCTTGGCTTGCTCTTGCCAACTATCTCATCTCCAAGGCTCTTGCGGTCATGTTTGCCGAAGCCGCTGCCATATCCTGGTGGATTCATGTTGTCCATGGCGAGAGTATCTCAAAACTTCACCTCCATTGGCAAATTGGCAACTCTGGCATTCAGACCGCAGTGTCACACTGGAGACTATGGGGCTGGATATGCGTTGGCAGTCTAGCTTTCACCATATTTACTGGACTGGAAGGTGAGTTGTGCATGATCTAGCAGCCCTACTTGTCGTCTAATCCGCCTGACCTGTACTGTAGTGGTGCTACAACAAGCCAGCTCTTCAGCCACAGTTCTCTCAGTAATTCCTCGGAATTTGACGGCAGAGCTTGCTTCCGCCCTTCCTGCTGGGTTCTCCGGCGTATCAGCTGCAAGTGGACATGATACCTTCTTCGTCACATATTTCAGCTCGCCTTTTATTCAAATTCTTCAAGACTACAAAGTTCAGTCACCAGTCCATCTTGACCTGGACGGATGTGATTCTACCTCTAACGTTTCATGCACTACGCGGTTGGCTGGGGTGGGCTTTCAATATACCTGCAACGCAACCCGAAGTTCGCTGCAGACTCCACTGACCTCAAACAATGGATCTGTTTCTCAACCTCCCAATCCAGTTTTCCAGATCAATTTCACCACTGGGGGCAACAATCAGATTGATCTTGGCGCCCTGTGGCAGGATACGCCAGGATACCAAGGCCAAACTGTTACCAGTAGACATTGTACACTTGCACCAGCTTTGGTCGAATACCCAATCAACGTAACACAAAGAATCGCGACTTTGCAGGCACCTACATCCTCTGTACGGTGGGAAATTGCCCCGGTAGATGCCGACGAGAAAGATCTTGCTGTCGATAGAGTACTAGACTTGCTCCCTATGCTAGATTTCGACAAAACCCAGCTCCAAACCTCGTTCAACGGAGAATATTCCACGTCCGGTCAACATAGCACGTTAGGCGGCATATCACTCGCATTTTCCACATTGTTCGGCTCAAGCATTATCATTACAAGCGACGTCACAAATGCTGGCTCTGATGTCAGCATTACTGGGTCCTTCGCAGCGTCCTATGCCATCTTCCCTCAAGGCACAGGCGACATCGACGATTCCCTCGATAACACCTATGCATCCCCGATGGATGCACTGATTTCCAAC
Source organism: Cladophialophora exuberans (assembly GCA_030068005.1). Taxonomy (NCBI): domain Eukaryota; kingdom Fungi; phylum Ascomycota; class Eurotiomycetes; order Chaetothyriales; family Herpotrichiellaceae; genus Cladophialophora; species Cladophialophora exuberans. The sequence continues at coordinate 5,166 of JANSVK010000012.1, forward strand.
ATAAGAGACATTATGTTCCGAAGTTCTGTGGCAATTGCAACGCAAAAGGTGGGCAACTACGCCGTCAATTCATCAAGCGGGTTAGAAGTTCAGACATCAACGGTTCCAACCCACAATACCACAGGCTTGGGAGAATACCGCATCTACCATACCGTGTACAAGACCAACAGGACTGTTCTTGGCATTGCGGTTGGACTGATGGTCCTCGCGATCCTTGCGATCCTCCCGCTGTACAACGGGTACTGGAGACTGGGCAGGAAGGTAAGCTTGTCGCCTTTCGAGGTGGCCAAAGCATTCTCCTACTCAACCATATTTGATGAGCAGACTGGGACGAGAGGCGCCTACAGCGTCCTCGATCTCGATGTTAATGGCCCGGGACGGGTGACCCAGTCTGGCTCGAATCTTTCAGCTGATAGGCTTGTCAAACTTCTTGGGCCCAGGAAGGTCCTGTATGGCGAGGTGGCTCCTAATGTCCTTGGGGTAGGCTTGCTCGAGCATACCGATAAGGCAAGGTCAGGAAGGGTGTATGATTGAGGAACTACCGAGACCATCTGCAAAAATCATGGTTGCATAATGTCCTACGGGATTCTAATAAAGCAATGACTCGCCACATAAGAACATGGATACAATGAACCATTGAGTTTCGCCTTTGATTGCGTTTTCTTCTGTAACTACAGCGAGCAGCTCGGCCTCACATGCCTCTATCACGTGCCAGCGCAATGAGAGGTCAAAATGGCTCAGCCGTATGCTCGTCTCGCTTACATGAGGGCTGGATTCGACCTTCAGCCTGACTGCGCCTCTTGCAATATCCTTCGACCTCATTCATGTCAAATCGCGCGTCGCCGCTCAAATGTGGACGGCACCTACGTCTTCGGATTGACTGAATCTGTTAAGGTTCGAGAAGGCCTAACTCCCACCCACACTGGGCATCACGCCTGATGACGTCCTCAGTCCTCTCTACGAGAATTCTGGTACAGGTGCGATGCCTGGGTGGACAGGAATTTTTCGTGAACCAGATTCACCATGAATGGCACCGAAAAAGGAGTTCACAAGCCGACCACAAGCACCTCGTTACACCATGATGATTATACAGTTGGTTGGATATGCGCGCTTCCCATCGAGATGGCTGCGGCCAAAGCGATGTTGGACGAGATTCACTCAACGTTGCCGAATTCTCTCCACGATCACAATACCTATACATTGGGGTCGATTGATAAGCATAATATTGCCATTGCTTGTATGCCTTCAGGCGTGTATGGAACAACGTCTGCTGCAACAGTGGCCAACCAGATGATGTCCAGCTTCGGGTCGATCCGTGTCGGCTTGATGGTGGGCATCGGTGCAGGGGCACCCACGCAGTCCGCTGATATTCGGTTAGGCGATATCGTGGTGAGTATTCCCACTGAGCGCTACGGGGGCGTGGTTCAATACGATTACGGCAAAACCACCCAAGATGGCAAGATCAGGCCTACCGGCATATTGAACAAGCCTCCACAGGTGCTCCTGACCGCTGTATCCCACTTACGAGCAAACCATAGCTTGAAACCAATTCAAATTCATAAATATTTATCCGAGATGCTGCAAAACAGTCCTGAAATGAGTCCCGAGATTTTCCTTCGCCCACAACTAGAAGATCAGTTGTTTGAAGCCCAATACGACCATTTCCAGTCGCGATCTACCTGCGACCAATGCGACAAGGGCAGACTGGTCGCTCGGACTGCCCGAGCTGATAAAAACGTTACAAAAATTCACTATGGGCTGATCGCTTCAGGGAACCAGGTTATGAAGCATGGCTGTACTCGAGATAGGTTGGCCAAAGAGCTTAATATCCTCTGCTTCGAAATGGAAGCTGCCGGATTGATGGACACATTCCCATGCCTTGTTATTCGGGGCATCTGTGATTACGCCGATTCGCACAAGAATAAGCAGTGGCAGCCGTACGCGGCGGGTGCGGCAGCAGTATATGCCAAAGAGCTTCTCTCAGTGATATCTTCAGACACAATTTCGACAGCGGCCTCGGTCAAAGACGAGAAAGCGCGGCGAGAACAACGAAGAAAGCACCTATTAGCCTCATTGGCTTTCGGTCAAATGGACACTCGCCAATTGACCATCAAAAGAGCACTGACCAGAACATGCGACTGGCTACTAACACATCCACACTACCTCCAATGGCTTGATGCCGACGAGGTTGATCAACATCATGGCTTCTTATGGATAAAGGGAAAGCCGGGTGTTGGAAAGTCGACCTTAATGAAGTTCGCTCTTGCCCATGCCAGCAAGACTATCAAGAACAGTATCGTCGTATCCTTCTTCTTCAGCGCGCGTGGAGAATCCCTCGAGAAGTCTACGAGTGGTATGTATCGATCATTATTGCTTCGTCTTCTTGAACGGCTTCCAGCGCTTCAGCAGCTTTTAGACCATGTTGAATTAGCACCAAGTATGATTGAGAATTGCGAATGGCCCCTTGATTTGCTGGAAAACCTCTTCGACAATGCCGTGCAGAATTTGGGAGAGGTCCCTCTGATATGTTTCATTGACGCTTTAGATGAGTGTAACGAGTGTCAGATACGCGAGATGGTAGCATTTTTCCAGCATTTAGGAGAGCTAGCCAAATCTGCGCATGTTTCACTCCGCGTCGTTTTCTCGAGCAGACACTATCCACATATTTCAATCACAAAAGGCATATCCTTAACTCTTGAGGGACAGGACGGGCACGATCAGGACATTGCCAACTACATCAACAGCGAATTGAGAATTGGTCATAGCAGCCTGGCAACACAGATTGGAGCCGAACTTCAAGAAAAGGCATCAAGGATATTTATGTGGGTCGTCCTGGTGGTGAAGATGATCAACAAAGCGCACGATGAGGGTCGAACAATACACTATCTCCGACAAATGCTGAAAGACTTTCCTAGCGACCTGCACGAGCTATTCCGCGATATGTTGACACGAGACTATCGCAACAAAGACGAATTACTCCTATGTCTTCAATGGCTACTCTTTGCAAGGCGACCCCTGAAACCGAAGGAGTTGTATTATGCTATACATTCCGGTATCGATCCCGAACAACTATCGGAGTGGAACACCGACGAGATATCGATGGATGTTGTGGAAAGATTCATTTTGAACTCCTCCAAAGGACTCGCTGAAATCACCAAATATGAAAATCCCACTGTACAGTTTATTCACGAGTCTGTCAGAGACTTCCTCAAGGAGGACGGGCTAGGCGAAATCTGGCCTGACCTTGCGAAGAACTTCCGAGGAGCAAGCCATGAAAGGCTGCGACATTCCTGTCTAAATTACCTGAGCAGGTACACTGTACTTTCCTTCAAAAAGACCTCGTCGCGGGAGCGGAAGTACCCAAACATACTAGCCCGACCAAGGACCACTTCCGAAAGCTTTCCGTTCCTAGAATATGCCGTGAAAAACGTCCTCTTCCACGCCGACATAGCACAAGCCGGTGGAATCGATCAGACAATGTTCATTAAAAACTTCCCTCTTCCGGATTGGATAAAGATGCAGAATTTATTATCATCGACGGAAGAACCAGGCTACACTCCAACCGCTAGCCTATTATACTTACTAGCGGAGAGAAACCTTTTCAATCTCATCAGAATTCATCCGTCCCAGTTATCATGCTTCGAGATCGAACATGAGCGGTATGGATTACCATTTTTTGCAGCGCTGGCCACGGGCAGTAAAGAAGCCTTGCAAACATTTTTCGAAGCTCAGGCGGGAATCCAGCCTGTTACTTCTCCGCTGCACGGGATGTGCAGAGAGTATTCTCGCGATGGAAAGCGGCCTACCGAACTTGGACCGGATTTCTCTTTCTCGAGCCAGAAGAGTCCACTATCTCACCTAACAGAGTATGATGACGGCATACACCTTTACCTCCTCTGTAGTACCGGCAAGTTCGACATCGAGTCGAAGGATTCCAGTGGGAGAACACCACTGTTATGGGCTGCTGAGCATGACCACAGGCCTCTATTAGAGCTACTACTCGAGCAGGGTGCCGACCAAGAATGTGAGGATCAGTTCAATTGTACACCGCTATCTTTGGCTGCGTCCTCTGGATATGAAATGATATCAAAGCTGCTGCTGCGACGATGTGCCGATCCGATGTCTAAAGATATCTACAGTCGAACACCGCTATCGTGGGCTGCTAACCGTGGGCATGGGGCTGTCGCGAAGCTGCTACTCAAGTACAATGCCGAGCGGGACTACAGAGATGGAGAGGGCCAAACACCGTTATCGTTGGCTACTCAGAACAGGCATGGTGCTGTCATCAAGATACTCCTCGAGCACGGTGCTAATCCAGATGTTGAGGATCTGTCTTGGAGACGGACGCCGTTATTGTTAGCCAGTGCCATCGGATACTCAGAGGGAGTGGAGCTGTTACTCGAACGAAGAGCCGACCTAGATAAGAGAGGTAGTCATGGTCGAACAGCGCTCTTCCTGGCTGCTGATAATGGACATGCGGATGTGGTACGAATCTTGCTTGAGCACGGCGCCGACCCAGATATTAGAGACGAAGAAGGTCGAACAGCACTCTCATGGGCTGTGGAACAAGGCCACGTCTATGTAGTACAAGTCTTGCTTGAGCACGGCGCTGACCGAGCCACTAGATATAACGAAGGCCGAACAACGCTCTGGTGGTCTCAAAAAAGGTGCGAGAAAAAGGCAGAAATACCGCTCCCACGTCGGAAGAACGGCGACCGAAAGAGCAGATACCAACAAGTCCAAATATCATCCTGGGCGATCAGAGAAGAGATTGAGCTCTAGAGCGTATCGAGTGGATGCGCGACCAGATTGTAAAACTGCTCGCGCTTGGAAATTCGCCTGATCTTGCAAGATCGGGAAGGTAGTCTGACGGTGCAATCACTTTCTTCATGACAATGGCAATAGGATGTTGACTTGGGTTCAATTTGCCGAAATCTGATTTTGTATAGTTTAAAAAGAGAGAATTTGTCAAAAAGTAATCATGCGAATATGATATATTTACGTTATATATACACCGAACTGCACTTTATACTTTGCCATTTTCGTTCAGGGAAGCGAGCGAGGTGTCATGAATGCCAAGACTGCTAAGACAACTTTGGTCCCAAGTACAGATAGCTCATCTATCGCAGATGACAAGCATCCTTCTCTCATACTTGGAGTCGTACTATACCTGAGTGTATAGAGTGCGCCTAATACCGAAGAATATTGATTATCACTACGTCCTGCCTATCTCTATAGGCTGATCCCTAACAAGAAGGTATTCTACTATTAGTTTACCTAGATATGTTACCTCTAAATTAGCTAAATATGGTGAAAGCCCGGTATTATATCCCAGATCAGCTGATTAGTAAAGCATCCCTGGAACAACTCCGCTCGGCGCTCGGAGTTGCGCTAGGGACTGGGAGGCGCAGGAGTAGTTCCTCTGCGGACTGGACTATCGTGAGTCGGTCGAGCGCAGATCTGGACCTCGTTCGTCGGCTGCTGCGTGCTAACGCGCCCACTGAGTTCCGAGTCGATGGCCTGACAAAAACCGCCATGGGGCTCGCTATCTCGGAAGGGGACGACGAATTATCGACCTCTTCAATTCTATGGAGCTCACGCTCCGTCCCCACCCGGACGAGCTGCTTTTCGCATGGAATGAGGGACACATGGACGAAGTCAAACAGTTGCTCAACGCCGACGTGATGCTCACGGCCGAAATAACGCGCTGGTATCGGCGAAAGGCCGCGAGCAGGGGCGAAACATGGGCTGATATTGCGGGCATTCTACAAAAGAGGTTGGATTACGAGGAGGGAGGCGTGGAGGAAGAACCGAAATATAAGCAAGAGAATGAGAGCGAGTCCTACTTCGATATGAGTGAAACGGATTCGCCGGATGGTTTGGACGGTATTTGATTCCTAACTACCCCGTCGAAAAGGTTCTCACCTCTTTCCTGGCTAAGCCTTTTCTAAAGTAGTATTAATAGAGAAACAAGGAAAAGGGTCTAAAAAGGTCTAATTCTCGGCGTATCTTTAGCCTATATCAAAGCATTGTAGTAACACCCGAGTTAAGTATCATAGTGACTATCAACGCCTAGCAACCAACCATTTGATAGGCTGCCAGCCTGCAAGAGGAATGCTTGTCCCCTGACAGGCAGGAATGCCTGTCACCGAGGCGGCCAGAGACAGGCGGGTACAAAGAGGTGATCAGAGGACTTCAGATAGAGACAAGTTCCGGTACACTACTATTCCAAGCGCTACCTTGTGCTTGCGCAGGGTCGTGCGATCCGGCTCAAACCCCTAACCGTGACAGTTCTAATCTTCGTTGGCACCCTTTTTAAAATTGTACCCGAGGACAACATTACCCGGATCTTTTTTTAAATTTTTTTTACTGTCCGAGCCATATCTAGTTTACACAGCGGCAGTGATGCCAGAGAGACAAGTGTTGATGAGAATGGTCACTGGAGAGGGCTGGCATTCATATATGCCTATCAGTCCTAGAGGGAATGTGTCTCTTTTCATCCACATACGTAGAGACTGAGAAGTCCTTGGATGGGCCGTAATAATCGACCTGATCCATCTCTCCAGAGCGATGAGAGGTTCTCGCCACGCCGAGGCTGAGGAAAGGGGACTGATTTTGGGTGCAGATTTACCTCATCTTGGCATGCAAAGAACGATAATATTCACCCTCACGTATCACGGTGCACCCTTGCTGATCGGGAGGAATATGAGGCTTTCCGCAGTCCTGAGCAAAAGTAGTGCGAGATCATGTGCGACAGGAGGGAGGTCTGCAATGTAACCGATCGCAAAAGGCCAGATTAGGCCTCCAGGGTGTTTGCTCAGGAGCACTTAGGGTAGTGCTCAGCTAAGGCCCAAAGGGAACCCCTCGAACATCAGGCAGCGCTTGCTGTGGCTCGCCCAGTGCTCGGGCGCGGCCTCCCTCCCATTACTCTGCCGTGGCTCTCACGATGCTCTCCCGTGCTCGGCCGGGCCTCCTCGAACCCCCCGTCGCGTGCCCAATTAAAGTGGCCTCGCTCCCTTTCCTGAATGAAAATGTTAATAGACGAATCACAGTTCGGGGTGTATATAATAGATATATATATCGTAAAGGCACCAAGAGTGGAGAATTGGCATTCGACCTTCTAAAATCTCACCTTCCTCCCAAGGCTCTCCTCAAGTATTCCATCAAGCAACTGATATCTTCGACCACCGACCCTTCGCACGTATTTTCTCGCCAAAGACGTAGAACAAGACCGGGATGGGGATGAGTCCGACTGCCACGAAGCCGAGGAGGCTGGCAGCCCAGGGAATTCCGAGGTTGTTGAACACTTAAGCGATGCACAATAAGATTAGCTTAAACTTGGAGACTCTTAGGCAAAATAGGTCTGTAGGGAAGGGGCAGATGGTGTGGATTTTTTGCGGACATACAAGGATGGGCAGTCAACGGAAACGCCCCTGCAAGCATACATCGCAGAAACGTGTTCGCGGCGACCGCGCTCGCCGCAAACGACTGATACGTGTCGACCAGGTAGTTCAGCACGGCTTGGAATATGGTCGCGTATCCGAAGCCGATCAGTGTGATTCCAATTAGAGACCTTGCGATGACAATGATGATAAAGCAATCAGCGTAAGTTCAAAATCGAAATTCCGAGTTCAAAAATTGAATATCGCCGAAAGAACAGAAACTCACGGGAACCAATGCACATTTTCTTCTGAGGTCCATCCGAAGATGAAAAGGCCCGCAGCGAACAGTGGTGCGCCGATGATCATGGGCGGCAGGCGCGCCTCAGGCACGGGACGACCTTTATTCGCCTGCAGGACGCGGATGTAGTGGGTTTGATTCGCTAGGTTCACAGCTGCGCCGAGACAGGTGCCGATAAGGACGGCGATGAAGGGGAGTGAGCCGATGACGGGAGACCAGTGACGGAGCTGTGGGTAGATTTTAGTCGCGAGGATAAAGAGGAATGGAAAGGGGTAGGACGGACGCCTTGGAAGACTATGGGAAAGGATGGGAACGTCCTAGTGTTGGGATCGAAGTGTCAGTACTCTGGCGTTTGTTGTTGGAAGTGAAGATGACACTTACATGTAGATCATTCCAAACACGAAACTCGCGTACAGACACATCAGGAAACAGATGGGTTCTAAAAATATCAACATGATGGGTCGGAGGAGGTACTTCGTTGCCAATTCTTTCATATCCAGGTGTGTTTCTTCATGCTTTGCATGCATTGCCCATTTGCCTTGCATAATGCGCATATGTTGGGCCTTCCTGCCCAATAAGGTTGGAGCGTAGGTTTCGTCGAGGAAGAAGATGTCGGCGACGAGGATGGTGAGGATCAGAATGCCTGTGATCTGCTCCATCGCAATCAGCGCCTCTAAAATCCAGAATGTAGAGGTCCAAAACTGGTCGCAGCATACATATTCCGTCCACCGCCAGCCCAAATCCTCCGTGGTGACAAAAGCGCTTCCCACCACAGGAGCCACGAGCGGACCTACAATGACCGCCATGGCATACACAGTCATAGCAGTCCCACGCATCTGCGGCTGCCATATGTCACTCAGACTGCCCGCCGTCACCGCGATGGGAGCGGAACCGAAGAAGCCGCAGAAAAAGCGACTGATGAAGATCGTTTGGGCGTCTTTGGCCGTGGCGGTCGAGAAGGCGAAGCATGAGGATAGGAAGAAGGCTGGGAATATGGCGATGCGGCGGCCGTAGAGTTCGGATAGAGGAGCGAAGAGGATAGGTCCGATTCCTAGGCTATGAGGGTTCGATGCTGTATGTTAGAATTTGATGGATTCATAGACTTCGGAGGCAATGAGACTGACCCGATCATGAAGAGCGTCAGGCCCAGCTCAGCGACTTCGAGGCCGACGTGGAATTCTGTGTGGACGGCATTAGCGCCGGTTGAGAAGCTGGGATTGCGTGAACAAGATTCATCTTTTCAAGGCTAGACGAGCTTTGCTTAAGATGCAGCATACATGCTAGATGCCCAGGTTGTGCCAACTGTTGTCAAGCCACACAGAATCGTGAGAGCCCATTTCTTGCGGGTTGACCAGTTCAAGGGATTTGCTGGGTCGTTTGGACCGTCAAATGTGACGATGAGACTGCGTTCGGCTTGGGAGGAATGAGTTGCAGGAGAGTTGTCAGCCGGTTTGGGTGGCTCTTCAGGAGATTCTTTCCTATCGTCGAGCATCATGTCTCTCTGGACAACGTGGTGTGTCGCCATGGTCTCTTGGGGTCCGTAGATATGTTCGACTTTTCGGGTATGGTATACAGTTGCGTCCAGTGCTTTGATGTGTCTTCAAGCTCGAAAGTGGTGTCGCAGCAGAGGGCGCACAGCCTATATACCGCCCCCTGCCTGGTCACTCTTGTCGCGATAAAGCTGAACATGGCCCTGCTCCCATCATTCTGCTTGTTCAGTAATGCTCGGGATCGTTGGATTAACTCCGCCCAGGACATTCTCTGGAACGGATATGGCGATCGACGGACCAAAACGTTCTGCAACCCTTTCAGGTAGTAGTAGGTTATGAGGCAGGGCAAGGCTGTGGAGCCTCGCCATATGAATGTCGGCCGAGAGATAGTTTCAAAGCAAGGGATATGGACATAGACAGTGACGAGATCTAGTCAGTATCATATTGTGCTAGTTGGGAGCACGGAAACAAGGTAAAAGGAGCTTCATTAACGCCGAAGCTTCAGGTCGCCCTCAGCCTGATTGAGGGAGAATGGCAACTCGCACTTGATTAATCACGGGGTAGTCGCCAAGCTGAAGAAATATTGCCGGATCCGGTCAATGGTCTTCACTGGAGATAGACAAGGCTGCGAGGCTGAATCCGGATATACCTGTTGATCCAGATCACGGGCCTAAGTCACGCTTCACTGAAAATTCATGGTATTAATATTAGAGATCCCGAAATTCTGACAACTTCGACCGGTGAATTCATGGTTGATCGAGTAAGGCTCGTCCATCGTCTTCCCAAGCCATTTCTGACGTAAGTCGTAGAAGTGACTCTCCAAGTCGCTTCAGTGTAGAGGCTCTGCCCCCTTCAAAAGGGTCATTCTCCTAATTCGCTGAAGTGAACGAGGACAGGATCATAGTGCAGCAGCAAGAATTGGCCTCTGGGTAGCTATAAGTGGGAGCATCTCAACCTTGAAACCAACAGAAGACCTGAACAAAAATAAACTCCTCGCAAGGGGGTTTTTCTCACAACAAATGTCCCGAGTTTTTTTGCCCCTTGTGTGGTTCGAACTCGATTGAATTGGGTGTTCCCCCTTGGCACCTGGAGAGAATCGATCACACGGATTATTTTTTGTTCCTCATACTCTTGTTCGCACGGCGCGTGGAGGTGATCTTTACGCGATTCACTTGACTCCCAGGAGTCCGCCAGTTGTAGCACATGCAGACATTCTGGAATTATGTTCCCATTCTCTTACATCCTCATCTCAACCCAACTTATTTGTGTCTCGCGATCATGTTCACCATCGTCTCTTCGAGACCTTGACCAAGTCCCAGAAATCATTGTGACGTGAGAGAGGAGGCTCTCGTACTCAGCCGTTGCTGCGGCGAAGGTTCAAGATGTGCCAGAATACGACGCCGATGCCACGGTATGCTCCCGGAGCCGAGCTTTTGTGGTTGAGAGCAAAGAAAAGCCATCTCAAGTAGCGCATAGGGTGGTCTGAAGTTCAAGTCTGGAAGCCGACGTCGAAGTGAGCGTGGGCGGGTGGAACAGACACGTGATCACGGTATTCCGACCGAGGCTATGCCCATAGTAAATATGTTTCTGTCACAGCCACATTTACTACTGAGTTGCGAACATATCTCCTACGGAGTACAGTAATATTCAAGTCGAAAAGTCACTTCACGGGCGCCACCCAGTCGCACTCGATGGCATGGTTGGTACCTAGAACCCGCGCTCGGGATCGTATTCGGTCACCAAGCTGGATCGATCGACGTCTTCTTGGCTCTTGTCCAGCTGCTACCATATGGTACACAGCCATCGACCGACCCACCTAACAATCGTGGCTCTTCTCTCCTACTCGTATGAACAAGAGGGCAAGTTTACTTAATCTTGTGGGATTTAGAAGTGACTGGTACCTTGCGGACTCCACAGGGTTGCCTTAATCGAAAACGTTCCAAGGCCACTGCCAAAGCCTCCACGCGGCACACGTCAAGGCCAAGATAACGCTTCCCGAGCGAAGCGAATGTACTGTTTCGGAACTGATGCACATTGTTTACACCTTGAAGATGTCCTCAAGAATAGCTCTAGGACGATGTCCAAGGCTGAAATCGCCAGCCTTACACTTGGCAGACTTGTCCATGCCACCTCATAGCCCACCATATGGCGGAGACATACATCACTGTTCTTGTGTGTTGACAAAGCCAGAAAGCTAAGTAGACGACAGTCCTTCTACACTATATAATGCTCCCTCTTGCCTCGTTATCGAAGCAATATACAATCGCTATATCAAAATGGGGTTCAAAATTACACTGACCGCGGCGGCTCTTGCTGCCACTGCATTTGCACTACCACAGCCACAGACAACAAATGAACCAACCCAGACAGCCCAACAGCTTATTGAATGGAGAAATTGTCCAAATGTCGAGGCTCAGGTTTTCGAGTCTATCGGTGTTCCTATTCCTCAACCTTTTGAATGCGCCACACTACCGGTACCCCTTGACTACACAGACCGCTCGCTAGGTACACTGAATCTGTCCTTGATTCGAGTGAATGCTACCAGGGAACCGGTGTTGGGGAGTGTGCTCTTCAACCCCGGCGGTCCGGGAGGTACAGGAGTAGAAAATTTGGCATATCAAGCTCCAGAGCTTCATGCGTGAGTGGCCTATTACTGTTAATTGTACCAAGACCATATTTTAACCGCCTGATAGTATCCTGGGTGGGCAATATCACCTGGTTTCATGGGACCCTCGTGGAACCGGCAAGACAATCCCTTTCGATTGCCAGTATCCGGCGTCGGAAGCGGAACTAGCACGACGAGATACTGATAGCTTGATATCAATCAATGTCACCGAGCGCTTCCTCAATGGCGGCTACGAAGGTGCCGCGGCCTATGCCGAGATTTGTTATACCAGCGCAAATGAAACTGGAGAATTGATCGGCACAGCATTTACGGCTCGTGACATGGTCCAGATCATTGACGCTCTGGGCGAAGACGGACTCTTGCGGTACTGGGGCTTATCGTACGGCACTCAGTTAGGAGACACATTTGCAGCTATGTTCCCTGAGAGAGTGGATAGGATGCTGCTCGACGCCAATATGAACCCACACGACTACCAAGCTGGCCATTACGGGAACTACCTCCGCGACGCAGACAAGACTTTAGAGGCTTTTCTCGACGAGTGCATCAAAAATGCAGACCGCTGTGCGTTAGCTAACTTTACTGGCGCAACCAACACTACCCAGCTATTCGACATTTTCAACGCCGGGTTGTCGCTGGTCGCACAGGACGCTGCAGTGAATGAAACGACGTTCCTCACCTATGGCACCCTGAAACAAACGCTTTTCTCAGGTCTCTACTTCCCTCGTCGCTGGCCGCTCCTAGCGGACACCCTGACGAGCTTCTTGAACGGCAGCGCTTTTGAGGTCCTGGCGACACAGACCAACGAGTCCACCAGGGTGCCCTATGATCTCGGAGTCAACTCAATTGACGGCATCCGCTGCGGCGACTCGCTGATTCGGATCTCCAGCGCCGAAGAATACCTCGACCGAGTGAAATTACAGAGTACGTTTAGCCCGAGCTTCTCTGACGTGGGTTTTGAGAGTACCTGGGCCTGCGCGGCTTGGAGAATGGAAGCAAGAGAACAGTATACTGGAAACTACACCGCGAAGACCCGTTATCCCATTCTGTTCGTCAATGGCGAGTATGACCCCGCCACTCCATTGATATCTGCACGAAATGCCAGCGCCGGTTTCGAAGGCAGCGTAGTGCTCCAGCACTCTGGGTATGGGCATGGTCTGGCAGCTCATCCGTCCACCTGCGTCGCCAGAGCCGTGCAGGCATACTTCAAAGAAGGCCTGCTGCCTACGACAAGAAATGGAACTGTATGCGAGCCTGACATCGGCCCATGGGACTTGGGTAATTATCTTCCGTCTCAGGAAGATATTAACAATTCGACAAGTAGACGAAGAAGCAGTTCTATGTCTGATGAGGATGTAGACTTGGTTCGGGCAATGGTCAAGCTAGGGAGGTTGCAGGAGCGCATGTCTGGTTTGGATTAAGAGACTAGCAGAATTAATGTGTATGTCTTTCCTTGGGTATCTCAAGCAATGTACAGAGTATATATTTCCAAGACATGAAGTTTACGGTTAGTCGAATCTTTCATTTTAAGCGTCGGTGGTACCTTCGGATGTCCGGGACACCCCCGTCATGGAGCCGTTCCTGCCTATTAAATGCCTATTACCTTGAAGCTATCTAGGCACTTATTGGGTGCCCGTGCCGCCCGTTCCTTCCCTGAAACCTCGGCACCGGCCATCGCTTCCGGATGGCAGGCGCGGGACAGGCACTTACAGGTGACCACTTTCAACACCGTCAACGATCCTCGTCGTTTTCTGCACACACTATCACCACTATCACTAATGCTTCGTGCCGATCCTACAGCCACTTGATACCCAAGCTAGCCATGCACATGCAATTCCGAGTCGGCTTTCTGTCAGGGTCACGGCACCTCTGATGCCCCTCGTCTGAGAAGATCGCTTCCATCTCGCCTAACAAAAGGACAGTAGGTGGCACAAGTTTTTTCCTGAATTGTGAATCTTGGTTGCGTCGATATGTGAACCACCTGAATGCTTCCTACTGATATGGATCAACACACTGTTGAATTAAATTACAGACATAGCTATGGACACGATGGCAAGAGCGCTCAGGTGGTTGACCGCCTAGAGTACAACTCCCAACTCCCGACGGCGCAAGAACATAAAGCGCACTCAGATCAAGTTCTAGATGTACGTTTTCTCTCAATAGCTTAAGAGTTCCCTACCAAAGCGGACGGCGCTATCCTGACACGATTCTCCTGTATGACAGCGCTATCTCAAATTTGTGCCAACGATCGCCTTCCCTGCGACTCTACAATCATCATGGGAGGCTGTCCTGGTCAGCTTTCAAGCTGGTATGTTCAACGGAGGACCTACTTCCCTAGTTTATGGAACTCTGCTATGTATCATCGGCTCACTTGCGCTGGCCGTGTCTCTTGGTGAGATGGCCTCGATGTTAGCACCCACAAGTCTTTGGCTTGTCTAAAAGTCATCAAGTATATTTGATTGACATGCATTGCAGAAATCCAGTCGTGGGAGCGCAGTATCGTTGGACTGCCCTTTACGCACCCAAGAAAGGCTTCCTATCACCTGCGTTCTGGAGTTTGCTACAAGGTAAATACATTCTGCTCATCTCGACAGCTGGAGAACTAATCACTGACTTATTGCACAGGATGGATAACTGTCTTTGCCTGGATAGCCGTCTGTGCCCAGGTCTGTTTCCTCGAGGGCACAATTCTCCAAGGCCTTATCATTCTCAACGATGATACATATATCCCCAAGCTATGGCACGGCACGCTCCTGGCCTGGTCCATTCTATTCCTCCCCATCATCTGTAACATACTCGCTAGAAGAATCATGGCCCCCCTAGAGATCCTGGGAGGAATCTTACACATCGTCCTATTTGTTGTCTTCGTTGCGGTCCTGGTGTCTCTATCCCCCCACAGCTCTGCCAAATTTGTCTTCACCAACACCATAACGGACCTGAGCGGGTATTCGAGTCCGGGAGTTTCATGGTGCATCGGTTTATTGTCAGGAGCGTTCCCGCTTGCTGGCTTTGATGGTGTAATACACATGGGTTGAGTTGCTTTCCACTTTATTTTTTGCGCTCTCTCACAACCTTAGGCGCCGAGATCAAAAACGCACCACGGCGTGTCCCCCAAGCCATGGTCCTCAGTGTGCTTATCAACGGCATTCTTGCCTTGGCAATCATAATCACCATCCTCTTCACCATCGGGCCAGACCCAGAGGCAGTTTTAGGAACCCCCTATGTCTACCCAATTATACAAATGCTTCTGAACGCGACCGAGTCAAAAGCCGCCACGACGGCCATGATGACACTGGTTCTATTCATTGGCATCGTCGCCGTTTTTGGAACCCTGGCATCCGTGTCTCGCTTGACGTGGGCATTCGCGAGGGATGGCGGGTTGCCTTTTTCGAAGTTCTTTGCGAAGGTAAGTTGACATGTTTTATACAATCTATGCCTTTCGTCTTCCATCTCGCCTCAACAAAGAAGTACAATCTGATAAATTGCCTAGGTGAACACCGGGTTGCGCATCCCCTTGAACGCCCTCATCCTAGTCACATTCATCACGACGATCCTACAACTTATCAACATCGGCTCCACCACCGCCTTCTTCGCAATCCTCTCCCTCAACACCCTGGCACTGTACATCTCGTACATCCTACCAGTCTTGTTCCTCTTCATCCACAAACTGAACCTCCTCCGCAAGAACGGTGCTAGCGGCGGCATTGCCGTGTCATCTCCACCTAACACCAGCAACACCATCAACCAACGACCTACGGTCCCTTTCCCCCTCCTCTCTCCTGCGCTAATGCTCCTAATCAACGCCTTCGCCCTCGTGTATGCAATCTTCATCGTGATCTGGCTTCCTTTCCCCAGCGTGGTGCCTGTGGACGCGCAGACCATGAACTACGGCGGTCCCGTCATGGGCGCGGTGATCATCTTCGGTGTCTTAGACTGGGTCGTTGGCGGTGCGAAGAGGAGGTTCCGTGTTCCTGACGCGGGAGATGTCGAGGGAATTTGAGGGCCTGTGCGGTGGAGTGGAGCTTGGGAATTGGGAGTTGGAGGGAGGATAGATAGTAGGTCAACGAGAGGCGAGATGGTAAGCTCGGAGACAAGGTACGTGTCTGGCAGAGGGAGGGTCAAAGACGTGAAGTAGATAGAAAGGGAAATCAAGAAAATTAAGACTCGAGGGCAATGAGAACTAAATACACAGTTGTGACAATCCGGGAGTGTAAAGCTTTTTCCCAAAGATTTTATGTTTTTTTTCTCAGTTGAATTTTTCATGATTCATTGTCGTAATCTCATTATCTCTAATCTAGTCTATACTGTAGGTACATCATTGCTCATCTCCTGTACAATGCAGCCCGGCGATGAGTGCGAGCTGACCCTCCCGATCCAGCTGCATGGGCATAGCCCAATATCCCCCGTTGAGACACGCAAGTCCGAATGAAGGAACCGCGACGTGATGTGGAAAGGTCGATCGAACATGTTCCAGCAGCTGGCAGACAAAATAAGTTGGCACAGTTCTCCCCTGGTAGATTCCAGCGCCAACGCGCATTTGTGTGTGTCAGCACTGTCAGAGCATGCCCTTGACACTGTTAAGATACAACCAAGGTAGACTTGAGGTAAGCCTGAACCTGGACCGGTTCACTCGGCTCGCCGGCTCGGTCGCCAAACCGTACCCAACGACCACTTCGACGTTCAATAATTGTACCACCACGGAAGCGTATACCACGGATCCTGCCGCAACCATAGGAGAGCGTAATGGCGCTTGTCCAGGTAAACGTAGGGTCCAACAGGCGCGAGAGCAGCAGCACAGACGAAACACATCAGGAAGATCAGCCATCGGCTCTTGTGCCTCTCGGGCATGAACAGGACAGAACCGAAGCCGACGACCAGCAAAAACGCCGTGAAAAGTGGAGTGTGTGTGCCGGCGAGGGCGGCGGCGAGAAAGCCTAGCGATCCGAGGAAAAAAGCAAGCGCCCAAGCTTTGCGCTTCAGTAATGCCTTTATGTCGGCTTGCTGCCATTTCTGGCGTAACACTGTAGCACGGTTCGGTGGGAGGACTGCGTCGTCCAGCATTTCGTACGTGATGCGGCCACCGTGGAGATCTTTGCGGATTTTCTTCTCCAGCTCACTGTTCGAGAGCATGTCCCGACCCTCATCGTCCACATCTCGGTGCATACAGTAGGCAAGATCCAGGACGGCACGTTGCAGGCCTATCTGTCTTCCTGCTCGGTCAAATCGGGAAAAGAGAAAGGCATCTGCCCACACAATTCCCATTCCGAACGCGAAGACTAGGAACGCCACGGTGAACCAGAACAAGATCAGGAACGAAAATCCCCATTGGTAACTGGTGTTTTCCTGCTGACATCGACCACGTGCGTTCAGGTCCTCAAGCCCATAAGTGAACTGTCCATTCGTGAAGATGGGGTCGGTGAAATTGTGAAAGGGACGATCTCCAGTTTCACTCTTCCAGTAGTATCCATAGGGCCAATTCCACCAATCTGTGCCATCAGATTCGCCAGTTACGATCCAATCTTGCTTCCAGAAGATTGCCGTGATGTTCAGACTAGGCGCATCAAGGTCGACAAGTTTGCCACTGTTATTGAAAGTTGAGTGGGTCTGATTTAGTCCAAGAAGCCCGTATTTTGCCAAATATTCCGAGCAGTGCCAGTATAGGGCACATGTTGGGTCTTTATGGGCCTCGGACCAGTCCAGAGTACCATTGTCGTCCCGGCGTGGATAAAAGTCACTCACACACACATCGGACGTTGAATAGTACTCCAGTTGTGAGATCTGTCCGTTCCCATTCGTGTTTCCAGCCGTAGTCACGCGATAGTCCTTTGGTAGGGCTTCATCAATTCTGTATGCATCATGGACGATGTAGCGGACCAGAGTAAAGTTGGAATAAAGTAGCATATTGCCATTGTCGACTTCGACAAAAGCTTCGATATTCGCCGAGTAACCACTCATTGCGCTGAGGAGAGTTGGAAATGCCAGGATGAAAGCAGCACTGATAATGAACCATACGATAAGAGCTCGCGCTCGCGCAGTTTTGTTCTTGAGCAAATCTCTTGCTAGTTTGAGATTTGCAGTAAATGAGGCGTGCTGTAAAGTGATAGCCTCGAACGTTCCATACGACACTGGAGTCGACTCCATTACTCTGACAAGAGCTTTGGTATAGACAGCAAAAGAGAGAGCAGCGAGAATTGCTTGGCCGCCGCGACCAACGACAACCTGTTATTGTCAGCAGGGATCGAGGTGGTTGAAAGTGAATGACTAACATCCCAAGCAACATCGAGTGACTTGGCGCCCGTGAAGGAGAATTCACCGAAGCCGAGTGTGATTTGAAAGAATCCTGAGAGATCCCATATATTGTATTGACCAAAGCCAACATAGAAACCGCTATCTGGTTGGCAAGGACTGGTGACCGCGTAGAGATTTCCCGATGTAATGATAGGAATGATGGCGATGAAGAAGACAACGACGGCAAGAGGGATAGCGATGGTAAAGAATCGCCAGAGGATATGGCGCCATCCAACAGTTTTGAGATCGGCGAAAGAGTCAGAGAAGAACCTCTTCGACCGAGGGATGGACTGTCGCCAAAAGTCCTTGGAAAGGACGCATCGTACGTGTGACAAGAAAGAAGATGCTGATTCCTGGGTGCGTCGTTGAGCGTGATACTTTAGGAGGCTGATATCGGACAGTCGACTGTAACTGCTGGTGTGGGTGCGGACACTTGCGGCAGCATCAAGGTCGTCCAGGTCGACGCCGATATAGCTTCCATTCACTTTACTAGCCATGATGCCGGTGCCTTTTGGGTGCCTGCGCGGTTCAAGTGCGCGTGCGCAAGTGCACTTGAAAATTTGCTGTCACGACTGAGCAGAATAAGCCAGCGACAATACCTTTATCAAGAAAGGTTTCCAACCCATGCCACACTCGTCTCAAGGCCAGCTCAAGTGCAAACTCCTAAAGCGGCCTATGCAAGCCAGTACGACTTCGACA
The DNA here is from genome assembly GCA_030068005.1 of Cladophialophora exuberans. Lineage (NCBI taxonomy): Eukaryota > Fungi > Ascomycota > Eurotiomycetes > Chaetothyriales > Herpotrichiellaceae > Cladophialophora > Cladophialophora exuberans. Next base: position 23,946 of record JANSVK010000012.1, read on the forward strand.
TGGGGTATGGCTAGCTCTCCGTGACTCCTATTCTCGCATTGTGAGCTCAGACCGTTGAGGTCAGCCAGGGTACAGTACATGTTTACACCTTCTTTGGGGCCAAAAGCGGCCCACCCTCCGGTCGAAACATTGCCGTTTCATGGAGACCTAGTATGGAAACAGGCGAGGTACAGGTCCCCGTACGAGCAGAAGGCTAGGGTGGATGGGTGCAAGGCCCAGACATCACCCCAGCTCGATTGATAAGATGAAAGTGGCTTAGACTCCCGCAGTGATGAACAGTCAAGAAAGCATCTATAATTACTTGTGATAAGTAGTGGAGTGCAGGAGGTTTCACCTGCAGTGCATGTCGAATTTAGGAGCAGCGTGCCGTTGCAGCAAAGCTCACCGGTGGTGTTCAAGATCAAGCGGAGAGCCACTTTGAAAAGGAGTCTCGACGACCGCACTGCATTCAATGTTGGGGGAGCGTTTTGAATAGACTTTATCGTTTTAAGGCCTCCTAGTCTTGTGCCAATGGTGGGCTAGTGCACCGGGCGGTCACTTGAGCCACTGGGTACTTGAGTTATTTGGTGAGCAGTAACAAGCGGGTACAGTGTGCTCTCGCTTTCCGCCCCTTCGCTTGGCTTGTGTGGCCAATGTGGCACAACGCCGTTGCGGCTCTGCAATGGTCTAGATAGGCGATGCTTGCGTGTTCGGCACGATTGGTGTTTACTCATGGCTACTTTGTGTAACATTGGCGACATGCTGAGGAGGTCCATTGATTTCAAATAGTATCGGTAGCGCGTCTTCCGTACTCCGAGCTGGTATGATATGAGTACAAATACTGGGCAAAGATGGGGGAAAGTTTGTTGAGCAGCACTCAGGACATGCCATCGGTCGAGGTTGGGTCCCTACCCATAAACACTTTAAACAGTCGTCGACTGACTTGTGGGCCTAACCTCCTGTCACTCCACGCGCCGTCCTTGTTCACAGTCTTGCGGACGTCTTCAAGCAACATGTTTCCATGCTTGTCAAACCCTTTCACAAGTTTCCGAATCGTCTTGTATTCCTCTACAATGCCATATGCCATGCTCGGAGTAACTCTCTGTACTTCTTGAAGCATTTTCACAAAAGTATCTTTGGCGTCGTCTCCAGTGCGCACCTGGCCGCTGTCCATGCAGAACGAGGCGGATTTGAGGTTGTGGTCCAGTTGCGCTAGCCGATAAGGTCGGGTGGCCAGATGTTGGGTAAATGCAGATATCTGGGACGCCGAGTCTTCTGGTGCCGATGCGTGGTGAATCATTATTGGTCGGTGCGAGAGTTGAAGATGCAATAATAGGTCATCGACAACATCGGCCGTGACATGGGACAAATCCACCGAGTCGGCACTAGTTTTCTTGCGTTTCCTGCCTCTAGCTCGTGATATCGCTGATTCAGCATTGGCATCAGAGTCCAGGATCTGGGCACGGACCGCGGCGGTATAAGCGCGGTTCCTTGCAGTCTGATTCTTCTTGACCCAGGAGCGAAATCCCTCAATGAGGTAGATCGGGACACAGTCACCAAACCGTTGACGTATTCCCAGTACGTGTGCGTCCAGATTAGACTTCATCTCTTCTTCGGTTCGTAGTACTTTGGTCGATGAGCCAGACCTAGAAACAGCAACGACAGCTGCAAAATCCTCGGCGGGAAGGTGGATCAGAACATGGTTTTCTTTGATAATTCGACACCTTGAAGTCGGCTCCCATCGGTCGTCTTCGTCGTTGTAGGTTGATTTGACCTTTCGGCGCCATGTAATGATACTCCCATATTGTTCGAGCTCGGCACTATTACCGCCCAAGTTGACCTCCTCATCGATATAGTTCACTTCGACTCGGACAGCTTTCATGCGCTCTTCAACCTGATTCCCGACCTTAGTATCTCTGAGGAAGCTCGACATGTCCAAAATCATTTCAGGAGTTGCATCTTTCTTGTTGGTCCGTGACTTGTTGACTTCTGCGAGGTCCGCCGCTTTCTGCTTCTCCTTCAGTTTTTGTTCCTTTTCTATCTGTTTTCTGGCCTTTGCAGCTTCTTTATCTGCCTTGACGGCTGCACGTTCAGCCACTTTGGCAGCTCTCTCAGCTTCTGAAGGTTTCGAATGTTTTGCCGGTCTGGCCTTCACCGGACTGGATGAGAAGTTAATGTCGTCCACGACCTTGTCCACTGTCTTCTTGCCTTTGAGATCTCGACGTGTGTGGGAGCCAAAGGGTTGGGATTTAGGTTTTGCACGATTGTTGGACTTCTGATCAAGTGAGGCAAGAAGCTTCGCAGTTCTATCGTCGTAGTTTGTTGATACTGGCTGTGACAAGCTTATAGGCAGGTCGTCAAGGGAGTGCTCCTCAAAAAAGTGGTCCAGTAATATCTTTGTGGTATCGACATCGACCTGCTTTTCTGCTCTAGGAAGTGAGTGTTCCGGCGCCGAAGAGGAATAGATAATATCGTCATTAATATTACTCTTTGCACTGTGTGTTGAGGATCCTTGGAAGGCACTGGTGACAGACTTGTGTTCGACTTTCCGGGCCACATTATCGTCAGAGGAGACGTCAAAATCAAAATCAAACTTGGCGCTAAAGTTCGAAGCAGCCTTTGTCTTTTGCTCATTATCCAGAGAGGCGGCGCTGTGTGCTGGACTCAGTCGTGGTCTCTTCGCAGGTCTATCGATCTCAAAATCCAAAGAGCTCTTGTCATCAAAGTCATCGGACCTCAAATCAAGCAGTCCATGGAGCGTTGTTCTCGTGGCAATTGACACTGGTACAGGCTTTGTGCTCGCTGGGCTGGGTGGCAGACTTGATGACGATAGGACGATCACGGGTGACATTGGAAACCCCAGAGTATCTCAAGAACGAGAAAGTAGCAACAAAATCGGAGCGAATTCAACAACAGTCATTCTTTGGCAGCAAAGGGTGTGCAGATCCAAAAAAAAAAAAAGAGATGCGGCGAGAGATGCAAAAATTAGACAGTGTCCAGAGCGGTTGCCTTTCAATGTTTGGGAGTTTGCGAAGAAGCCCGATTTGGCAAGATGCAAACACGCTTGGCACTGGCGGCAGGCGCGTCACCAGTAGCCAATTCTACGCGTAAAGTGGAAATGCCAAATCGTCGAATTCATCCGCAGAAAACCACCATGTTCGCATGGTCTACCTATTGCATACCTATTGTATGTTGTTAGGGAATATTTTCAATGCATCGCCACCATCCGGGTGCATTCTCCTAGCTCGTGCAAATTCACTAGCTCTCCTGTCCCCTTGACCATATTTCGCTTTTATGACCGTCGCGAGCAGAGCAGCCGCAAAGGCAGCCACAAGTGAAACGGCCAGGACAATATCTTTTCGCTCAAGGAAGTCGCTTCGTTTACTTCGGACCATTGACATCATCTCTGCGTCCAGTTTCTCTGCCATGATCTTTCGGGTGAAGTGCTGACGAACTCTCTCCTGTCCGTTGCGGCCGATTTGCTCTAGGTCAGCTGGACTGAGCTCTTGTAGAACCTGATTCATCACAGCGGTCCACTCTTTGGTCTGATCCACGTCCCGAAGCCAACCCGTCTTACCCTCAACAATGGTTTCCAATGGACCACCGGTGTTCGAAGCAAGAACTGGAAGTCCATGCTGCATAGCCTCCACCGGTACGATTCCGAAGTGTTCATTCGATGGGGTGTACAATAATAGCCGGGCGTTGCTTAGAAGAGTCTCTTTAAAACGCCCTGGAACAGACAAAAGAAAAACAACCTGGATGTCATTGGGAACACCCAATGCGGTCGGCACTGTTTTTGCCGTTGCTGTAGATAAGCCGAAGCCCTCGGCCAGGCTCACCAATTCATGATGGTACTCGACGTTTTCGTTGACTCTGGGATCGTAACCGCCAGCCAGGACCAAGCGAGTGCCCTGTCGGGCCGCAGAAGGGAGATGGTTGAATGCTCGAATGGCGAGGCCGATGTCCTTTTTACGCTCAAACCGGTTGATACTTAGTAGGATCTTGAATTGGCCATCCCAGAGGGGCTTCTCATCTTCTTTGTCCGATATACCCTTTTCTTCGATGTTCACACAAGGGTATACAACACCAAGGGCATCGGACAAAAATGGCCACACCTTGGAGGCAACCGCCTTTGTAAATCCAGAGTTGACCACTATTTTATCACTTGCGCTCATGCTCCAGCCTTCGAACCAATCAAATGGGAATCTGTAAATCTTCTTCACGAGTCCAACAAGGCCAGCAGCTCGACGATCAGCGAGTAATTGGTCGGGAAAGTGACAATAGAAAAGAGTTCGTTGGCGGCGTGGGTAGAGCCATCTCAACAAAGGTACGCAGGCGGAGAGTTGGTCGACGATGAAGACATCCGGTGTGAGGGTATTCAGCTCATTGGTCCAGAGTGCAATTGCGAGGACCAAGTGGATCTGACGAAGAATTGCGAGGAGAATATGAAGGCGATTGAGGAAAGTAGGAGGGAAAATAGTGTTTCCACGGACTCGGACGTCTAATGTGCCTGTACTCACCAGTCTGTCAATTTTTTTTAGCTGTGAGTTGAAGAAGGCGCAGACAGTAAGACTGACCATCTCTAGCTTCTTCAAAGCAGTGATTGGGGTCGCAGTGCGAGGTGAAGATTGTGACTCTGTTTCCCTGCTCTTGTAAACCGACTGCGGCGTCGATGATCAGTCTTTCAGCACCGCCGATTCCCAGGTCTGGGTGGAAGAAAACGACACTTCTCTGCCGGGTCTGCCCTTTGGGAGCAGCATTTTCTGCTGGAGGCATTGTCAAAGGATCTTCTGCTGATCAGAATAGTCTGCCATCGTGGGTGAGGCCGAAGAACACATTGATACCCGGCTCACCTTCCTGATGTGTTTAGCAGATCGGTCAAGTTCCACAGTCGATTTCTTTGCGATCGTTCCACATTGAAATCCTCCGAGCTGATGGAGTGTACGAGTACTAGTAGTTGCGCTTTGATTCTGGCCTGCACGTATGCGACAACGTATTTCAGACCACCCGATGACATGTGCGAGTCAGTATCTAACTTCGGGCTCTGAATGCCAACGGTCATTGAGCTTCGGCTACAACCTCGCAATCAAAATATTACTGTCCGTCACCGCAGGCAATTTCAGGCACGTCAGGGTTGGAAGAGCAGGGGGCCCTCTAAGGGCCATCTAGGTAAAGAAGCGATTGGCACTTGATCCTGCGGCGGGCCTGGGAGCTGCACGAGAGCCGCCCCCAAGTGGAGCCTGCAGGCCTGAGATCGCGAATGGTGCCCCCTCGAAGCCCCCCTCAAGCTTCTAATTCCTCTTTTTTGGTAGCGACCTTGCCAGAATTGTCAAAAGTTCAATGGCCTCCGGACGCACACCACGGATAGACTTGCACTCTTGCAGACGGTCCGTAGGAGGCCGCGTACGTTCCTTCTTGCCAGAGGTAGGAACTTGCTCGTCGCTGTTTATCACGGCATCACCATCACCGTCTTTCAGTTTCACTTCTCCTCCAACGTGAAGTTCGGTGAGAGAGTCGCGCCTCCAGCTGGTGCTTCGTCGTCCCTTCACTTCCTTCTCCCACGGCGGTTTCCTTTGCTGCGGAATCCGTGCCCTTCGTTCAAATTTCTTGAATCTCCTGCAAGCAGTCTCTCGCTTCTGCTTCTTCAGCCCCCATTGATTTAATTGATTCACTTTGTCCACTTCTATATCTCGGTTGAGTGTCCAGCTAGAATGGCTCAGGTAAAAGCAAGAATCTCGATCCTACCAGGCCTCTACTAATACACTGCATAGCTCAAGTCTGCCCTACTTGCCTTCGTCGCGCTCTTCACCTCTTACGCGCTTGCCGTTTCTCCTCTGATCGTCCAAGGATCCGATTTTGTCAACAGTGTCGATGGCACCCGATTTCAGATTATTGGTGTTGCGTAAGAGAAGGCAGAATGCTGGAACAAGAGCAATGCTAATTCCTCCCATACAGCTATCAACCTGGCGGTTCTTCCGGCTTCAACCCTGATTCCGGTGTCGACCCATTGAGCGACGCTGATGTCTGTCTTCGAGATGCTGTTCTCATGCAGAGACTCGGTGTCAACGCCATTCGCGTTTACAACCTTGATCCTGACCTGGACCACTCGGCCTGCGCCTCCATCTTCAATGCCGCAGGTATCTACATGATTCTGGATGTCAACAGCCCTCTGCCAAACCAGTCGCTGAACCGTGGCGCACCATGGGAATCCTACTCATCTACTTACCTGGAACGCGTCTTCGATGTTGTGGCGGCTTTCATGAATTTCAACAACACCCTCGGCTTCTTCAGTGGAAATGAGGTTATCAATGAGGACTCTGTGCCCGAGGTTCCCTCATACATCCGCGCAGTTACCAGAGATCTCAAGGATTTCATTGCCAAACAGGCTCCTCGCCCGATTCCTGTAGGCTATTCGGCTGCCGACGTCCGTCCCCTCCTTATGGGCACGTTCAATTATATGTCGTGCGGGCTGGACAACGATACCAGCTCCAAGATTGATTTCTTTGGCCTTAATTCGTACTCGTGGTGTGGTGATGCCACATTCCAGTCGTCCGGATACGATGTTTTGGTCAGCGATTTTAGTAACACTACGATCCCGATCTTCTTCTCCGAGTACGGCTGCAATCTCGTCACTCCTCGAGTCTTCACCGAAGTCCCCGCCCTCTATTCTCCTCAGATGACACCCGTTTTCTCCGGCGGTCTCATCTACGAGTATAGCGAAGAACCCAACAATTACGGCCTGGTGAACCTCAATGACAATGGAACCGTTTCAATTTTGCAAGACTATGACAATCTACGAAAGCAGTACGATGCCTTGGACGTCAGCTCGTTGGAAAAGGCGAACGCAACAGCAACCTCACTGACTCCACCAGTCTGTGCGGTCAGTTTGCTTGCTGGTTCTAACTTCACCAACAGTTTCAGCATCCCAGCGCGACCTGACGGTGTAGACGACTTGATCTCGAACGGCGTCTCTGGCAAGTTCCCCACCGGAACGTCATCCGTTACCAATACCGAGCCTTCGCAAGTTGTGTATGACGCGAACGGACAGGAGCTCAGCGGGCTCCAATTGAACATTTTGGCCAACGACCAGAGCAACCTACCCGGTAACAACACTAGCGGTACTTCACCATCCGGGTCCGCCTCGCCGTCATCATCGTCCACTGCCTCTGCCACCACCGGCGCTAGCTCGCCGACAGACACCAATGCTGCGATGAAGCTGGGCGACGTAAATGTTGGATCACTCATGATGGGTGCGTTGGGTGTCGGTATGTTGGTGCAATGGTAGATGGAGCAGGGGCGGAAAACGGGACAAGTTGGGATTGCAGATTACAGGTCGTAGGTCGTTTCAGATTCCAGTTCAGGATCCAGGATTCATGGTTTGCATGTTCAGAAATGCCGTGGGCAAATCACCTTCTCTTCGATGGACATATGGACATATTGCGGATTGACTTTGCCGGTCGAAGTCTTTGACAGAACATAGACGTGCTAATGATGAATACGTAGATGAATTTCCTGGTACGTACTGCTACTCGTGCACTGTGGCTGTCACCTTGGTCTTGCTCGTGCTCGTGCTCGTGCTCGTGCTCGTCCTCGCCAAGGCTTGCGACGAAATTCCTGATTTTTTCAGCTTTCAATTTCAGCGAGAGCTGGTTCGATCGAGCCAATGATCGCGCGAGGTGGACCTCCATGATGCAGGAGGTTGATGTGTGGCAGATCTTTACGATGTCATGGCTGTGGCGTACGCAGTGGCTCAGCCTATCAAGTGTCGTGACTGACGCCTCTTACACGGTCCCTGCATCCTAGCGCCACCCGATGGGGAAATGATGCATGTCAACAGCCACAAGCAAAACGTCACTTGGCCGTCACTCGCCAACTTCCAGTTGAGCATCAACAGATTGTCGCTTTTTGACTTTCACATCCCAGATACAAAGACGCCCCCAAACCTCTCTTGCGACAAAATCCTTCTTTCCACTCCAGTCCATCACTCGCGACTTTCGCAACCACACCAACCTCTCCAGCACTCCAACTTCCAGCATTCCACCATGGCCCTTGGCGGTGCAATCCTTCGTTTTGGCCAAACGGGCCTGCGAATCCTTGAGTTCGCGTCTTCAGCCATCATTCTGGGCATCTACAGCTACTTCCTCGCTGTGCTTGCTCACCATGACATCAACATTCCAACATGGGAAAAAGCAGTTGAAGGCATGTCTGGCGCTGCCGTGCTATACACCATCTTCGGCATTCTGTTCACTCTTTGCCTCGGCGGTATTTCTTTCTTCGCCTTCATCGCCATCGTTCTCGACATCTGCTTCGCCGGCTGTTTCGCTGCCATTGCATACTACACCCGACACGGCGCCAACTCATGCAAAGGATTCGTCAACACCCCGTTGGGCGTCGGTCTTTCTAGCGAGGAAGCACCCGGCGCAGGTGATTGGGGTTATGTCTGCAGTTTGAACACCGCCTGCTTCGCTATGGCCATTCTCAACATCTTTCTGTTCCTCGTCACCGCCGTTGTGCAATTCATGCTAGGTCGCCATCACAAGACCGAGAAGCGCTACGGTCCTAGCCCCTCGAACAACTACACCAAAGGTAGTGGCCGTCGCCCATTCTGGAAGCGCAACAAGAAGGTTCACTCGACTCGTGATGCCGAGATGGCTACTGGAAACCTCGGTGGTTCTGCCTACCGTCCAAGTCATGAGACTGGCATGACCGGATCTACCATGCACGGTGGCCATGTTGCGACCGAACCAAAATACGGCCAGCCAGGATACGGCATGCATGGTTACACTGCACCAAACACAAACTATTAGATCATGCAATGATCGTGCATCAACACACCATCATTTATTACACGATACCAATGTATAACACTACTTGAAAAGAACGCGAAGGACAGAAAGGCAAGATTTCCACTTACAGGACGTGCGCACCGAAGGATTGTCGGGAGATAGGTTTATGCGACGAGTTCACCAATATCCTGCACGGCTTCCAAGCGACGAGGTTTTGAGCAGCGACCTCAAGATTGTATGATTTTAACGATAGATGTTATGCAGCTTATTAGCACCCCAACTAATTCCATACCTCATAGCCCCTCTGGGTACAAACTCACCAAAAAATCACAAGCATTTCAATCCTATGATATTTGACTTCTCCTCGCCTTACAAACTTGGCGCCTACGTACCTGTCCCACACGTTACTCGCTCGTTAACACCTGAGGATTTTGGAACCGCCAGTTTCAGTAGAAGCGTGACGTCCATCAAAGTCACTTATGACACTCGCGAACCGTCTTCGTATCCTGCTTGTCCCCGTCTCACAGGTACCAGGAACTCCTGAAATTTGACTGGTCAATGCCGGCCGTTGAATACGAAGGCAAGTCAGCAAACAAGATGGCCGAAAGACGTGGTGATCGGCGGCAGGCAGCCGGAAACGACGTAACACGTGACTCTGGCTTCCAAGTTCCAAGTTTGCCTGATGATTCTGTCCAGCTTCCTCGTCGTCTTCATCAATCTTGCATCTCCTAACACTTCGTGGGCATAGCATGCTCGTGCCGACGTGCTCAAGTCTAGGCTGCCATCTAAAATGGCCCGGCAACCGATGCCCGTAGGGGAGCACCATGTCGTCTACTTAAATGCAGACTGAGTGCTAATTGCCATTGAACGTACCGGCTTCAGAGATGCCGCTCGTGAAACCTCGACCAGGTGTCTCGGATGGAGAACTCGGCTCGAGACCACAGCTCCGGCAAGCTCAGACGGATGATCTTAATCACTATAACATTCCTCCTCCGGGTGGAGATATAAGCCTGGAGGAGCAGACCGCCGTTTTCCAGGCAATGAGCCTCGAATCCCCTCCTGGCGCTGAATCACCCTTTACGACACCACAACCTTCGCCCTCTCTCGTTCAATCTCCCGCTAGTTTTTCAACCGAGTTTAGCCATCAGGGTTCCAGCTTAATCTCATCACCCACAAACCCGCTCACACCACTTTCTCCGACTAATACAAATTCTTCTTCGCAGTCGAAGTTTGCGTCGGCGTTACAGGATGTCCGGCACTTTGCTGGTGGCTTGATCAGTCATCCGTACGAGTCCACCAAGCATTACTCCATTCTTCGCCACTCCTTTGGACTAATCTACTACAGCGGACCCTCCACCAATCTGGCGGTGACCATCTTCTCCGATCGAGAATTGCCTCCGGATAGGACCTTATGGCTGCAGAGAAAGGGGTTCTCCGGCAAGACCGGTCTCAAAGTCGGAGGACTGCTGGGCGCCAGAAGTACCTGGATCAATATCACTCCGTCAGTTAGGGCCACGCCCGAGCAAGTCAGTCCGACTGACGAGCGAGGGTGGCAGAGAGACATTGCCAAGTTCTTGAAGAAAGCACCGAAAGAAATTCGAAGCCACCGCCCACGCGAGACAGATATCCTTAGAATTCCATGCGATGCAGATGATGGCTACCTGAGAGTTGTCCTGTGTACTGGTGAAGGCAAGCGAACACTATGCGGCAGTCCAATCTTTCGACTGGCATCATCGTCAACAGACGCCAGCGTGATCAGAGGCTCATCTCTCAAGACGATGCCAGTTGAAGCAGGCATCAAACTTGCGGCTGCGGTGGGACGACATTTTGTGACGGCTACTGCGGGTCCAGTGGTCAATACCGCGAGAAGCGCGGTCACAAATCAGATCACTTCAGTCTACCAACCGAGCATGGTGGTGCAAGAGGCTGCGACTATGGCCTACGACAAAACTGGAATTCAAGACCGCTTCGATAATATGAATGAAACCTATGACACGACTCGGGACGAGTCTTACAACCGTGCTGAACTGGGAGGATACGATGCTTTGGATCGTCCGAACGTCATTGGGCCAGAGACCGGTCCTATCACTCCATTTCCAGTGCGATTTCACGGCAAGGTGGTGGCCGGTACCGGTAGAAGCAGGGCCACTCTGAACATGCCGACTGCAAATTTGACTGGAGTTCCCGAAGATACCCTCCTACGATATAGTGGCGTATTCTTCGGTTGGGCAGCGGTAAGCTTACCAAAGAAGCTTGCAGTCGAAAAGGGAATCTCGGACGAATGGCATGAAGCATTAATACTAATTTCGCCAGACGTAGACCGGAGAAGGGGAGTCATTCACAAGAACAATGCGCGGGTCTACATGATTCACGATTTTGAGTCGGCCAGTTTTGTTGACGCCAAGGTGTCTGTAGTGATGATGGGCTACCTGCGAAAAATCGAGGAGCTTCCGCCTGATCGGGAGCCCGACGTTGAAGCGCAATTGTTCGATTTCTACAAGGATGTCACTGTCACAACTGCAAGCTTAGCTCGACCTGCATGGGCTGCCGAGACCACACTGGAGCGGGTGAAATCTCAAGAGTCAAGTCGATCGATTTCAGAACGCTATGTCGATTTCCGGCAATCCAGCCAGAGACAAATTGATCGAGTACCAGTACATCGATTAGGAGTCAGAACTGAGGGAGCGGTATTAAAGGACAGATTGATCGGACAAGGAGGAGTTTGGATTTCAAGGTCTCCATTAACTCACACAGCCACTGCTTGAGGCGTCAATCCTTGGTAGATTTGATGGCCTCCTTCGGTCGCATGGCCCAAATGACAACCCCTAACAGACGAAAGAACATCTTGTATATCAACAACTTCAGGCCCGTGGAGTGTCCAATATCGATTGACCAATGTGAAAACCTGAGAGCAGCATTGGCGCGAGGCATGGCAGACTTGTCGTATGCTTCAACCGCTTCTTCGACATTGGAGGCGTTTCTCATAGCATGAGCAAGATCCCGAGCATCATTCAAGGCCAAATTAGCTCCGGCTCCGGCGAATGGACTCACTGCGTGGTTGGCATCTCCTATCCAGATGACAGGCAGGCTTTTCAACGTGTGCGGGAAAGCCTCCCGATCAAGAGCATTGAAGCGCATGAGAGTGGTTGGATCCGTAGCAGCGACAAACTTTTTCACCCAAGGATGGCAGTCCGCAGCCAGTCTGGTTGTTTCCTCCATCAAATCGTCGTATTGTTTTTGGGGGATGGGATGTCGCAAAGGCTCTTGCTCTCTCGGGCTTCTGCGACTGAAGCTCCAAAGTGCCGATTTGTCATCGACAGGCGAGACAAAGAGGCCAACACCGCCCTTTCCGCCCAAGACAACTCCCCAGTCTCGATCGATGGGCTTCGGGATTTCTTCTTGGCTATCAAATTTGGCCGTGCCTGTCCAACAGTAGGCGCCCGCATAGTTCAGACTGCTGTCGTTTGGCCTCAGCAAAGACCGAATCCTGCTTCGAGATCCGTCTGCGGCTATCAAGAGATCACCTTGCACAGTTGAACCGTCACTGAGGACGACACTTATGCCACCAGAGTCATTTGTACGCACATCTACAACAGGTGTCTCCCAGTGGATCTTAGCACCCGATTCCTCCGCGGCTTCAGCAAGTACTTTCTGCAAAGCATTTCGACGGATTCTCATGCCGATCAGTCTCAGTGGTCCAACCGGTGGGACGCTAAGGCGTATGATGGGATGGAAATCTGTGTCCCAGACGTTGAAGGCACCTGTATCCGCAGGAGTGGCGGCGGGGTTCACACTGACGCTCTTGACGCGGTCGTACAGTCCGAGGGAATCCAAGATCTGGCCGCCACCGGGCCGGTCAGTTCTCAAGGAGAGAGTGTATCCCTCTCGGCCAATGCGGCTCTCATAGCTGTCTCGCTCGAAGATGATGACTCGGGGTTTTCTGGACACGCTGGAAAACTGCTGTGCCAGGGCGACGGCGAATGTCAATCCAGCGATGCCGGCGCCGGCCACGAGAATGGTTCTGTCGCCGAGGAAATGGGGCGATGCTGGAGGCGGTGACTTGGCCATTGCTCAGGCAAGTGGGAGGGAGTATTGTCCATGCTGAAGAGACGGGCACTTGGTGAATGAGGAGGAGTAATAGTAGTAGGGGAATGGCGTGCATTCCTTGCCAGGCAGCAATATTTCATGAAGGGGGTTTCTGGTTTTCGTATTTTCGTATTGTCGGTTTGATCTGTCTTTGAGTCCGTCTTCGCATTCTTCCCCTCGGTGCCTCCATCTCGCGTCTCTCCGTTGGATACTTCGACACCTGGTCTCCGTGTTGGCACTGCTCATGGTCATATGCAGTACGGTGGTGCATCTGACATGATCGGCCCACCTGCCTCATGGACCCCCAGATCGGCAATGCACCTTCCCTTGATTCAATTTCCTTTTCTCCTCTTTCTTTCTTTCCTGAATTTCTCCATGTTTTTGCCCCTCATTCCCGGATTCCCCAATATGGTAACCCGATGGCAAATCTCTCAGTCGAACCACTCACCACTCACCACTGCAAACCCTGCCGTGTTACTGGCACCGTGTCACCTCACTTACCTTCTAAGCTACCAACCTCAGGCTCCATTTCGATTCTGCGCCCGAGAACAGTGCCCAGTGCCCGGTAACAAGTGGCCAGTCGCCGGGTGTCCCCCCTTTCTCACACGGCAACACTCGCGGACCGACGACCGAAGTGAAACCCTGGGGAAGCTCGTAATGATGAATTTGGAGAGCTGCCCGCCACGCCATGCCCACACCCACGCTCCAGTCTGCGTAGAGTGACGAAGTTCATGATCGTTCCCATCTGACTGCGCCTTCCTTATATTGTCCATGCTGCCCCTCTCTCTCAGGCTTGCTACCGAGTAGTATAGACTCATTTTCCTGCTGCTAACGCTGTAACTCACCATCGCGTGTACCGCAGGGCATAAAGAGAACAGCTTCAAGCTCTTTACAGTCACACCTCATCTCCGCATCAGTTGAACCTCTTCGCCTGTTCACCCTACGGGACCTTCCTACCGACCATGACCGATAAGATGAACGCCGTCCGTTTCCACGGACAACGCGACATCCGACTAGACCAGATCCCCGTCCCGGCCGTGAAGCCAGGACACGTCAAAATCGCACCTAAGTTCTGTGGCATCTGCGGATCAGACCTGCACGAGTACTTGGGCGGCGCGAACCTGATCCCGCAAGAACACGCACCGCACCCGATCACAGGCGAGACACTACCGCTGACGCTAGGTCACGAGTTCAGCGGGATCGTCGAAGAGGTCGGCGATGGAGTTGAAAAGATCAAGGTCGGCGACCGTGTGTGCGTACAGCCCATCATCTACGACGGCGACTGCCGAGCCTGCAAGCGTGGGCTCGTCAACTGCTGCGACAAGAATGGCTTCGTTGGCCTGAGCGGCTGGGGTGGCGGCTTGTGTGAGCACATGGTCGTGCCTGAGAGCTGTGCAAAGCTACTGCCAGATAACATACCACTCGAGGTTGGGGCTTTGATCGAGCCACTCGCCGTCGGCTGGCACGCAGTCGACATCTCTCCTTACAAGGAAGGCGACTCGGTGCTCGTGCTGGGCGGTGGCCCCATTGGACTCGCCGTCGTGCAGGCCCTGGTCGGCAAGAAGTGCAAGAACATCATCGTGTCTGAGGTTTCGGGCCGTCGACGACAGTTCGCGCAACAATTTGGTGCCCATCATGTAATCGATCCCACGAAGGTGGATATCGTGAAGGAGGTCGAGCAACTGACCGGTGGCGAGGGCGCAGATGTCGGCTTCGACGCTGCGGGTGTACAGGTGGCTGTGGACACAGCATTCCGCGCCATCAAAGCCCGAGGCACGCTCGTCAATATCGCCGTGTGGGAGAAACGGGCTACGCTGGCTATGAACGACATCGTATTCCGAGAAAGGGCGTATATGGGCATGTGAGTTATTTCAATCCCTTTCCTTTCTTACAACGTGGAGGCCGGGCTTATCGCTTTGCTTCTTGTTTTGACCGACTCCCTTACTTACACGTCTGCGCGTACCTCAGAGCCACATACTCCCTCGGCGACTTTGAAGCCGTCATCAACGCCATTTCAACAGGTACGTTTCCGGCCCACTTTCAGTCCTGACACATCACACCAAGTCCCTTTGACTCACAAACCCTCGGCGTGACATATAGGTGCAATGAACCCCTCCGGCATGATCACGAAGAAAATTCGACTCGACAAGGTCGCCGAGGACGGCTTCAAGGCCCTGATCGAAGACAAGGAGAACCAGGTCAAGATCTTGGTCGACGTGGGCGCGGGGCTATAGTTCTCTTAGCTCCTCCAGTTTGAGTGTGGAAGCTGGCCGAAAGGGGCCTTATGTGTCCTGAGCGCGTGTACTGCATTCTGGCATATATGATGTTTTGTGGAACGGGTTTGACACACTGGACGTTCGCAGACTGGCGGAGACTCTCTGCCGAGCTCGAGTCCCTGGAACAACGCAGTGAGGATGTGGAGGAGTGGAAGAGACAGGGAGTCAAGAAGGAGAGAAAAAAAACACGCAAAATTTCGAAGCCAAAAAGATGGAAAAACAACAAAAAGGACAGTATTCCTGAAGCGGGTGCCGTGGGCGAAGTTTTAGCTCAACTTGATAAGGCATCCCAGACTCTGCGAACAGTATCAGATTATGGGCATAATCAACATGAACTTGGACTTGAACTTGAACTGGTTGCCAATATTGAACTAATGCCTTTTTACTTACCTACACTTTTACGGGGAGACAGCATCGAGAATTTAAAGCTCATTTGGAACTCAAATTCAATGGACTAAAATCTGTCTCGCGTTCCAACAGGAACGTATGTAAAATCCAACGTAAGATTTGAGTGATAATTGAATTCGAAGAAAGCCGGTCCAGACTGCAAGAAGCACAGCAGTAGGACATCGGGTATTAATATTATGGAATCAACCAAAAGGACAGCACCGCACAGCGCCTTTCCTCTCGTTGCTGTTGCTCGTCCTCTTCTCCATGGTTTGTGTCTAAAGTCTAAAGAGTCGAAATCATAAGATCGTAGCTCATCATCCCTGGGACATCTCTCGTCATCATCCCACAAAAGTGCTCGAGCCTGGGTTTTCTCGACACTACACTCATTTTGAAAACACATGAAACACCTGAACGCTGGCTTCGTCCTAAAAGAAATACATGGCAGAGTACTAAACCATCTCAGCCACTCTCTCACGACTTTGCCGAGCACTATTCGGCGCCGTGTTGGTGGTGGGTGAGATGGCGACGTTGGAGTTCGTCAGATCGTCACGACTGATGCCAGGTCGGCTGAAGCGCCAACTCAACCGGCTCCCACCGACATGAAGGGGCTCGATGACCAACTTGTGGTCGGTGATGAGTTCCTTGTTGATTTCGTCATGTTTGATGAACAAGGAGAAGATGAATGCTAATCCTCCTAGACCAGTGAGGAGTCCGAACACGCCGTGGAATCCTGCGACGTAGGCGTCGATGATGGCCTGACGGGCCGGGGAATCATCCATGGCGCGCAGGACAATCAGGTATGCTTCGGCGTTGGTGGCAATCGCGCTATCGAGGTCAAGATCCTGGAGTTTGGACTTCATCACGTTTTGGAAGACCGACCCAGACACGCCGACACCAACGGCCATGCCAAAGCTGCGAAGAAATGCGTACATTCCCACAGCACGACCCTCATCACCAGGCTTGGAGACTGCTTGTGAAGCCGTGTTCAAAGCGTTGAGGTTCAAGCCATGACCGAAACCTAGAATGATCATTTCGACAGCCCAGACTGCGGTGGGTGTGCCACGATCCCAGCTGATGGTCAAGCCTGTAGCAAGCACTGTAAGGACCCAACCCAAGCCAATTGCCCATAGGTATCTTCCTGTCCGAGTGATGATAGCACCGACAACAACCGAGGCCGGGACGAGAGTAAGCAGGACAGGAAGGAGGGCGACGCCGGTGTGGATTGGAGAGAAGAGTTTGGCGGCTTCGAAGAAGAAGGGGATGTAGTAGAGCTGACCATAGAGCTAGATTGCAGCATCAGTGCCTGGGACGAAAGCGATTGTATCAGAAGAAACTTACCACAAGACCCTGAGCGAAGGCACCGAAATAGATTCCATGGGCAGACCAGACATGGAATAGTGAGTGTCTCAGGAATGGTTCAATTGCACCATATCTCTCATAGATTAAGGTAGCGATCAGACCAAGAGCACCGAGGATCAAGGGGACAAGAGTGCGCCAGGAATCCCAGTCGTAGGTCGTGCCACCCCACGAGATGGCAATGAGGAGACTCGTGGCAGAAGATATGAAGAAGAAACCTCCAATCCAGTCGACACGATTAAGCATTTGTCTCCAAGTGGCCTCTGGGCGTTGGATTCTGACAAAGAGCGGGATGAAAACCAGGCCAATACCGCAGAATGGGAGCATCAGGTAGAAGACCCAGCGCCAAGTGTCAGGATGGGCAAGGGCACCACCAATAAGAGGACCGAAGACACTGCCCAAGGCCCATGCTCCCTGAAGAACTCCAACGTATTGTGGTCGAAAGCGTAAAGGGACAATGTCGGAGAAGATAATGAGCGATATGCTGATGACTCCACCGCCGCCAATGCCTTGTAGGCATCGGCCAACGAGCATGAGACCAATGCTGTGAGACACAGCGCAGAGGATTGTTCCGATAGTGAAGCTTACGACCACGGTGAAGAGAACCTGGGGTCGACCGACAATGTCACTGATTGAAGCAGTGAAGGGCATGGTAACAGCCACCACCAAGAGGTAGGCAGTACCGATCCAAAAACCTTGGGTGGCAGTGGCGTTCAGGGCTTCAACAATCGTCTAGAAGGGACCTGGTCAGAAGAGAGGCCAGGATATCAAGGGCTGGAAGAACACATACCGATAGGGAGGTCACGATGATAGTAGCATCGAGGCTCACCATCAAAGAGAGGATAGCCAGGGTGACCATAACCATCGCCTCCGTCAGGTTGGGCTTCCATTTAGGAATGTCGGTGCCCTTCAGAAGGGTTGAATCCCGCTCTTTGTCCGCATTGCTTCGTTCTTTGCCCATGGTTTCAGCGTTTGGTGTTACAGTAGGAGGTTGAGATTCACTCAGTTCAGGTGGGAATTGGACGTGTTGACCAGAGGAACGAGTGTCTTTGGTTTGAGCAGCTTCAGAAGCTTGTTGGTGGTCAGGTAGACTGGGTTCGACAGCGTCGATGGCGTTGATAGTATCCATTTTGCATAAGATCGGAGCTCGAAGGTTGTGAATATATGTCTGGAGCTAGCTCCATGCGCAGCCGCTGAGAAGATGCCGTCCGGTGCAAGTGATGCGCAGCCGTGATGTTTGGATTTGGCAGGAGTCCATAATTATCACAAAGATCCTTGAGGTATCCGGTGAGAGTTTGAGGTCCGAGGGCGTACACTGCCCATGACGGCAGAGGGTGAGGTAGCATCTTTTTTGGCCTGCGTGGTGGGGTGAAATGGACGGTGATCTGATGGTGATGATACCGCGTTGATCTACTGAGATGCCTGAAAAAGATACTTCACTTTCATCTCACTTGTAAATCACTTTGTGAGCCACTGCCACTGCCACTGCTCCAATGCTTCAATGTAGGCAAGAGCGTTTGTCGCGCGGGAAGTTGCTGATTGGACTGATTGGGCTGATTGGGAAACAGTTCCATTAAGAGGCCCTAGTGGTTGAACTAGTCCCTTTTGGGTCGCATTACGCGAGCTGACGGTCCACCGGAAATGGTCTTTTTGCTGCCTGAGCTCGCCTGAGAGGCCCTGAGAGGCCCTGAGAGCTTAGCTGCGCATTAACTAGAC
This sequence comes from Cladophialophora exuberans, assembly GCA_030068005.1. Taxonomy (NCBI): domain Eukaryota; kingdom Fungi; phylum Ascomycota; class Eurotiomycetes; order Chaetothyriales; family Herpotrichiellaceae; genus Cladophialophora; species Cladophialophora exuberans. The sequence goes on from JANSVK010000012.1 coordinate 42,535, forward strand.
CTGTCACTGCACTTGCTCACGGATCAGCCGCGTGGGAATTGGGACCGAGACCAACACCTCAATACTACCCAGGCATTTAGCAGGCACAAACCTCGACAGTCAGCGGGATCGGCCACTATACGCCCTGATCACCTTAACCTCTTTGATGAATCTTCCGTCGGGCAAGTTGGCTTCGACTCCAGATTATTGAGAATACGCCACAACGTAATCACGGGCCACGCTGTGTAAAGGACCACCGGATTAGAGACGCTCTGCTTGCGACAATTGCCTCACCAAGCATGGGTTCGACCCATTTGCCCTCTTATTGTCCTCCTCACTCGTATCGATAATGATCGAGCACTGGCATTATGGATTGTGCATTATCCTCACTTCCCTCGACCAATCAATATACGCCGCCTGAGCTGAGCAAAATGGATCTAATGGGCTGGGCATTTTGTACAACCCAGACCGTTTTCCATATGGCTCGTTTGGTACTGTATGCTCAGGTAATTTTCCTCAGTATATTTGGAACGCCCGTAGGCCCCTCTTCAACCTGAGAACACAATGTTGGACTACACGTTCGCCCAGGTGAAGGACACGCAGAAGGATCAAACCCAAATTACGACCTTCATCGACATCGACATTTCCGACTGTTGGCAGCCTCGTCGGCGGAAACGGGCATAATCTACCGAAGTCCCAGTAAGACCCAGCCCTGTTGTCTGGCGCGCCCTCCCGCTGCCCCAAACCGCGCTTACACGAGTCTTGAGTATTGGTAGCAACATTCCACATTAGTCACGTTTGCCACATTTGCATCATGCCTTCTCCTCAACAATCCCGATCGACCTCTGCTTCTCCAGCTGACGCTTCCTCCCCTTCCAATGAAAATGACAACAGCTCACCTCAGAGCGGCTTGCAGAGGACATGGACAGGCGGCAGCCAAAGTGGGAGTGATCAATCGACAGCATCTCTGGCAAAGATACTCGCCGAACGCTCGAAGATTCTGCCACAGACTATGTTTGGGGGATTGGTGGATGCTTCAAGCAATCTTAAGCCAGAGCAGAAAGAGAAACAAAAACTCACGTGGATCAAGGTGGAGCCTGGAGCGAAGTGACTTGTGGACTTCGGGAATGGAGGCTGTGAGAGATATACAGCGATGGGTAGAACGCGTGGTTCATGTAGATACACGGCTGTCAAGCTGCACTGGAAACCACTGCGGTAACCAAATGTACATGAAGCCGTGATGCATGTGGCTCGAAGAAAAGGGGGCGGAACCTTATCGTACCTTAAATGTTCTCGATGTCAGACTGAGAGTGTCATGATCGAAAAAGCGATACTCTGAGACATCTAGAATCCGGTTCAACTTGTGTAGCCAGCCCTATGCACGGCACGGTGCAACGCGCCTGGGCCGTTACGGAATCTCGTAGCGACCCGTAAACAGGCTTTGCTTGGTGACAAAGCCGTAAGCGTGAGCTCGAGCTCGTTGGAAGGTATCGACAGTGCAACATCAGCGCTTAGCAGAAGCTGACGTCGTTGTGAGCAAGATTGGGATCTCAAATGCCTGAATCGCGTAACTACCCCATATTCAGCAACCAGAACAATATCCTTTTTTGGATGAGGCTCAGGTCCTTATTCCTTTCGAAGACGGGTAATGCCCCGAAGCGGCCAACGTTTGCAGAGTTGGTCAATGCTGATGTATCTGCCCTCCTTGTGTCCGGCAGCAAACAAAAAAGCAAACCTCACATTCCGAAGCCGCAACGAAACGTACGCGTGTCGATGTTTGCTGCTGTTTACCCAAAGTCTCTCAACAGAGCCAGAATGTGGGATTCTGCAACTTCGTTTGCGATGACGCGCTCGGCCTGCGACAAAAGCTTGCGCAACCACAAACATGTCAGATCTCACCGAGGGGACATCGGGAAGCGAATACCTGCCTCGAGATTTTGGTGAGATCGGATCTTAAAGTTGGAGCCAAGACCGAAACAGTGGCCTTTTCCGCCCAGGTCAGACGAGGCGCGCTGGATCCGAGGAGGTACCCTGGCAAGTGGCTGGATCTGAATCGTGGCTCGTGTCGCTCTTCATCTCGCCAAAGATGATGGTGTCATTCTTTACGTGCGCTATCATCAAGCCGCTTTTCCAGAAACGATCGAATCTTGAAAAAAAGCTGCGGATGACAAAAAAAAAAGTTGGTGGAATTTGGTTTTTAGGGCCACCGCCTGCGTGACGTCGTTCTTGGCCCGCCGTAGCAGATCTATGTGTAGATACCTGCCGAATAGAGTATGTACACTTTCTTTCTTTAGGACTGTGGCAGTACACTTTGAATCTATTGTATACATATGCAGGAGAGTGCACGAACGAGACAAGGCAAGATGCCGAGAACGGCCACGGGAAAGAATGACCTTGAAAAAAGGAGTATCGGACCCTTCAGCCGTACAGACAGCCTGCTATCGCACCTGATCTTCATCATTTGCCCCGACGATCATGATATGTACTTGCCAACTTCACGCCTGGCCTCATTTCTCACCAATTTCCTCAATTCCAAATGGGTCTGAACTCGGGTCTTCATGCCTGGTGTACTCCATCCAGGTTGAGATGTCGCCCGCAATCTTCTCGCCGTACATCTCTTTCACAAATCCAAACATCAGATCAGTGCCCGAACAGACCCCCGACGAGGTCCAGATATTCCCATCCACCACCCATCTTGCCTTTGGGACCCACTGGACTTTTGGCCGCCAGAGTGGGATCACCTTCCACGCTCCTTTGAACGTGGTTGCCCTTTTCCCGTCAAGGAGGCCGGTCTGAGCCGCAATTCCCGATCCGGTACAGACTGTGATGAGATATTTCAGCTTGGGATACTGTGACAAGATAAATTTGGCCATGGGGTCCACCACGTTGGCATCAGGCTGTCCAACCTTGTCTGGGTTGGGATCAAAAACGCCCATGCCTCCTGGGATGATGAGAACATCCATCTGAGGGGCGTCTCCAAAGTCGTAAGTGGGCTGCAGTGTTTGATATGTGCGGAATGGTGGCATGCCCATTTTAGCAGGCCATTCTCTGGGAAAGGTCGATACTGGAGACTTGTCCTCGGCAATGAACGAGAGGCTAATGTCGTCCACATGCGTGCTGAGCACATTGAGGACGTCAACGGGTCCACAGACATCGGTAAGCTGAAATCCATGATACAACACCACGCCGTACTTCTTAGGATTGTCCGCCATGTTGGGGTTTTTTCTCTGTCTTTGTCCTTGTCGAACGAAAGTATACTTCTTCCCAAAGATCTTGCGAGCAGAGCTCCAACTATGTAAATTTGATATCGAGCAAGACCTTCAGATCTAAAATACCAAGCTGCTCGCGGAATCACGGCTGCTCGAAGAGCCGTGAGCGCGGTGCTTTTCTGGCTTCCATTCAGTCGCTGTTACCGTCCAGCTCCCACGCATCGATGGTGTTGTCGGCTCATCTGTTTTGAATGTCATTCATTTCACGAGCTCCGTTTGACCGTAGGAGGTTAAAAGTGCGAAAAAACAAATAAAAACAAGAGTGACCATCCAAAGACACTCAGACGTCAAAAAATCCGTCATGGCCCTCGATGCTGGACGAAAGGAGCACGTACTTTGGAAAGATTTGTCCGTGTACTGACATTACATCGTGTATTTCATTTGACGTCCCAAGGAAGGGCGGAACTTGAACTGAAAGTGGTAGACATTTGATGCCATTACCGGCCCATTTCAGTATCCGTGTTTTTCTTGTTCTTCCCGAGGTGGTCATCAAGCACTCCAGCAAGGTCCAGCTTGACGACGCCAAATATGCCCTTGGAAGGAGATAAGTGTTTCCCGCGGTCGTCAGTTCCTTTTTCTAACCGCGAACCATGAACAACAGCCGAACTCAGAGAGCGGAGCGTGCTTGTAAGCCGTGCCGCGATCTCAAGGTCAGGTGCAGGCCATGCGCTGAGAGAGATGATATCTGCCAGAAGTGTCAGAGATCTGGTACCAAATGCGTTTTTGAGGAGCCCCGGCCGCGAAAGAAGCGCCAAACCACAGGTAGCCACCACGATGCTGTTGTGACAGCTTTGGCAGCTCAGGTGTCTGAATTGACCTCACAACTCGAAAGAAGTCAAGGTGGACGTTCGAGCGAGTCAAGCCACGATCTGAATAGCTCCGATCGGTTCATCATCCAAAGTGGCCTCAGACTATTCGATAGTTACGACGAACCCGTTCTCAATCGACTGCTACGATCTGGTCTCCTGACCATTGATGCTGCCAATGGATATCTTGCCAAATACCGCCAAATATGCATCTACTCTCCCTTCGCCTTAATCCCGCCGGACGCGACCGTTCAGACCATGTCCTGTGACCACCCTTTCTTGTTGCACGCCATACTCTGTGTCTCCTCCGGCTCAGATAGAGACCTTCAGAAACTGCTCGAGCAGGGCTTCCACGAGCGACTACTCCGAACGACCACCATCAATGGCGAAAAGAGCATCGACATCCTGCAAGCCTTTGTCGTGTACCTGGCCTGGTACCACTTCTTCTACATTCCTATGAAGCAGCAGTTCAACCAGATGCTGCAAATCGCCATTAGCATGTGCGTCGATATGGGCTTGGACCATAGTCCCAGCGAGGCCGCCGCCCGTAAGATCGGACTCCAGCTGGACCACCATTACTCGGAGGGGGGAGCACGGAATGATCCGTTTTTCAGCAAGGCTGCCAGAAGAGCCTATATTGGTTGCTACTATCTATCGGCAACGTCGGCTTGGATATGGCGGAAACCGAACAACGTTCCCTTCAGCAGTTATATGTTGAAGTGTGCTCAGTCGCTTGCTGACAACCCAGAATATGATACTGATGTCTTGATTCTCCCACTCCTCCGCATGCAAGTCCTGGGAGACGAGTACCATGGCATACTTCTACCCAGGAACTTTGCATACTCCGGACCCCAGAGCTCCGTCAGGCTGGAAGCAACGCTGAGTCAGTTTCGGACGAAGATGGACGAAATCCTGCAATCGTCGACGCCGATGGAAGAGCATCAGCTGATAGGAACGCTTGCATCTCAGTTCTCATCATCGCACGCCCACGAAATGGATCTGCTCAATCCATGTCTATCGAACAAATGTCCTGACACAGAATACCGAGACTCCCAGGGGCACACCTCACCTACCGCGTCCAGCCAGAACGATGTCCTGAGCGTTTGTCTTCACGCCGCAGTCTCGTACCTTGAGACATTTCTCTCCCTGCCTCCGACCAAGTACGAGAAGCTCTCTGTGCTCCAGTGGTGGGGTCTTATTTGCAACACCGCATTCCTATACCGCTTGTCCCTGGGTACTCCGCAGCTACGGGCTTGGAATGTCTCGGCAGCGCGCAGTATTGCCAAACTCGAGATATACATCGACCTGCTGTGTTACCGCCTTCAGAGCGTCACCAGATTACCGACTACCGAGGCGCCTGCGGGCCGGGATCTCTTTTCTTTGATGGGCCCAATCTTCGCCAACGTCAAAGCGACGTACGAGCGCTTGAAGCGGCTTCCTCATTTGTCCAATGATCTTCACGAGCAACCAGCCCATGCTAAAGTCTTTGGCTTGGAAGGTAGGGATCCTAGCCTTATTCCTGTGGTTCCGCCATCAGAGACGACATCGAACCCACGCAAGAGCGACACGCATCCGAGTCGATGTCCAGCGTTCAAATTTTGGTCCCGTGCGGAGGATATTTCTCTCGGTATTGATAGCAACAACGACGATACAGATGAATGGCAACTGCCGGAGTCAATGGATATCAGCGGCGCATTGTCCGATCTCGGTCCGTTTGAGGCCGAGAATCTTTCTTCCTGGCTCGAACACATCTCCGAAGGCAGTTCGGAGATGGATATGTCAAGGTTCGCTCCCAGCTCCAATTTCTGAACGTATAGTGTGTGGTGAGTTTGTGTCTGTGCTGTGAGTGGTAGTATGTAGGTCCGACGAACCTGTTGCTGGCAGTGTTGGCTGAGGCCGGATGATGGCTGGACAGCCAAGATACACCAAGACAAGCAAGTGAGACCCATTATCGAGTTACACTGGACATCCTTATTCACGCATTCTTGTCGTCCTTAGCTTTTGCTTGTTCAATTCGTTTCAACTCGTCACGCAGAATCTGTTCCAAGCCTTCATTACGGCGTGTAAGAAGCATGACATCGTCAGGCTTGATGGAAGATCGGCCGGCATGCTTGGAGAATGATTCGAGGTCGACCGCAGTGTTTCCTGTGGATGTGTCACCAGTAATTAGCGCTTTTGTCTAGATAGATTGAATAGCAAGCATTTTGAGGGCCAGCTCCATACCCATTTGTGCCCATACTAGCTCCATTAGACTTCCAATAAACTGAGGTGTAGCATTCACTCCCAAGTTGAGGCTCTCTTCGTCCACGATCTTGCCAATCTGGAACCAGAGGGCGGACCGGAGTTGCTAAAAGTGATTGAAGAGGGGCAATCAGTTGAGTTCTCAAGATTTGTTCACGGCAGTGAGTTTTGCAAGTAAGCCCGCAAAGCAGATAGCAGAGAGCCAATGCTCTTTTTAACTCACTTTTTGCATTGACTCGGCTTCTGCGTCAGTTGACGGAGCCATAATGGTATGGCCGAGATGTACTGCTAATGGCAATGGCGAAAGGTGGGCAGGAACTTGAAGCCTGAAGTGCACGACGCGTCTTCGCATTATCGACGCGTTTCTTCACCGTGGGTTACGGTTGCGCATTGTTACCTAAGTGCTGGACCCACACGTGACTAGCTACTTCACATCTCGGGATGGGATCCCGAGAACCTCTCGTCCACATTCTAAGCAGCTTAGAAATGCGTGCCCAGCGCCCATGCAAAAGTTATGTATATAATCGCTAAAACCTAGGTCGGTCCAAGTCAAGAGCTTCACTTAAATCACAGACAAATGACACAATAGGATCTCAAAAATTCAGGATGTCGACTGCACGTCAAAGCAAGAGTCGGGACCAGATTAAAGCCTGGCTTGAAGGTGTAAGGCTATCCAACTTCCACAAAAATTATTCGGCATTGAGACAACTAAAAGTCTTCTCCAGTTCCACGAGGGAAGCGCCTCGCTAGACGCAGAAAAATGGTGCAGCACATTCATGACCGACGACATCGAACTCCAATATGCCAATAACCCAGTCCTCAAAGGCGCAGACGTCAAGGCTATGTTCACCTCAGTCTTCAAACAGCTTGCTCTGATGGAGCACAAGATTATGTACTTCGACTTTGTGCCGCCGAGAATCTACCAGGCAGCACAGATTCGATACCGAGTCGTGGGAGACCCGGACGACGGAAGCCAGGATATTGAGATTCCGGGTTTTGCCACTTTCTTTGTTTGCGAGGAGGCGGATGGGCAGTTGAAGTGCTATCGCGCAGAGACCTTCTTGGACCCGTCTCAGGTTTTTGCGAGGATCGCCCAAAAGACGGCCGTCGACCGGCAGTAGGTTTCAAAGTTGGACTGGGGGCCTGGGAGAGAAAGTTTGTTTTGATGCCGGATTTTAAATTTCTTTAGAGTCATATCAAAAGAGTCTTACTCATGTGCTCATTCGTCCCTCCGTCAGCTTGCCTTACTCTCTTACGCGCTCAGGCCGAGACAGTGAGCAGAGCTCTACCCGCCGTGATGCCATATCCCTCCAGTCTGGGTCTGGTTACAAAGTGTACCTGTACTCGGGGTGCAAATGACCCAGCCGTGCGACCAAGTCTGAGGACTGCTCAAGCCTTTCAGCCCTCCCACCAGCACGTCTGAACATGTTCTCTCTCCACAAAATCCAAGTCGCAGCTGCCACAAGGAAGCCCATCAAGATACTTCCACCAAGATTGATGTAATGGCCCTGTAGATACAGTGGCGCAGACTTAGGCAAGTATGTCCAAGTCGCAATCAGGGCCCCAATATTACCAGCTCCAACAACGTACCCCGAGACGATGGCACGGACGGACGGCCCCGCTGCGTTGTCAACAGCCCAGGCAAGCAGAATCGGCGCAGCGGTGAACGCGCCGCAAGTTGCCAGGAATACGGCAAAATATCTGACACCTGTTCCTTGGAGGCCGACAAGGATTGAGAAACCAGTGATGCCAAAAGCCACAAGGTAGATGAAGAGAACGCCACGTTTCTTCAGCCTGTCTGAGAAGAAGCAACTTGCAAGGCAACAAATAGCTGAGCAAGTGAATGGAGGTACCGTCAGCAGTTGGGCGTGGATGCTAGAATATCCCATCGATTTCAGGAGAGTGGGCTAAAGCATGGTCAGCACTCTCTCATGATCAGTCAATATTTTGAACAACATCGTTTCATACCATGAAAAGCGACAGAGCTGTCAGCGTCATCAACGAGCACAGAGTTGCAAGGGATATGAGCTGAGTGTTCCAATTCAATAGCGCTCGTTTGAACGACACGTAATCCATCGGCTCTTTGTCGTTGGCCATCATCTCCGATTCGATACGCCTGACAGCGTAATCACGGTCGGATTGGGTGAGGAACGTGGCTTCTGGGACTGAATTGGGCAGAAATATCCAGACGCACACCGCAAGAGCCATGGAAAGTAATCCTTCCACGAAAAAGATCCATCTCCAGCTGTGTAGGATTCCTGCGCTGGGAATGTTCGAAAGTCCGCCAGCGAGCAAACCTCCAAATGAGCCCGCCACTGATGCCATGGACGCTTTGACACCCCAGCGCCCAACGAGTTCATGACGGCGGTAATATTGTGCGTAGAGATACATGATACCGGGTTGAATGCCCGACTCGAAGCACCCAAGGAGGACTCGGAGTAAAATCATGACCGGGTAAGAAGACACGAAGGATACGCAAAACGTCGTGACGCCGAAACCCAACGTCAAGAAGGCCAGCCATTTCTTTGGGCCGAGTTTGCGACAGGCTATGTTGGTAGGTCTAGAGCATCGAATTAGCCATCATCAGTGCTGTGCATTGAAGTCCGGCTTACATTTCAAGCAGGATGTATGCCAGATAAAATCCTGTCAGTATCATGTTGAACCGATTACCAGTCAAGTTGGCATCCTCCCTCATGCCGAGAATTATGGCGTTTCCCGTGTTTGTTCTGTCAATGTTGGCTAGCAGCCAAATCAAGACTCCAAAGGGCAAAATTCGTAGGTCAAATTTATGCCGCAGACGCCTCTCCGTGGCTTCGTCGACAGTCAGGTTGATCACCCCTTGTTCGAGCGCCACATCCTGCTGTGAGGTGTATTCGACATAAACTTCCTTGTTGTCCTTCAACATGGTGTCCACTGCGGTTGCCATAATGGTTCTGCAAGAGAAGACTTCAAGACCCCGTTGACCAGACTAGGACACATATGAAGCGAAAATCAGGAGGGCAATCTGGTTTCGAGAGGCTGGGGAACCTCAATTTATGTTCGTCCACTTCAAGTCTTTTAGGCCTCTCGAGATAGCTGGGGATCCCATATAGAGATATGTCCCTGATCAATATCCGGGGTACAGAAGACCGCGCATTCGGTCCTTTGTAAGGGTATCGTTCGGCAAGCGAGGTACCACCGGGATGGCGTCCCGGATCCGACCCTTCCCGGGATTGGTCCCGAGACCAAGATTGCGGGTTCAATTCCAGGAACGATCGATTCCCAACAAAACTCGGTCTGGTGCGACTGAATGGAGTCAAAATCATGGAGCTCTTAGTCTTTACCGTTGGAAGGCGTATTGACGAATTGCCGTCAGTATTTCAAGGTCGGCAGCCCGACTTCTCCAGGAATATCACTGACTATTGTTTCCTAAATATTTTAATTCTGGGTAGTCTCGACAGACTCGCTCTCATCGAGAACCATGCCGAGCGCGGTTAACGAAATGACTCAGCTAGAAGAATATGAAGTAGTCATTGTTGGTGGCGGGGCGGCTGGCATTGGAGCTGCAGTTGGAGCGAGACAAGCTGCCCCCGATGCACGCATATTGCTCGTTGAATCTGAAAGCTGTCTTGGTGGTGCGGCGACTCACCGTGGAGTCGTTTCATATTGTGGTTTGTTTACGATCGAGGATAACCCCAGACAGGCCGTGGGGGCGGTTTGGGAAGAAATCAGGGACAAGTTACTGCCCATGGCAGGCACCTCAGAAAGGCCTGTTCGGCACCGCGGAATATTCCAAGCAAGTGAGTCCTACTTGTTGAATGGACTTCAATTGATGGAGATCTGTCCAGGTTATCGAGCCCGAGTGTCTCAAAGTTGTCCTCGATGATATGATGGCCAAACGCAATGTCCAAATTCTCTTGCACACCACCGTAGTGGGAGCGACGCGCTTGTCGAGCGGCAGGGTTGGAAAAATTCAGATTCAGGAAAGACGAGGAAGACGAGACATATTTGCCAAAGCCTTCATCGATTGCTCAGGGGATGCGGATCTCGCCTTCCACTGTGGTGCCTCGACACGGTACGGAAGTCATGGCGCAGTCAACCTTGGGTCTCTGGCGACCCGCTTCGGAGGGATTCCGTCCAGCATCACACCGTCTGCTTCGTTGTGGCGAGATGCAATTTTGACGGCTAAAACGAAGCGTCCGGATTTGCAGAAGGTGATCAGGAAGAACCAGTCGGTTCTCATACGTCTTCCAATGTCAGGGGATATCGTGGCCTTTTTAGCGTCTGCTTCTTATGATTCAAGGGACTCTGCTAGCATCGCCGCAGCAGAGGTATCTGGAAGACGACAAGCTCAAGCATATCTGGAGATACTGCGGAAGTTGCGTGGCCATGAAAGAATGTATCTCGTTTCCACTGGCCCAAACTTTGGGACAAGAGAATCCCGCCACGTCAATTCGAAGCACCAGCTGACCGAGGACGACATCGTGTCCAATCGCCGTTTTCCTGATTGCATTGCACTAGGTGCCTGGGGAATGGAGTTTCACGACCCCGACCAGCGTGATTGGGAAAGTACTTTCAAATTGCCTCCCCAAGGTACTTTCGAAATTCCACTCAGATCACTCCGGTCCGTGGACACACCGAATCTGTTCGTTGCTGGCCGGTGTGTGGATGGTGACCGTGGTGCAGGGAGTGCTATTCGTGTTATGGGAACAGCTTTGGCAACAGGTCAGGCGGCCGGGGTTGCTGCTGGTTTTGCAGCCTCAGCGGGTGATGAGGGCGACTGGGACAGTGGAGATATTCAGAATTGTCTGAGATCTCATGGTGCCTTCTTGGATGCTGCAGATTTGCCAAATCTCGGCCACCTTGTTTAGAGCAGCCAGAAATCTCCAGGGCTTTCGCGACAACGTAGTGAGGGGTCTATGGGTCCTTTGTAGCAGAGCTGAGCAATGTCTTGTGGGTGTTGGCGAAGTTGCATGAACTGCTCGGTGGCTCATACACTTCACCGTATTATCTACGTTGCAGCATATAATGTAATCCGGAAGGCCTAAATAGCTCACCTGCTTCTGCTTTCAGCTGTTGTTACCTTTTTATCTGCCTACTCACCACCCACTATGTAATATTTATACGGCTACTAGTATGCCGTATAGTCAAACACCGAGGCCTGCTGCAACAATATAGACACAACATTGGCTAGCGACTTATGGCGCCTACCGTTTTATGCTCCTGGCTCTCATCAAAAATCCAACACACGCGGTCCGGCGCCCTACCCGTCGCTGAGAGCTCCCTACCCAAGCATGGGAGGTGACACACCCCGGGCTCCTCGACGCAAGACTCCTTTAGCATGTCAACACTGCCGGGCGAAAAAGATCAAATGTGATGGCGTACATCCTGGTAAATACTCCCTGTGCGAGCAAGAAAATTCTCTCATGCATTGACCCTATTGTCAGTATGTGGTGCATGCTCCAAGAGAGGCTGGGGAACGGATGGATGCCTGTTCAGACATGTAGAGAGGAGGAACGAGAGCGTATCAGAGAGGTGAGCACTCGCTAATATGTCGCTCTCTGAGTTTAGTTCCTGCTGCATCAGCAAACGCCTTAGCATTTCGGCAATGCCATAGATGTGACGCTGATGTGATATTCTGTTACAAGCCTTGTGCGCGAATTGCAGAGTCGCATCCAAACTCTCGAACAGAACCAGAACCATTCGACACCAGTGCACCCGCGGAGCTCGACTACCCCAGCACAGCAAACTCGGGGAACGATTGATCTCGACAACCCGTCTCTCCCGACCAGTCATAGCCCAGAAAATCAAACTACTGGAGCTGGAGTAAATGCCATCACCGGCGCTGCCACTGGTGAGGTTCAAAACGAAGGATTTCATGGGGCGTCCTCAGCCGCTTCTTTCATGAATTCTGTCCGGCAAGCTATTGAAGGCCAAGTCTCGACAGAATCTGCCGGAGACATAATCTATCCATCTCCAACGGCTATTTTGCCGATGAAACGAAGAATTGAGTATGTCCTGCCCCCTCGTAGGGCGTCTGATGAACTTCTGGGAAGTTACTGGCATTTTGTTTATGTACTCTATCCCTTCATCGACCGAGACAACTTTCATCAAGTGTACAAGTCTCTGTGGGACGGCACCCCTCTTCCAGGCAGCGCTTCTCACCTCATGCGTCTTGATGAAGCGGCCTCTGTTGCCACTCTGAATCTCGTGCTTGCACTCGGCTGCCAGTATCGCACTCAAAGCGAGCCTGGAGAAGCCCACGACGCTGCCGAGGTCTTTTTCAACCGAGCACATTCGCTAGTCCGGTTTGATCCAACTGATACAAGTCTGCTATCGTTACAATATGTTCAAGTAATGTTGGTCATGGCACAGTACTTGACTGGGACAGGGAATACTCACAAGGCATGGGGCATCATTGGTACCGCAATTCGGGCGTGCCATCACTTGGGTCTTCATCGCAGTGCAACATACGACAAATGTTCCCTGACCCACCAAGACAAGGATTTCGTGAGAAGGATCTATCATGGCTGTGTACTGATTGAGAGGTACTCCTCTGTTCCATCATGGAGAATGCGTGAGGACTAATAGCCCTAGAATGATCTGCATGAATCTCGGTCGACCGGTGATGATATCGACACCGAAAGACGATCCAATCCCTTTACCTTCAGAAACCGACCATGAAAATGCATATGCGGTCCCAATGTCTAATTCCACCTCAGCGCAGTCTGTTTTGACTTTTTTCGTGGCATCCACAAAATTATATTCAATCGCTCAACAGATCCTGTGTTCTTTCTATACGGAAGAGAATGAGAGACCAACGCAAGGCTATGAAAAGTACTTTGAAGGGAAGGCGTCGATCTTCGGTCTTGACAGAATTCTCCAAGAATGGTATAACGGGATTCTTCCCCCTTTGGACTTCCAAGGTGGCCCATTCTCGGGAGGAAACGAGCGGGAGATGATTTTCCGCAGACAGTCCGTTGTCCTGCGACTCAGGTGGGTCCCTCAAAAATCATGGGAGAAGAATTGTTGACCAGCAGTCTCACAGATATCTCCAAGTCAGAATTTATCTCTTCCGTCCAGTATTCGTCAGATTTTGCGTCTCGCACCCAGTATCTGCCGGCTCTGTCGAAGCGACCCAAAGACCCTGTGGTGATGACTTGAACTATCGCGTTACGTTACAATGCTGTATTCTCTGTGTCAAGTCTGCGAGGGAGCTTATCGAGATCATGCATGACAACTTAACAACGACAAGGGGCTGGGGTAGAAAGCCTGCATGGCTCTATGGAGTCTTGCGTAAGATCTGTTTTCCGTTTGTTTCATCCTGTTATGCATCGGTGTCTCTTTTAGCTCTCTGGAAGACTAGAGCTGACTATTGATTTAAACGACAGATGTCTACCTCGCTGCCACAGTCTTGTTAGCGGCGCGATCGAAGCCAGTCGTCACTCTAGGGGCCATATCGGATGCTGAACTTCACGAATCATGGCAAAAGGCAATGCACATACTTCGCTGCTTCCAAAATGACAGCTCTTCTGCCAAAAGATGTGTGACTGCACTTGGCACTCTATATGAGAGGTTGTCATTACCGGGTGGCACGATTTCCGCAAAAGATGCCGAATCGACGTCAGCACAGCCTCATCCTCCTGTCATGGACTCAATTCAGCGTGGTGAGACGCAGATCCATGGCAACACTAGCGAAACGTTCCCCGAATCTGCTGCAATCGATACGCAAGAAGTGGCTCAAGTATTCGGTTGGCTTGATGCTTTTGAAGACTTCGATCCATCCGATCTCTCCTGGCTCAATGTTGTTCCCGGTGACTTTCTGTCTTGAAGAGGTCCATCTCATGTCGTCTCATCTTCATGGTGACTGCACCGCTTCAAGGCAGCGAATTGAGTTATAGAACAGTCCGAACGATGCTTCTATGATACACTTCGGCGCTGACGCGCATTTTCATATACCGAGTCTCGAGTTTATCTCGATTCTTGTATGGTTGTAGACAACAGTGTGAAGAGTGCATTCCGACAGTTTCGACACTATTAAACGCGCGCTGGCGCCGGAAGCTGCTAGGTAAGCATCGCAACCCTGCGTTGAGAATCGTGCGATCTATTTTATCCTCTGACTGGAGGATCTACCTTACAAGAGGAGATGTCGTGGGGAAACAATGATTGTACCAGTCGAATACAGGTTCCTGAGCCAAGTACCGAGCTAAATAATGCGGAGCTCGGGTTCGGAAAGATTGATCGTCACCCAAAACCCGGGATGGAACCCGGAATATCAAGAGAGAACGTCGCTCAAAAGCATCTTAAGCCAGCCACCTTTCCACGGACTCGCGGCGAGACAAAAAGCGCAGTACGAGTCAGGCAGTCAAGTAACACTACGACTACACCAATAAAGTTATGAACACTGGCTCATGCAAAAGTATTGACTTCCGTGAAGCAAATATTTGCTATCAGATCTATGGAAAGGGACCCAAGGCGCTTGTATTCGTCCATGGCTGGACTTGTGACAGCACCCTGTGGCGGTTTCAAGCACCGCTGTTTCAAGACTATTGCTCTATACTGATTGATCTCCCTGGTCATGGAAAGAGCGACGCTCCAAGTTGGGATTATACCATGCAACTCTTTGCCCATGCTGTCAAGCAGGTTGTGGATCACGAGGGGATCGAGGCGGCGATTTTGATAGGACACAGCATGGGTGGACCAATATCGACTATGTTCCTTCGTATGTTTCCAGATTCTGTGCTCGCCATCATCTACGTGGATTCGTTCTTCAACCTTCCCGAGTACTATTTCACTAGTCAACAACGCAAAGAGTTGGCTGGAACCTTGTCAGACGAAGTCAAATTTGAAACACTTATCAGAACAATTACTGGGCGTTGGGCGACGGACGAACAGAAGAACGAGATTATGAAGGTCATGAAGAGGGCCGATAAGCATGTTCGTGTCAACGTCAGGACCACCGAAAACCAGCCAGATGCCATGTCCGCCGACGAGGTCTACAACATCCCGGCCGTGCTTCTGGTCACGCCAAGGTATGCTGACATCGATAAAGCTTGGTTATACCATCTGCCCCGACTTGAAACGATGCTTTGGGAAGATCACGGCCACTGGCCGTTCATGGAGGATGCAACTCGGTTCAACCACGAAGTCGACATGTTCGTGAAGAAGCATAAGCTCTTGCCGTAAAAAGGCGTTGTCGGTGGGTATTTGCAAAAGCGACAGGATCCGGGAGGACGTTGACAAGATCCAAACGAGATACTCTGTTACTGTGGGAGCTCGCCGTCACCAAGCCACATGCTTCCCCTCTGGGTACCCTCCCCTTCCAACTCTGCCTCACCTGATTCCTTCACTTTATAGTTTCAAGATTCCAAAATTCTACCGCAATTCAGTCGCTGGTTAGGAAACAAACTGGCGACCGCGAGTCCAGAAGGCGTGCTAGTGTGCTGTAATTGCACCGAGTTCGAACCTGGGTCACTGACGAATTAATTTCGCCTACAACGACCGCAGATTTGCTTTCACACGTATACCTGATCTGGTGCAGATGAAGTACTATTAGAATCCTCAAAAAATTCTCTTAGGGACGGGCAGTCACGCAAGTGACTCAACGGCTTCACTCCAGTTCAACCAAATACAGATGAAACATATCTCGATCTTGTACGATCTTAACGTCACACCCAGTATTAGGCCGGTTCCTCCTCCTCCTCCACCATTCGGAAAAAATCCCCCCGGGGGTTTTCGCTCACCATGGCCCCCATATCGACTGGGTGCCATGGCAGAGTTTTTGTCCTTGATCATGGATGGAAATGCCTTTTTGGTTACGGGGCGGCGGGTGTTTATGGCAACAGTTTCGGTGGAGTTCCTAGATTTACACATCCTGTTGATCACTCACCGTTCCTGCACCATCAGTCTTCTTGCCGTCAGGAATTCGTAGTCTGGTATTGCAGTCGCAACCCAGGTCTCCAGCTTCTGCGCTTCCTCCTCCCCAAACTCCCTCTCCCATTTCTGTTTTTCTTCTTCCATGATCAGTTCTGCTCCGACTTTACCCTTCTGCACAACACCCGTTGATGACAGCAAGCTCGACTTCATTCTCCTTTCTATGGAATTCATCTCATCTCTTTCTTCTGCAGTGGGGAGCTCCCAAGTGAACTGGCACTTCTCTGGGTCGAGACCTACCAGAGCGCAGTACTTGGTTACGAGCTCGGGATGGAGAATAATGTCGTCCGCGTCGAGGACGATGGGCCTCATAGGAATCCTCCCATTACGATATTCACCGTCGAACCACTCCCACAGTGTCCGACTCCATCTCAAAGTCATCTCTAACCGAAACATACCATCCGCGTTCTTCCTCGCTTCTTCTGCTCCTTCGAGATCCACAGACGTTCGATATATTGAGGGAAAGACCAAGGCAGGGTGTCGGATCAAGAGCGTTGGTGTCCACAAGCGCAGGAAACTATCTGAGAAAACGGTTTCATTCCTGATATTGGAGTGTGATGGGGATGGCTCCTTCTCGTTCATGTGGTGTTGCGCAGCTTGATCGATCTGGACGTGGCTTTCGATAGTGTTTCCCTTGCTGACCAAGACTTTCCAGAACGGCTCCTTCGTATCACTGGCTCCCTTCGCCACATCTTCTACCTGAGGTGAAAGCATCCACATCAGATGCTCCTTGATGAACACGCCTCTCTGTTGCTCTTCTGCTAGCTTCACATACTTCAGCAATTTATCTGCGCAGCCTTTAAAGCACTCCATTATCTGCCCCCGTTCAGTCTCCGTCCAGTCTCTCCATAGCCTGCTGGCAAGCCCCAGTCGAAGCGGCATGGTCGGCAAGAAAAAATACCCATACTTGTCAGTGTTTGTAGCCGGTCCAGTATTGTTGCACACAGCAGGTTGGTGATCTAGGTTGAGTATACGGACTAGTAAGTTGGAAGCTGTGCGTGGATGTGTGAGGAGCAAGATACGTGGCCTTGTCTGGTCATGTCCGGACGCAATCATGGCTGGTCCCATTTGCTATCTGCACCTTTGGAAGATCTATGTCTTCAAGTGGTCGGCGGCGACTCTTTTTATCAAAAATCTAGAATAATAATAACTTCATTCGCGGGATATTGGCAGATCAGTTTTGTTGCAGCCGGCGTAATTTGGTGGCTGATACACGAGGCGATGTTACTCCTTCCACATCTGATCTACATTGAGGATATCACGTGCGACAAAGTCGTGCTATGCTGCGATGCCACTCATTCTCATTGAAGTCAACATAGGCTGTCAACCGAGGGTATCATTTACTCGAAGACGATGTAATCTCCAGCATCAGACAACTTCTCCCCGCCTGAGAATGGAGCCCGAATTTGAAGCATTCTACAGAACTCTCCCGTCTGCGAGT
Source organism: Cladophialophora exuberans (assembly GCA_030068005.1). Lineage (NCBI taxonomy): Eukaryota > Fungi > Ascomycota > Eurotiomycetes > Chaetothyriales > Herpotrichiellaceae > Cladophialophora > Cladophialophora exuberans. Next base: position 60,183 of record JANSVK010000012.1, read on the forward strand.
TTGGAAACTTGCCGGGCTGGTCGCTGGCCTGGGCCTTATCGTCTCCCGGATCATATATCGGAGCATGTCTCTCGAAATTCTCCGGGATTTTGAGACGACCCTTTTCAGTGACATTAGTCTGGACCCAACGGAGATTCTGCAAAGCCGTGTTTGAACTAGCAGCATTAGGTTCCCCGAGTGCGCCGCCATAATATTCGTCCCCAGTATCTGAGCCCTTTGCAGAGGCGCGGACGATAGAGAGCCATTCTTCATCGTAGTGAAGAGCAAATTTTCCTTCGGCTGTTTTCTGCATATAAGATTTCGAGGTGCCATCTTCGACGGTGCAAGTCGACTCAACCTCAAGGAGTTCAAGAAATTCGCGGTTTGGACCAGGTTTATCGAGCGCAAGGAACCGAGTGACAGTGTTCATGATGTGTGAAGTGGAAGGTCTGGCATCGCCCTTTTTCTTCCTAAATGCCACCGTAGACATAGATCTTGGCAATTGAGCTCGAATCTCGTCCGGGAGCGCCAAATCTTTGAAGATGTCTCCATGCGCATTATCCTTGTGACGCACAACGGCAGAATACCTGATGTGCATATGGCCTGAGAACCAATGCGTGGGTCGCAGGTGGTTCATGACCTGTTCGGCCGGCGCACTCCCCAGGTTATCGACCCTCGCGCTCTCAAAGAAGTGAGGCCGGTCGGCGAAGAGCTTCTCGTAGTCTCCAAACCATTCCACCCGCCGAGGCCAGTCGTGGCTGAGGCAGATGTCGACGGGAGTGCGAAGCTGGAGCAACTTGGAGACATCGGATTCGCGAACGTGGTAGACGGAGCGAATCTCATTCCTGTCGTACGGAAGACGCTCGTGGTGTGGCTTGCGATAGTCCGCGTTGTGGAAGATGCCAGAGAGACCGGCGATGCGAAAGGGTCCATAGCGCAACACGTTCGCGGCCCCCAGGTAGTAGATGTTTGGCGCCAACCACCCGCCATAGAACAGCTCCGAGAAGTAGTTGGACGCTTCGTGGTTGCCTCCGATCACGAGCGTCAACACCGGTGCTTGCTTCTCGCCGCTGTAGTACCGGTGGAAGTCACCGAGCTGTCGGTATTTCCAGGGAACGGACATGCAGTTCATGTCGCTTCCGTTGCGGATGGCCTAGAGAGAACATGTAAGTAACGAGGTTTGGACATGAATAGAGCGTTCAGGGGGAAGTATTTGCCTGAAAATCTCCACAGATGATGAGGAAATCGAGTTCTGCGAGTGTCCAACCTCGAGATTCACATGCTGTCCCCAGGGAATCGTAGATCATGTCCAGTGAGCCATGGCCCTTATGGAAGCGTTAGTATAGAATGCTTGTCACATATCCATTGATGCTTTTCCACTCACGCAGCCCTCCACGGCAATCTTCAAAGGAGGTATCGGGACTTCAGATTGTCCTGTCTCAAGCACTGTGAGATCAGACATGGCTGAAATCTTTTTGAAGAGTATTTTCGGCGGCAGAAGACATAGGAAGACCTCCTCTAATACATCGATGTGGGAGCCATATTAGGCTCCAGGGGTGACTCATAGAGCTGCATAAAAGCTATCCCTGATACGCGATATCCCCAATATATATCGAGCTGATAGCGGTCTGGATGCTTTCATTATTAGCCATATATGGCTGCACACTTACTTGCACTCCGCCTAGTAGCTGTTGGAAGATGGTGGTTTGTCGAGAAGTGAGAAGTCGAGGAAGTGTATGGGATAGAATTGCGCACTACTGCTAAATTGATCGACCGTAGTTGGTTGTGTGTGCTTCACGGTCAAATTCCTCGGCTTTTGCCAAATCACTCTGTAGTCTCTCTCAACCCGAGTAAAGAATCACTGACACCTACACCGTAATCTCTTGTCGCCCAAAAGAAGTTCTCCCAATAAACAGCCTGAGACCATCTAGTCGCCAAAGGCCATCACAATGTCTTCCTTCAGCTTCCCTGATCTAACGACCTATCTCGACAAATTCCACTCCTCGCTCCCTCCCGAACTCCAAGTCTACTTCACGCGACAGAATATTCAACTGATCTTGCGCGTCATTGTCATCATCAGCACGTACCTCCTCTTTGCGCCTCGCCTACACGGACTCTTCCGCAAAGCCACGGGCATGCCGGACCCGCGCGAACAGGAGATCCAGGAAAGATTGGAGTTTTTGAGACAGCAGCGAGAAGGTGGGGGAGCTGCTGCTGCTCCGAAGAGTGTGGGCGTCATGGGCAAGGATGGTGGGGTGTACAAGGTTGTCGCGCCAAAGCAGACTGGGTCGGCGGGACAGACGCCGGCGAAGAAAGGCAAGGCCAAGGGAGGGAGGAAGAAGGCTTGAAAGAGGGAGTGATACTGAACATTTCAATGTCAGATCGGACGCAGCAGCTTCGATGTCTACCTAAGGACTGAAAGGAGGACTTCAGACTTTTGCAGCCCAGATGACCATTACACTCAATGCCACAGAAAGTTCACTACCTCAAGCCTCTGCACGGCACGATCAAACCCCCTGGAGTCTATCCTCCGGGAAACCCATTGCCGTATCGTCTCTTTTTGAACAATTTCCTACCTACAGACCACAAGCTTCTCACTTACAGTCTCCCACGGTCCAAGAATCTCACGGGGACATCGACGTGGCGACTCCTCAAGAACTCCGCACAGTTCTTGCCCAAGAAGTCCACCGTGGCGGTACTGGTCGCGCCCCGATCCAACAGGTTCCGGAATAAGAAGTGCACGGCCCTTAAATTGGGCAATTCGAACCGTTCGATCTCGATCTTGGGCACCCGCGTCTCGTCGTACTCCTTGCCCAGGAGGGTCTTGATGGTCGTGGTGCTGAGCAGGTTGCGCAGCCACGTGTACTCGTCGTCGCGAGAGACCCAGAAGCCGCAGTTGCAGTCGGCGCCCTTGTCGCCGGAGCGGGCGTTGACGATGCTGCCAAGTGCCATTCGCTGTGTGGGGCCAAATGTGCCACCGTTGATGTCGATCTGCTGTTGCGTGAAGGCTTGACTTGGCTGGCGCTCGGGAAATGTGTGCGTCAAGGCCGGAGGCGGGATGACGGTCTGCCTGCCCTCGAAATTCACCTTATGTGTGACCTGCTTCTGGTCCAACAACGTCACATAGTACTCGAAATACGGCTTGGGGATCCCTAGGCGGAAATCCAAGTGAAATGTCCCTCCGGGGTACGATTGCATAATGTTGTCGATTACCGGCCTGAGAAACTTTGCTGGCGCGATGTCATCCGCCTCTCTAGCCTGAGCGAAGATTCGGAATACGGCAGTCGCGGCATTTTGATTGTCGGCATCCTCACCTGGCGTGCCCAGAATGGTGAACGATAAGTTGCTGAATTTGTCCGAGTAGGGCTTGAGGCTCCTGCGCAACTGCGCTTCTGTCATGCGAGCCTTCTCCGCAACATTGAGCCCCGTCATGTAGTACGACGCCTCGGCCTGGAACCCTCCTCGCGCAGTGATGCCGACTTTTGTCGTGGGAGGCGGAGGCAGCGGCTGAACACCGTGCAGAGCCACACGATTTGGACCGAGCTGTTCGAACCACACATTGTCCAGCACGGCCGTCACATCCGAATTGAAGTACCAAGGACCCTGGATTTCGTACAGCAGTTGTGACGAACAAGTATGGATTGTCACGGCGCCGCCGGTGTTCTTCTGCTTCGTGATGACCACGCTCCCGGAGCCTGCGATCTCGGCGATCGGGTAGCCCATATCAACCCAAACCCCGTTGGCCTCCAGAGCTTTGAAGCCGGTGAAGTTGCCGCCCGTCACGTAATTGCTGCACTCGATGAGATGGCCAGCGACAAAGGCATTCGCCAACTCGGTCAGCTGCTCGCGTCGCCAGCCGTGGAACCAGGCCGCCGCACCGATCACGGGGGACGCGTCGGCGACTCGCCCGCAGATGACGATCTGCGCGCCCTGTCGAAACGCCTCCGCAATACCCATGCCGCCCAGGTACGCGTGCGCGAAGATGGGCTCGAACTCCCAGTTCTCGAGCACCTGGCCGGTGTAGATGTTCTTGAATTTAGCCTTCCCAGCCTTCAACCCTGACTGAATCGCTTCGAGCACCTCGTCACCCTCGATCCACGCGACCTTCAACTTGGCCTGCAACCCCTGTTTCTGCACCATCTTCTGCACAATATCAAAGAGACCCTTGACGTCTGCGTTCCCCGCATTCGCCGCGACTTTGATGCCGTAGCGCGCGAGGTCATCCAGCGCCGGTTCCAGGGCCTCGAGGAAGGAGGCTTCGAACGCCGGTCCGCCGCCCACGAACGCGTTGCCCATGTCGGGCGTCAGGTTGGCTGCGTCGACCTTGCGCGCCGCCCCGATCGTCATGTTCACCTCGGACATGTAGTCGGAGATGATCACGTCCACGGGGTCCGTTGGGTGTGCGCGCGCAAAGGCCGCCATTGCGTGCCGACGGTCGGACGCTGAGCCGGAGGCGCCGGCGATGCGGATGGGTCGTCTTGGTGAAGCAGATGCCATTGCGTGCTGTGTAATGTGATGGAGGTTTTGGGCCTGGATATCTGGTACAACGTTTGCGAGATGCTGAAGCCTGTTCTGTCTGTTGAGGTGATGTATGCTTCCCTAGTCGAGGACTCGGATGACAATACTTTTGGAGTGTAGCCGGAGGCTTCAGCCTGCAGTGCGTAGCGTAGGTAGCTTTTGATATCAATCCTCGTCTGAAATACAACTCTCAGATATCCCAACTCTCGCTATCCCGTTCCTTTCATTCGTGTGTCGTGCGGGGAGAAGACGTTTGCCGGTCAGCTTTCCTCAGATACTATGTAGTAGCAACAACACCCTTCAAGAACTAGATTACCCTCGTCATAATCTTATTTTTTTTTCTCTTCTTTTTCAAAGCAAAGAACGAAAAGCCGTGAATTTGCATTTTAACCTAGGTAAACTGAGGCATCCCTCGTCTTGCAGTCTCCAAAAATTCCACGGCTTCTCCATGGGGGCTTGGACGTCGCCCAGCTGTGCCAGCCTACAGCTTACAGGAAAAGTTGGAGATTCTGGCTCCAGTTCCCGAGGTTCATAAGACGCGAGGAGGATTGGCGCCCGAGGTTCACACGGCCCGCCTCATGCGTCAAACCGTGACTTCTTTCGAGTGCTGCGAATCTACAGGTTGCTGGGTTATGAGGAACATGAATTGCAGAGTGAATTTCCTCAGGGGTATCATAGCACACGAGGCGAAGTGATCAGGTCAATTTGGAAATAATGATCGTCTTCGGTGGCTTCAATAGTGACACTACCTATCAAAAGACCACCACATTTGGTATGCTCTCATCTCGGCGCAATCTCAATTCCAGCTCATGCGGTTGTCCATCAATTGTTGCTGATTCTCACTCTTCCTTGTTCCATCATGAAAATTTGAGCTTAAGAGAAACCTTTTGGTCCATAGGCGCGCGAGGGTCGAGAAGAAAAAGAGAGAAAGGAAAAAAAAAGGAAAGGTCTGGACCAACTTAATCAACCACCTCGATCATGCGTAGCCACAATTTCCATCCATGCTCCATGTTGCCATTCCCCATTGCCATGACTGCTTTCCCAAGCACATGCTATCTCATTGTGGATCATAGTATCGTCTCATCACGCTCAACCAAGAAGCGAATGCCATATTGTTCGATCGTGTTGTACACAGCCGGATTGGTGTCAACCGGTTGGTAAGGGGTCGTCGCGAATTGTGAAATAAAAAAGGATGAACTTTTCTTAGGGTCTGTCGTGTGAAGCGCATGTTGGACAAACATCCTCCCATACCAACGATGATGACGCTAAGCTTCGATTTGCGCGCTGCCTTCAATGAAGTGACAAAACAAGAAAAACTTTGCTTTTCCCACCCCCACCCCACGAAATGGCATTGCCTAGGGACAGAACGCCTGCTGCGCCGCTACTTTTCAGAGATGCTTACTATCTCTGCGTCAGTATGGGCCCATGGGGGGAGTAGGTACCGGACTGTAACCCACCTTCATCGGCGCATAGCTGCCGTATTGGTGGGAAGGAGGCATGCCGCCCATTGGGTAGATGGGTGGAGGAGGAGCTGGACGGTATGGAGTCCCAGCAGGTCCAGAGTTGTTTTGGCTGCGACCCCAGCTGAGACGGACTCGAGAGTTCCCAATAGGATACCCTTGCATCTGGTTGATGGCCATCTCAGCGGCGTGGCGCTGCACGAACTGCACAAAACCGCAGCCCTTGCCCGGTGGGATTTTGACGTATGTGATTTCGCCGAAACCCTGGAAGAAAGAGCGCAGCTCGTCCTCGGTGACGTAGCCAGACAAGCCTCCAACAAAGACAGTGGTGTTGTTGGGGTCGGTGAATTGATTCATGGGTTGGGGCTGTTGCTGCTGCTGTTGTTGCTGCTGCTGGTTCCCGTAAAATGGCATAGGTGGTTGACCCATTGGTGGATAGCCCATCGGACCGGCAGCGCCAGGCATGCTCATGTTCATACCTCCCATCGGGCCTCCTTTGTTCTTGGGCGTGGCAGTTGAGATTCTCATGGGACGGTTGCCGCAATAGACTCCCTGCATCTCACTAAGTGCACGTTGTTGGTCACCCTCGTCGGAGAAGCGGACGAAACCGTAGCCACGAGACATGCCGGAAAGTGGGTCGGTCATGATTTTGGCTGATTTGCAGGATGGGAACCGGCTCTGGAAGAGCGAGACCAGGACATATTCGTTGACTTCGGGGCCTAGATCGCCGACGAAGATGGAATACTCGGGGCCGCGATCGTCGCGTCGATCGGCAAGACCTCCACCCGAAGCCCAGTTCAACTTGAAAGGGCGGCTCGAGTTCGGCATAGGCTGACCACTGTACTGCAAGGCCTTGGCCGCAGCTTGGGACGAAGCAAAGTCGACGAAGCAATAGCCGGCGTTACTACTGGAATCAGTTTAGAGACGTGTGAAGGAGAGGAGCGGCTATGCCGACACATACCCTGAGAACTTGTCACGAATCATTTTGACGCTCACTTGCTCACCCATTTGAAACCAGAGGTTACGGACGAAATTCTCATCAATCCAGGGTTCCAATTCACCCATCCTAGTGGTCCGTGTTAATTTGAGATACAAAAGGTGCTGAAGTACCGATCTTACCAGAGAGTTGTCTTTCCTTCCGCTCCAGGTCCATTTGAGGCAGCCGCATTCACATCCGGGGTAGGGAAGGACATCTGCTGTTGAGCAGAGGGGTCGGTTGGCTGTCCAGCAGCAGCTCCATCTTGAGGAGTCGGAACTGAGCCTGGAGCAGCTTCCTGCTGCGCGTTGGGGAATTGACCGTACTCCGGGAAAGACATATCGAAGAAACGGAAAATGAGATGACGAAATTTAAAGCTAAAGTAGAGCTTCTGTCAGATGAGTCAGATTCAGAAACAACTTCTGATGACGGTCCGACGAGCTCAGATGGATGAGGGAAACGCACTTGACAAAGGTGTGTCTCTCAAGATGATGAGAGTGAAGTGGATATTGAAGGTATTATGTCGACTTTTGATAACTTAAACCCAACTTTTGTCGCACACGAATATCCCGAACTGGCGACTGTCCAAGACAGCAGGGTACAAAGCGATCGCGAGAAGACGGCGGGAATCGAAGGCGTTGGTGAAGTCTCTGAAAGAAGAATGACGGTTAGCGCGAGTGATGCATGAAGGGCAAAGAAGCTGAGATCGGCGCAAGTGACTGTGAAGTGGTTGCTAGCGGCACAGGGCAGAGGGCAGCGCAGATGCCTGGCTTCCTTGTCGATTCGATATTTTTGACTGTCGGATGCTCTTCTGGCCTTGGTGATGATGTTGCTGCTGCAGTCCGCAGTGAGATTTGCGCCTCTGGGACCTTGACCTCGACCTCGAACCGCCAGCTTGTTCAGTTGTAGCCACCTCTTTTATCCAGTCCTGAGACTCGCGCATACAGCTTGGAATGTTCGGGAGAGAAGGGAGAGACAGCTCAAGGAGGTTCGGCACATACCAGATCAAATGCGCAGTGGTTAGATGGGGCCAAAAATGGAGAGCGCAAGCCACAGATCAGACCAGACGCAATAAGTGAGCAACTCCCGAGAAGAAGCAGTGCGCCAATGTAAGCAGGAAAGCAGAAGTAACGCTGCGATACTAAGAGAGACGCGCACACTAAAGCAGAGGGTAGAGTAAAGTAGAGGAAGAATGGAGGGGTGAGGCAGAGAAGAGATGGATGGAAAAGTGCGGGAAGGACGACTTGAAAAGTTAAGCAGAAAGAACGGAAGAGCCAGGCAGGAGCTGCAATCCAGTCCCCATAGGCCCATAGCCGCATAGGCGCAGAGGGGTTACCACCCAAGTTACCCAGCACTAAAGTTGGTTAGCTAAGGTTTGGTATGCCGAAGGGGAGAAGCTTCAGGGCATAATTAGGCGATCCCATGATTCGATGTTCGCGATGCTTTTGGCGGGAAAAGTTTCACGCAGGGCATTCCCACAGGCTCACTGGGCATTTCCTCACCTATTCGAGTACTAAGGGCATCGCTATCTTGTCAAGTGCTCTTGTTTTACTGAGTAGACATTCCCATCAGCTTATTTTCCTCTTTTCTCCTCTCTCGCTCTCTCTATCTCACACACACTCACATGCACACCCACCCTTTCTCTCTTACTAGCCCAACCTGCAACTCCCGATCATCTGCTCCATTCCATGCGACGCCTGTATTGCGCCACCTGCAGTAGAACCTTGTTAGACCCTCCCACAAACCCCCATTCGCCCGCTAGCCATTCACCACAGCTTTCGACCTTGTTTTCCTGAACAACTCTAGATCGAGGAGAGATGCAAGATGCTGGTCTGCGCATCCGGTTGGCTTACAAGGTCTGAAGTAATCACATGCTGTCATATATTGCCGTGCCGCTGTCAAAGCGAGCTGGAACAGATAAAACCCGCGCAGGATAACATTTACACCCGGCGGCCATGCCCATGCCGTGACAGAAGCATTCAAGCTCCCCCCCGACAGTCTTTTTGGTCCGATGCAGCCATCCGCTGTCCTCCGTTCCTTGTCATTTCCACTCTGCGTAACTTGGACATGGAGGAGGCAGAGGTCGAGGTCGTTACGTCGAGCCCTTCGAGCCCATGGGGCAACATGGCAGATTGCACAAGCCAATCATGCGGATCTCGCTGGCGATGACCTGCATACCCGGGCCATCAACTTGGCCGATCGCTTCAGCCGCCGCTCTCGCCTATCTGGGAGAACGGGGACCCCCAGCTTTCTCTGGATGATCTCTTCGTTGTACAGAAAAAGTCTCGTTGTTTGCACCGTGTGGAAGATCTCAATGATCGATGCACGTAGAGCAAAGAATGAGCCTCGAATAATCCCCACGGCTGACACATAGTTCTCATCTCAGGCGCACAATGAGCGCGTAGTCATGAGAACGGTTTCCGCTTCGCTCGCTTGCCAACCCGAAAAAGACTCGGAAATCTCAGCCGGGGAAGGTCATGAAACCTGGCCTGTCATGGAGCTCTTTTGGCGGCAGCCCTAAAACGGCAACTCTGAGCCCGCGTATCTTCAGGCGTCATTCAAGTTCCATCCCACTCTCGCCCACCTTTTCGACTTCTCTATCAAAACCCTGGTTCGACTGCCAGCTCGCAAAGGAAAAGGTCCACCTTTGAACTGATCAAACTTCACGTCTCCTTCTTTCGAGAGTTTCCTCATCCCTCGCTTTCTTTTTTATCCAAGGTTGCCGAGTACCGTGCTCCACACACATCTGAACGGATGGCGGAGAAGCGATCTCCGGCTTCTATTCGGCCCTGCTTATGTGGCTTGTAGCGCAAGATTCGAACCAGTACTGCACGAAGATGCAAGCCCAGCTCGAATAGTCAATTGCTTCCTTCAGCCTCTCCGATGCACACGAGCTGGAAGCGAAACAGATTGCCCCCTGTCTTCTCCCTTGGACAGGGGGGTTTCTTATCGTAGGTAGAGATAACAGAAGTACAAAATGCCTCAGGCTACCAGGCGAAACTCCATTCCAACTCTGAATTTTGAAGCCCACCACTTCATCAACGTTCCGACATGAACCGTCGCAGATCACAACAACACTTCCTCCACCCTTTAGCCAACAGTGGAGAAGATATCCTGATAGTGCGAGGGTGTACTAGTAGTAGCACCGTAAAAAATCAATATATATTCCGGAGCTTGCGGTACGTACTTCAAGTGACCCGCCCAGAAAATACTATTCCCACCCCGAGGCTTCTGCTTCGATCAGGATCTAAGTGGATCTCGTGTTATTGAGGGGGTGGAACCTTGAACAGTACCTCAGGTGCAAAGCTGATGGCGTGAGTCATTCAAAGTTCAAACTTATTGACAAAACTCAACAGCTGAAGCTCTCCATCCTAGTCGTGGCTGGAACGGGGAAGCAACTTTTTTGAGGAAACTTCATTTGATCTTTTCTACGAAGCAAGAGACAGCTATGGACTAGACCCTTGCGGGCGAGAGCAGGGAATCTACGCACCTGATGACGAAGAATGAGAAAAGGGCAATAACGCGCCAAAACCTGAAGCCAATGGACCAGCTGTGGTGTTTCCCGCCGCGCTCTCCCAAGCGAGGCACCGATCAGCACTTCCAGTCCTGTTCCTCGTATTACAGGTTCCCATTGTTTAACACATCCCTTTCTTTCCTGGGTGCCAGTTGAATGCGATACATTGCAACGAGATGCCTTCCGCAGCAATGCCGTTGCTAGTGCCCCGTGCCGGAGTCCCGTCCCAGATCTAGGAAAGGCAATAAAAATAACAGATCTAGTGCTTGATAGGTTCCGCATTTGCTTGCGGGTTTGTTGAGGTCCGGCTTTTCCCGTCGACATGGTGTGCTGTGAGTGGAGTTGTGAAGAAGAAAGGACGAGCGAAAAGGAATGGAAAGAGGAGACTTGTTGCTGCTTGCTTTGTCCTGGCGTACTCTGAGCCGTGCTGGAGTGGAATAGTCAGACATTTTGATGCGACTTAGCGACTGTGGCTCATCATGAAGTTCTTTTCGCATCATCTTCGTTCATTGCTGTTCATTGCATTTTGCATAGATACCTCGCTTGGCTGTCCTGGGCTTCTTTTCCTTCGGCTGTAGGCTATCGAGGTTTTCAAATACCGTTGGAGTAATCAGGGATTTGGCGGTCCACGGGCTGCCAACAAGTTTCTTTGGTAAGGTAGCGCACGTCAACGAATCGACGATTTTTGGTACCATTCTTCTTCAAGTGAGCCTCTTCCTCGAAGCCATGGCTCTCCAGCCAGTCTTTCAACCAGCAGGTATAGTCATCTTCACGATCGTCCAGACGAGCGGCTTTAGAGTAGTCCTTTTTACTGGTGTGAAACTCGTCGTCGAAGTTCTGTCGTGCGCCTGTGATAGCGCGGTGCATACGCTCGGTCTGCGCTGGAGTCATGGGCTGATTATAACTGCGGACTTGGAAAATGATCTTGTGGAGGTCACGGCCTCCACCGGCGGAGAACATGTGACGGATCTCAGGGGCGACGCGGAACTCATAGCCGGCTTGCCTGGTGTGTCCACGGTCCGTGGCAGCGAGGATCACGTCCATGAGGCAGCTGCCAACGCCTGCTTTCCGATGAGACGCGGCCACGTAAAGCTCGAGCTCAGCAACAATGGTCTCGACGTAGTCGTTCGCAGACCAGTCTGCGGCAGATGCCCAGCCGACAATAGGTTCCTCGCTGGTAACACCAATGTAGTCTGGATCAATGTTTTGGATAGGGTGGTTCGGGTTCACACGTGGGTGTCTGCGTGTTCGAGCGTGAGAGGTCTTCCGAGTGCGTTCCACGGCGACGATGACTGGCAGGCGTCCTTGCAGTGAGTAGCGTATTCGCTCCCGCATATCATCTTCGCTGATTGGACTGAGCTCAGCAGGACGGACGCCGTTCTCAATGTGCCAATTGAGAATTACCATCATCCCCGGCGCGTCAGCTTCGACGGCAGGGCGAAGGTAGATATTCTTTTGCGTAATGGGAGTCTTTTTGGTTAATTCAGCCTCTGCAGCTTGCTGTGCGGCCATCGCAACTTGCTGTTCTTCTTCGGCCTCTCGTTGTAATCTGGCCCTCTCTTCTGCCTCCTTCTGATCTTGTCTGATTCGTGCCATGTGCTTCTCGATGTACATTGCAGTAGTCTCATCTTGGTAGCGATTGTCAGGGTCGGAAGGATCAACTTTTGCATCACCGTCAAAGTCGGCGGGAGCTACTGCCAGAGCGCTCCCCAAGAGATGACCATAGCGATGCCTATTGTTGGGATGCAAAATGGTTTCTCTGGGAACAAAGCCAATTCCGTCCGGGTGGTTGGTGATGTCGGAAACCTCTTCGGAGGGCAGCACCTGGAAGTCCATGTCAGGAGAAGACATGCCACTTAGAGTTCGAGTTGCAACGTCACCGAGCCAGGAATCAAAGCTGTTGATGTACTCGGGTCGATTGTTGTTGTACCGGGGACGCAACTCCCATTCCGCATGTGGTGGCATGAATTTGCCATCCCAGCCCACCAAGCCATCACCCGCCTCTGCAGGCTCGCGATGGCGGATCAGTCGGCCAAAGTCTGCGCGCATCGGTCCAGTTGAATCTACATCGTCATCCAAGTCAGAGCCCTCGGCATTGCTGTCAGGTTTTAGAGCAGGAGCTTTCAATTCTGCTGTCGTTGCCCAGCGGTTTCGCCGGGAATCGCGGTTCTGGACCTTACCAGAGCCAGACGACTTGTCTACAGCTGATTGGGGCTCAGATTCAACCCAAACGGTGATGCCACTAGCCACCGATGCTGTTGCTTGCCTCCAACCATCACCGACATTGTTATGAGATTGTATCCAAGTCTCTTCTGGTAGCTTCACACTCTTCTCAGACTCCTGTTGTTGATTTTGTGCCTCGTGTTTGGAATCTGGGAAAGCCCTAAGGTTTGACTTGTCCGTCATTTTGAGAGATGGGTTCGAAGTGAGGTTTGGATCGAGGTCATTTAAAACTCGAGGCCGATTCTCAATCAGGGTGTGCTTGGGTTCAGATGATTCGGATGGAAGAGGTTTTCGAAGCTGGTCTAGGTAGCCGAGCGCGGTGGTATTTGGGGTCGTCTTCTTGTCCTTTCGCAGATTTCGCAGGAAGATCTCTCGGGTACTGGCAGCTTGAAGTCGCTGTATGACTTGTTCTGGAGTTTCGCCGCTTTTCTTCAGAGTCTCAAAAGTGTGCTGTTGAAGGGTTGATTCAGCTTTAATGTTCGATGGGTTTCTGATGGGAGTTTGATTATTGCCTGTCATTGTCCTGCTATCCAATTTCGTGGTGGCTAGATGTTGTGTTGGAGTAGTAGGATCAAGAGAGGGACTGGTGAATTTATGGTCAGAGTTGAGGGTTAGGATCTGTGACGATAGAGGAGAAGATTGATGAGAACGTTTGTCCTGGCTTGAGGAAGCCCAGTTCATATCAACGGAGGTTCCATTCCCATCCTCAGATTTAGGGTAAATTGTGGGATTTGTGAGGACTTTCTCTGTTGGGTGAGTCACGCTCTGAGCGAGTTCTTTCCGCGAAGGATCGCCGTATGCTTTGGGGTCAAACGGCGAGGTCCTCATGGCAGTCCACCACGAATTAGCGGCCGCACTGCCTTTGGGCTCTGCTACCGCCATTGAGGCCTCTTCTTCAACTGGTTGGTCTGTCAATCTGTGATCCAAACCCCAAAACGTTCAATTTTTACCTGGCTTTGAAGTCCGCTCTCTGCTCTCCCTCCTTATCCCACCGACTCTAGGTTCCACCACGTGCAGTTCGGAGCTTGATCCGCTTTCAACTACTTTCGCCACTTGATCCTCGATGGCCTTCTCAAAGTCAACCTTGAAGGATCCGTGCTCACAGGGTCAGGTTGTGTCTCGGACAAGAGTGAGGTCAACCCGACAAGAGGGAACAAAGAGGTGCCTTTATAGGAAGGGCGCTCACCTCCATTGATGATTCAGGCACATGCGCCGACTTTTCTACCGAGTCACTAACATGTGAAGCTTGGTCACTTGCTCTGCATGACATTTGAGAATCCCTCCAGAGCCCTCAGATATCCGGTTGTCACTGTCGGTAGTGAATGACTTCAAGTGGGAGTGTTGCAGATTGTGATCCTGTTTCCCATCTTCATACCTCTCTAGAAGTCAGGGGTGTCCTTGTAAGCTGAGAGAAATGGCACACTCACCCAAGTGTGAAGCCTGGGGGTGGTAATCACGAGAGGTTGAGTCTCATCCATGACTTTCCATCAAACAAGAAAGTGGACCCCTGTACTTCCGTCATGTATATTGCCTCACAGACGATTTGCCAGATTCTAGGCTCCAACGAAGAAACATCGACAGAAACAACTTGAAGAACCTGGTGTGACTGAAGCGACGACGAGGTCTGCCTAATTGACGAGATACCCATCCTCCTCCGCATCCCTGACGTTTTACCGTTTCTCGTCTAGCGCCTCTCATCTTCCGCCAATCATCGATCAATATCAGGATGTTTTCAAAACATCACGATCTTGACCGGGAACAATATTTGACACCTTGGTTGCCATATGACGAGCATAAGATCAATCTGATGTGTCTGCGGTAGCCCAGACAACAATGTCAACTTCCGGCTGATTTAGAAAAAATGTCATCTTGCGACCAATATCTACATAAGCAGCCGTCCATCCAGCAACCCAATCCAAGATGTTGTCCATTTTACGAAAAGCTCGGTTGAAGGACAAAGAAATGCGAATTTTGATGCTGTCGGTACCTCCGTGACTTCTGATTGTTTCACTGTGAGCTGAGAACCCGGCATAGAGGGCTGGATAATGCTGGAAAAACCACCATTGTCAAGAAGATCATGAACGAAGATGTCAACACTGTCAGCCCGACACTTGGATTCATTATCAAGACAATTGATTTCCAGGGGTACTTCTTCCCCAAACCCTCGATTCTGAGCGCATCGTGAGTTGATCCCACTATAGTTACAAACTCAACATCTGGGATGTCGGGGGTCAAAAGACGATCCGCTCATATTGGAGAAACTATTTCGAGAAGACTGATGCTCTGATATGGGTTGTGGACGCCACCGACCGATTACGTATCGAAGACTGCAAAGACGAGCTCAAGGGGTTGTTACTGGAAGAGGTACATCAGGAATCGTCATATGGTTCAATGCTAATGCCTTTTAGCGACTAGCAGGGGCGAGTCTACTGGTGTTTCTGAACAAAACCGACGTCGCAGGCGGGATGACTGAGCCGGAGGTCACACGGTTTCTCGAGCTAAACAGGATACTGACACATCGCTGGGTGGTGGTTCCGTGCAGCGCAATGACAGGGGAGAACCTGGAGAAGGGTTTAGACTGGGTGGTTCAGGACGCACGCGATCGATTGTTTCTGTACTGAGAAGACAAAGCAATATGACAGACTCGTCGCAAGACGACAATGCAAATACTTAAAACTAGTAGGACTCGGGTTGAGATTCTCAAGAACCAGGTTTCGAAAAAGCTGAAACAGGCGAACGGTAGATCGCAGGGACCCTTGCAGGGGCATGCACAGATCATGAATTGGCCATTTTGGCGGGCTAGTGAGGCCAGACCAGGAGGCCAAATCTGCACGGCGAGTAGAATCAGCCTTATCGATGGATATTCTCCTCTTGGGCATATTTTTTTTTTCACGACAGGAGAGGAGTTGAGAGCAGCGAAGAAGCATGTCACACTAGCAGAGCTTCGACTTTTGAACAGGGCAAAAATAGACAGTGACGCCTTGTTGGCTGCGTTGATGATTTTGCTGCGGAGACGAGGCGCGTGTTCCCGGACTCCCGCTTCCTCTTTTCACTCATCAACATCAACAATCAATTCAACCCACCTGTACTGGTACAGGCCTCGCTACGGGCTTTCTGCTGCTTGCTTCGTCGACGGCGACTCGTCTACATAATAATTCCCTTCCATACACTCGCTTGCCTCTTGCCCTCGCTAGGCCGTGGTCGTTCTTTGCGGTCCATTCTTTCCAATGCGGAGTTTGGCATAATTCTCACCCCTCCGCGTCGATATTCCCGAATTCCACTTCAAAAGTCCCCCAGTAGCCACAATGGACGCGTCAAACGATGGCTCCGAGTCGGTTGATCAATTTCTTGCTCGAATTGCCAGCTTGAGCTCCAAGCAAGGCCCTGACGATGCCGAGCGGTCGAAGAGAAGCGAGGAGGAAATGCTGCAAGCCAGAAAAGAGAGACAAGCTAGAAGAGCAGGTACATACAATTCGGACATGGCTGGAGAGCAAGGAAAAATTACTGATACTCTGTAGAACGCGCTCGATCCCTGTCTCCCTCCAAAACCGGCCCTTCACCATCTCTGCGGCCTCTTGTGGACGCCGCTCCTAAACCCGTCCGGGGCATCGAACCCCCTGTCACCCTCACACCTCCTCTTCAATCACGAACACTTGGGCGCTCTGGATCAATATCCCCCAGACCTGATCGAAATGCCATATCAGGGCTAGACTTCTCTCGTCCTCTGCCTCCCCCACCCGTCGCCGACAAGCCATCTATGCCTAGCCCATCGTCACATGCGACCTCCCTTTCCAGAAGTGGCACACTATCATGGCAGCAAAGACCTGCGTCAAGAGGAGCTGGTCCAAGATCCCGCCCGCTATCTGTTGCGTCCATACCTGATTTAACACCGAGTCCTCAAGGTGGAACCGACGAGGAAATGTCAAGGAAAGATATTGCTGCCACTCTAGGAGCAAAAGATCCTACATGGTTTCGCCAGACCGCTGATAGGGGGATTGGATCTGCTGCATACCGCAAGAACGAAGCGGATTCAGACACAGCTTCGACCTTTTCCAGTCGTGGTATGAGGCTCCCTGGAATGTCCAAGGATTCCCATGCTGGTGAAGATCGCTCCAGCGTCGAGCCAGAAGGAGCTACTCCTCCTGCGTCACCACCAAAATCGGCGTACACTCTACCAATGAACCAGCGACAAACTTCCAATTCTGAAGAGACAAGATTATCAAGGCCGCTTCCTGCGGTCTCTTCGTCCCCAACAAAGTCTCCCGGTCTAGACTTGCCCTCTTTCAAACCCTTGGATTTGAATACGTCGTTCGGGCTGGACAGCCCTGGCCTAGGAAGAACCTCCAGCATTCTGTCTTCTTCTGGTCGCCCACCTTCGCCTACAAAGGGACTCGGTGGTTTTGTGGAGAGCGCAATGATGAAGAGATCAGATAGTGTGAGCAAGAGATGGAGTGTGCAGCAAAATGCAGGCTTGAAGCGGGGCGACTCAATCGCATCGACACGACCAGCACATCTGGCTGGCATGCCAGGCTTCACACCTGGGCACGGTCGCGCTTCGTCTCGAGATGTAAGAGGTGGTAGAGAAGGTAATTCCTCGCCACTATCGAGCTCCCGGCCTGTGTCAAGTCATGGAGACCCTGTTCCAATATCCAGGGATCGCAATTCTACTAAGCCGACAGACGAGTCACAGGAAGAACCAAGCACCGGGAGAGTCCCTCAGGCTCACTCCACTGAAACGGCAGAAGTACGAGACCACAAGCGTCCGGTGACGCCTCCAACATCCGAACCGCACTTGTCCCGCAGCCCGTCGAAGACTTTGGATGCTCGTCGCTGGAGTCCGACAAAAGCGAGTTGGCTCGAGAGTGCGCTCAACAAGCCGCCAGAATCTCCGAAATTCACTCCTGCTAAACCCGAACTCCCTGCATGGCGGCTCAGCATGCAGCGTGCCAAACAGGAACAACAGGCTCAGTCCGCTGAGGCAGCAGGTGATGCGTCTACAAAGCCGACCATGGCGTCACAGCCTTTGAACCGCGCATCACTGAAAAGCTCGACGGTTTTCGACAAGCCGAATTCCACCTTGAATGCAACAAAGCTAGGATCTGGCAATGCAAGTTCACTGAAAGCCGTCACGGACACATCGCGCCCTCAGGAAGATATTCCGACCTCCAAACCAGAAAAACCGGCTCTCGATAAAAACGATGAAAAGCCTGTCATCCCCTCCAAAAGAAATGTCACTCCCATTCAGGTTGGATCCAGCTCGGCCAGAGAGGCAGAGACCGAATCTATTACGCCTTCACAGAAACGACAAGAAACGCCGAAGGAACCTCTGAACCCCACCTCGCCCGAGCCGAAGGACGCAAAGGGGCCTCCTCTCAAGCCCAAGCCTCAAACGCCCCCTAAAACTGATTTCAGAGCCAGCCTCAAACCTCGTCAAGCTGCATCGGGAGGCAGTAACGATACAGAGCCCGAGTTCAAGGCTGTATTTGGGAAATTGAAACGGACACAAACTCAAAACTACGTCGCTCCTGATATGCTGAAAGACAACATAACAAAAGGCAAAGCAGCGTTGGCCATTACAGGCGGCCCTCAAAAGACCAAGAGAGTGGACGAATTCAAAGAGAGCATCTTACAGAAAAAGGAAGCGATGAAGTCTGGAAGCGGCGCAATCGGCAAACGTCCGGACGCGACGAGTCCTACAGAGAAGCCTGCTGATGCTGTCCCAGAGGCATTGGCTAAGCGCCTGGCAATGCAGAAAACAGGGACATCGAGTGACAAGATTGAGGCAAAGAAGGGGACGGATATGTCGTACAAGCCCACCATATCTTCTTCCAAGCCTGAGACTTTGGTCGAAAAGTCGGCTTCAAACACGACCGCCTTCAAGCCATCTGCCGTAGCGCCGAAGCCACAATCCGTTCCAAAGAGCGACCCGGCCATGCCGGAAATTTCGTCGCCATCTGTGCGAAGTTCAGCACCTTCGCGACCAAGACGAGTGACGGAGCCCGAGAACCCTGACCCTGCTTCGACAGATGTACCTTCAAAAGCAGTGTCTGATGCACCCGCTCAAAAGGGAAAGCCGATTGTGGACACACCGCCTGAAATTGCGCCCTCACCAGGACCGGGCTTCAAAGCAAAGCTCCCCGAAAACAGCAAGCTCGCAGCTCGTCTAAATCCTGCTCTTGCTGGAATACTTTCGAGAAGCAGTAGTCCAAAACCGTCTGGCGATGTGTCATCCAGTGGATCCGGCGCGATCCAGATGCGAGAGAGCCCACAACTCTCGCGAGAGAACACGACAGAAAGCTCAGCGGAGTTGACTCATGCGACAAAGGCTCGAGCCAAAGGCCCCAAAAGGAGAGCGCCAAAGGGTGCCTCGTCCTCGAGCGAGAATAGCAAGTCGACCCAAAACCAACCTGCGCCCCGATCTACAGCAAGATCTTTCCCCGCAAGTTCATCAGCAGATACTATTCCTGAAGCAAAGTCTGTGCCATCGTCGCGGTCGCTTCCGTCGCAACCAAGCCTGGATAAATCGGCAGTAGAAGCCCAGAAGAAGGTCGATATTGAAGTTAAGCGTCCATTGCCAACGCCTCCCAAATCAGAGAGCGGAAACCCTGTGGTCACTCAAATGCCACTTTCCAAGCAATCTTCTATCCCGAAGCAGCTTGCTCCTAATGAAGAATCAGAATCAAAGCCAAAGCCACCAGTAGCCAACAAATCTGAAGAGCTTAGAAAGGTGTCGAATCCTGGAATACCGTCTAAAGTCGTAGATCAGCCACCTCCACTGAAGCCTAAGAAGTCAACCGACCTGAGAAGAACAACATCAAAGTCTGAGGCTGAGACTACTGCTTTTAAGCCCAACACACCAAAGAAAATTGAGATATTACCTGATCGGCCGAGATTCGTATCATCTCCCCCCGAATCGGACGCCGACAAGAGGACGGCAGCAGTGCTCCCGCTGACCCCGAACAAATCCAAGCTCAATACACCCAAAGCACCGAAACCAGATGCAGATAGCTCGACAAAGCCTCTCTCTGTGACCCCGCTGAAGCCCGCTGGACTTGGCCTGCAGCTTGGTTCTGCATCTAGGAGGCTCCCTACAACACCGGTATTGACGCCTCCGCCAGATCTCGAGTCGGAAGTCTCAAGAATGGCCCTATCTCCTCGGAAATCTATGTCTCCTACAAAATCAACATCTTCAGTCAAACCTCAGCTCGAAAGCTTCTTTGGTGTTCTGCCACAGGCAGGGGAAAGGGCGGAGTTCGATACACATACTTTCCTTTCTGCACAGAATAAATTTGGAGAAAAGTCAAAAACACTCAGCAAACAGATCTGGGAAGTATCTGGGGATGGAAAGAAAACACCCATGCCTCCTCAACAAGATCACATCCTCTATGAAGATTGCATGTATCTGTGTGTTCATTCGATGCAGATGCCCTCTGGCTCAAAGTCGTCGGAAGTGTATCTGTGGTGCGGAGATGAAGTTCCTGAAGCGGCTGTTGAGGATGCCCAATTGTTCTGCAGAAAAGTGGCGCGCGACAATAATGCGAAGCTCGAAGTGGTGAAGCAAGGCAAAGAGAGTTCAGACTTCTTCCAAGCACTAGGCGGTATCATCATAGTACGGAGAAACAAGTCCTCGGCTCTGTATATGCTCTGCGGCAGAAGACATCTCGGACACCTTGCGTTTGACGAGGTCGATCTGTCTACAGACAGCTTGTGCTCTGGGCTGCCGTTCTTGATATCGGCCAAGTTTGGAAAGCTGTATCTTTGGAAAGGCAGAGGAAGTAACCTGGAAGATGTGGGGTGCGCAAAGCTCATCGGCATGGACTTGGGCCTCACTGGTGAGATTGAGGAAGTATCACAAGGAGAAGAACCCGCCAGTTTCTGGGAGTCTCTACCGGCAGGGTCGGCCAAATCTACACAGGCTCTGCAAAACGACCGAGGTGGACAAATTTCTACTCACGCAGCGAGGCTCTATCGAGTTGAGCACGATCGGCCGAAATCTTCAGGCGGCTTCTGGGGCTTGCGAGCATCCTCGCCGCCCAAACAGAGCCTCAGAGCCCTGGTCGAGGAAGTTGCACCATTCAGTCAGAAAGACTTGGATGTGCATCACATCCACATCCTTGACACGTACGAGGAAGTATATGTGTAAGTCAGACATGTCCCTTTACTCAAGCTGCGATGCTAATTCATGTGACAGTCTGGTCGGAGAATCCGCGAAAAAGCCTGCGGAGTTTGTCACGGCTCTACAGATTGCGCAAGAAATTGCTGTTTTGTCGCCTTCGGTCCAAGATCGGCCATTGCTTCCCGCTTGTTACCTTGTAATGGGCGCTCCACCACAAAAGATTCAGTCGGTCTTTCGGAAATGGAGACCACAGAGATCTATGTCTGCAAATGAACCGATCTGCGTGCGTGTTGACGAGGTGATGCGGGATTTCGGCATCCCTATGTGAATGATACGATTGAATTGAGGGGCATTTTTCTGGACACATTCACTTCAATCTTGACGGTACTGTTGAGCATATTGCCGAGGACTCATTCCAGCCTGTACAGTTTACGGATTACGGTTTAAATGAAGGAACGTGACATGGAATGGCGCTTTACAAAGAAGGAGGAGGGTTTGTGGAATTGATACAAAAGTCCCGAGACGCAAAAGTCGAACTTGAAGTGTAGAAACACGTCGTCGACGAGCGACCAATCAGAGACAGGCTGCTTAGGTAATGAGGGCCGTCATGAAGTCGCAGTCGGAATCGGAATCTTTTGGATCTTTTGATCGATTTCCCTTCATCCGTGCCGTTGTCCATCTTGATTCCTTCTCTTCTATAGACATGCATTGACTGCCGAGAAGGCGATATCTCCTTCACTCTTGACCTCGCCACCATGGATTGGGCGGCTCCGAACCTCCCTGCGACAAAGCCCAACAGCTCGGCGTTCGCCACAGGCCCAGGCCCCTCCATCGCTCTCAACCTAGACCCGAAGCTTCAACGCGAGCTGTCGCGGCTGGACGATGCGATTCCATTCAATCCCAAAACCCGATATCTTCATCATACATGGGCGCAGACCTTCTTTTCGCGGCCGGAGCTATACTTCCAACCGGCATCCATCGCAGAGCTCCAAAAAATTGTGACGCTTGCTCGGAGGTGCCGCAAGCGCATCTGCGTGACCGGGTTCGGACATTCACCGTCCGACCTTACATGCACGTCCTCGTGGCTGATCAATCTCGACAATCTCAGCAACATAATCGAAAAGGATGTCGACAACACCCCCGGCCTCTATCGCATCGAGGCCGGAATCTCTCTGCATAACCTGAACCTGGAACTCGCCAAGAACGGCTACACTTTGCCCAATTTGGGTTCTATCGACGTACAATCCGTCGCTGGCGTGATATCGACGGGCACGCATGGGTCCAGTCTCCAACATGGCTTGGTTTCGGAGTGCATTACTTCGTTGACAGTGCTGTTGTCCAATTCTCAATTGGTCACATGTTCTGCGACAAAGAACCCCCAGTTATTCAGGGCAGCCCTGCTCTCGCTAGGAGCTTTGGGAATTATTGTGGAAATCACCATCCAGGCTGTTCCTGACTTCGATATCTCCTGGTCTCAAACTCTCCATACCTTGGATTCAGTCCTCCTTTCGTGGGACAAAGATCTCTGGACCAGGAGTGAGTTCACTCGTGTCTGGTGGCTTCCATACCTAAACCGTGCCGTAATTTGGCGAGGTGACAAGACCGATGCTCCACGTCGTCCACCCAATGAAACCTTCTATGGCGGGAGGCTCGGCTACTATATTTACCACAACTTACTCTACCTCTCGAACTTCGTCCCGCGCATCCTTCCCTGGGTGGAATGGTTTGTTTTTGGCATGCAATATGGGTTCAAGCCAGGAAGTTTCGAA
The DNA here is from genome assembly GCA_030068005.1 of Cladophialophora exuberans. Lineage (NCBI taxonomy): Eukaryota > Fungi > Ascomycota > Eurotiomycetes > Chaetothyriales > Herpotrichiellaceae > Cladophialophora > Cladophialophora exuberans. The sequence continues at coordinate 82,738 of JANSVK010000012.1, forward strand.
ATGACGGCAATACAACCCGCGCGGGAAGGGCTGTTGATGGACTGTCTTTACTCACAATTTGTGAACGAATGGGCGTTGCCGCTTGGCAAGGGAGAGGAAGCAATCCTCCGTCTCTCGGCATGGATCAACGGCGACGAGGAGGCGGCCAACATCCCTGTCTCTAGCAAGGGCGTTTGGGTGCATTGTCCAGTCGAAGTCCGTGTTTCCCACACCGGCCGAGTGGCAGCCAATTCATCTGGAGTACGGCCATACCTCGATCCGACGGTCGCTGATGGTCCAACGCTTTATCTAAACGCCACTTTGTACAGACCATACGGGCGTGATCCACCCTGTCACCAAAAGTACTACGAAGCATTCGAATATCTCATGCGTGATATGAACGCCAGACCACACTGGGCCAAAAACTTCTCCACGGACACCACCAGTGAATACATTGAGCAAATATACAACGATGACATGAGTGAGTTCATGAAGATCAGAAATGAGAGCGATCCCGAAGGCATGTTTCTGGGAGAATGGCACAAGAGGAATTTACCCTTACAGAATCACCCCAGCACAAAAACTGGACTGAGCTTGATGGAGGAAGAAATAAAGAGAACAAAGAAGGGGCTTGGCTGGGGTTTCGGAGATGGAATTTTGTGGCAAGGAAGACAAGTCGTTGCCGCAGGAGAATATGAAGAGGCCGAGGCGCATGCCACGAGAGACCGGGATGACACACCCAGTCCGCCCGTCACGGCGACAAGTGAAGAATCCTTTGACTACATGGCTAAGGGCGAAGCCAGCGTGTACGCGACAAGAGAGGAAGCGGAGTGAGCACAGGTGTTGAGAGGTTCGCTCCTGCACTATACTCCTGAGTTCTGTCCGGTTTACAACTTCCACCAATGTCTCGTAGAAAGAGCTCTTATCATCGAGTGAGACAACTCATGGTCGATTTTTCTTCGTCGCACCGAAATCTTTATCGTCCCCGTGCGCTTGCTCATTGTCTCTCTATCTTCGAGGCTGAGGAACACCAGCACCGCCTCTCTACAAAAGTCCCCCTCTTGCCGGAAAAAGACTAGCACATATTGCTTCGCGTGATCTGGTTCTGGCCTCTTCGAAGGTAAGGCTGCGTTTCGGCTTCTTCATTTCAGCATCTGTCAATCCTTGATATTTTTCATATTATCTGTTCGCTAATTACAGATTTCACGGTATTACCTGTGAATGCGATACAGCCCGTCGGAGTCCTTTCTCCTCATCAGGAATTAGTGGTTCGATTTCTGAACGAGCCCAGAGCCTTGTTCCGTCCGGGGTTTCAGCCTGACCGTGTCAAAATGCCATTGTGGCCTCGACACAAATCGTCTGCTCTCTATGACGAGTTGCCTCTAAGTGAAACAAACAACTTTTGGCTCCTGGAGTTGTTGACTGGAGAGAAATCTGCGAAGATCAATTGTCACTTGAAACTCGCTAACCTTGCCGCAAACCCTTCTCTACGCTGCCAAATCTTATACTTTGGGGGAGTCTCGGAAAGATGTTACGATTGTTGTTTAACGACACAAAAGTCAGGGGAGGGCAGAATTTGGGCGACGTGCGCCATCCACAGACATTCTGGGTTGATGCCATATCTATCAATCAAGGTGACAATCGTGAAAGAGGCGATCAGGTATGTTGCTCAAGATATACGTGACACTGTCAGAGATACCACGTGATCTGGGAGCTCTGGCAATTGATAACTGATGCTGTATTCAACTAACTGTAGATCTCTATAGACAACGACTCGACGCTTAAGGAGAGGAGAGAACCTCTCTCTACCCAAGTTGGGTGGGTAGGAGTTCTTGTACTGGCTCTCAGATCATATCACGTATATACTTGGTTTCAACCCCTGTTACAGAATAGTCGGAACTGCCCTTCTCGTGCGACTCTCACCCAAGTTGGGTGAGAGATATACTCAATGCCAAGATATTCGTGACAGACACTCGGCCCTGTCTTTATCAGCTCGAAGACTGACGCAAATAGGTACGGAAAATTGTAACCATCTTTCAAACTGCAGTATATGTAGTGGCGTGGCTCAAGAATCACCAGGTGCAACGCTCCAGACGGGGTCCAACTAACCAGGACCGCTTTCTCAGTGAGTTGTTAGTTTTAGACCAGCCATGTCATTCGATCGTCCTGCCCTCTGAAAAGCGACTTGTTGCCGCTTTCTTTCAACATCCATTTTGGCAACGACGATGGATCATCCAGGAGGCTGCTCTAGCAAAATCGTTCCAAATCTGCTGTGGACGCAAGTTCGTTCCGCTTTCATACGCGCGACTTTAGCCGAAAGATATCAACAAACGAAGTCAACCTCTGTTGGGGTCAACACAGCCCTGCAAATTTGTGCCCTGCAGGCTTCCTCTATGAGCGACTGCACCTTCGGTCATGCCCATGAGCCGGACCAATACGCCAGTAGTCAAATGTCCAAGGCCGACTGGTGGTCCTCGCTACATAAATCGCAGGGTAGCGACGGATTTGCCGAGATGGAGATCAAAACACTAGGATGGCACTCTTTGGACCTACTCAGACTTGCAAATAAGAATGTTTGGAGTTGATATACCTGTAGTTTTGGTGATTGGGAAGCGAGACATTCCGAGGAATTCTGAACATGAACCGCCTAGTCCAAGGCAATGAATTATTTTGATACCACGCTCAGATGAAAGACTGGCTAGTAGGCTGCAGTACCGTGTCGAGTGTCGTATTTGTGTATTTCTATGCCACTCTCCCTCCATGAGTAGACACGGGCAGAAATTACTCCCGAGTTTCTCATACTTCATTCCTCCTCTGCGGCTTTGCCTCTCGCTCCCTTTTATGGTATGAGCCATTCACTCCTTCTCGACCACCAGAATGCCAAAGTCTGGGTACTTGAGCCATTCATCCAGAAAGCCTTTGGGCAAGGGCGTCTCCATGTATCTGTTGACATCGGAATAATCGCTCGCAATCTGCACCTCTTCCCACGTCAGCTTACCCTTCATGCCGCCTTCCTTGGCCCCTTGCTCATGGATCTGCATGGGCAGATAGTAGTTGCCGAAATCCACGACGGGGTTCGTGTCGAAGTACAGATGGACGTGGTAGCCACCGGGCGGCGAGGGCAGCGGGTTCAGCACCTCGACGCGATACCCGTACCCGAGCTTCTGCTGCGCGTTGACATGATCGATGCAGATCATCGGGTCCGTCTCCGGGTGCGGCAGCACCGTGACCAGCCGGCCGGATGGCTTCAAATGCCGCGCGATGTTGCTGAACATGGCCGTCATGGTGGCCTGGTCGTAGGCGTAGTTGAGCAACCACGCGGCGAACACGAGGTCGAACTGTTCCGGCTCCTCGGCCGACCCACCCTCCGCTGGCACCGTGAACGGCGAGCTGCAGTCCGCGACCAAGAATTTCGTCTTGCTCTCGTAGGCAGGCCCCGCGGACTTCATCTCCGCCTCCGCCAGGTTGACCATGGCCTGTGAGACGTCGACGCCCACCACCGACGATGCGCCCCAGTCCAGTAGGAACTTGGTGAAGTAGCCGGTCCCGCAGGCCAGCTCGAGCACGCGCCCGCCCTGGATGTGCGGCTTTACCAGCCGCTCGACGTTGGGGATGATGGCGCGCGTGATGGGCAGGTCGTTGACGCCGTCGTAGGCGGTGGAGAAGCTGTCATACTGGGTTTTGGAGAAATGAGACATTTTTTCCCCCTCTTGGCCTCTGCTCTCTATTCTCTCTGTGAATTCTGTTTAGTTTCTCTCTCTTTGCCCCACGTTACTGAGTATGTGTCTGTTAGGAGGGGTTAGGGAGAGCGGGGCAACGAGGGTTAAGAGATAGTATAAGTAAGCTACGTACATAGGGGAGAAATGGAGGAGGGTGTTTTTTTTTTCTCACGACAATGCTGAGAGATACAGATGAGTGGGCTAGTAAACGGTACACGAGAGATACTGGGAGAAAAGGTCAAGGCAGCCTATCGCGCCTGAGTATCACTCCGTACACGGCCTCCAACACCCGTGGCAATGCATCCACGTGCGGATTTGACCGTTAACCGAGATATCTAGTACACCATACCGGTGGATATTGGTGCTATATCAACACCAACCTTCCTCTATTCAAAGCTCTTGGTCCAAACTTGACTTTCTGTGAGCCTTCTCGAAAAACTCTGTCTTCCTTTCCGTGCTGTTAGACCAGTTCTACTGCCGATGGATTGAATGGGATTGACGTGCTGATCCAGCGCCCATCAGCAATCTCTGCACGAAAGAATATTTTGATTGAGATGGCACAACAGTTAAATGAAAAGGGAAGTAGGTCGGAAAGAATGACTCGGGGAGCTTCAGAGGGCCCTAGAGGTATCCTGTCAGGCCTGGAGGTACCCCGTCACGCCCGTCACGCCCGTCACGCCTGTCACGCCTGTCACGCCCTATCTTGGCTCTCCACGTGACTTGTGCCTTTCTCTTTCCTCCCTGTCGCGCTCGCCATCCTCTTTTTCTTCCACATCCAACCCCTTGTTTCAAAGAGTAAAACCTCAGTCCCGAGAAAGTTACCATTGTCAATCTCCCAGAGTGACATACCAGGATTGAGGCTGGAGTTCCCTACAAATTCAATGCCAGCACCTATTTCGTCATTTTCACCGCTTTATAGCCTTCTCTGCGGAACCGTTTCAGATGCAGCTCAAGTCTCTCATCTCGGACGTTTGACTCCTGGCGGCATCGAAAACCCGCTAGCCCCCACTGACGTCCGCATTTGTCGGATTCATCATTTTTGGTGCCTGAATCTGTATGGTACTCCGTGCTGTCTCTCCCAAACCCGGATGCTACCGAACCACATTTCCTCGCCTACCTGCCGATGTCCAAGATACGCGGCGATCGCTACGAGCCAAGCTTAGCAAGATTTATCGGGAACGGTTGCTGACCTTGGGCAATTCTAGAACCTGGCTCCGAGGCAGTTATTGGGTTTGGGAATCGCCTCACTCCCGGGGTACACCTAGAAGAATCTTGCGGTCTTGCTGTTTCCACGGCAGGCATGTCCTATCGCAACACCAGCCATCCCAGATGGACGGTCTACTTCACAAGGATGTCCTCTTCTCTGCTCGTTGTCCGTATCCATTCATTTTGCAAGCAAAGGCGAAAAATCAAGGCATAAACGCCCCATTCAACGTCACCCGCCAACAGGATTTCTCTAGGTAGGTGGATTCGACGTCGACGAGAGGCTGATGGCATTTCTGAAAGCCACCTCTCGGTACCGACCACGTATGGGTTCTTAAGGAGCGTTGAGCTCCCTCGGAATCTTCTTCAGCTGTGGTAGGAAAACCAAATATCCTCCCTTTTACGACGGCCCGCGTGTCTTGTTTATAAATTTTAATACTTCAATATTGCCGAGTCTCTTCACAGGAATTGGTGGACTAGCCCCCAAACGACCAATATGTCCAAAGACAATGTAAATGATTTACCCGTGCACTATGGTGAAGTGACCAAAGACGGTACCAAAATCGAACGTCCATCAGAAGACGCAACCAAACGACAATCCTCAGACGGCACACCATCACCAGGGAGACAGAATCGCCAGTCCGCAATCATAATTCACCAGGCGTCCCTCAGCGCACCCGATCAGTCAATTCCAGCCCGACGGAGCAGAGACGACATAGCCGCTGAAGGAAACAACACCCCTAGACCTAAGCCTCGGCCAGCGCATGGTCTAGAAATCGCAAGAGGCGGGCTTACACGAAACGACTACAGACAAAGCTTTCGTGACAGGGGGAGATATGACGATTTTGACCGCTATAGTGGTGATGACGACGACTATGACGACCCGTACTACCAACCCCGACGCATCCGAGATCGTCCCTACTATACCGAAGACGAATATGCGCCTCGCCGCCGACCCTCCCACGTCTCGCGACAATCCACCCGCTATCCTCGAGACCGATATACCAGAAACATGGACGATTACAGTGACCGACCGCGGACGCCGCAAAAATACTACGTACAGAAGAAGTCAGCCACTTCTCGGGGTCCACCTATCGTGCATGAATGGGACGGAGACGAGGAGGACATCTTTCCCAAGGACACGTCGCCGGGCGTCAACAGACAGATCAAGTTCAAGGATCTGAGCAAGGAAGAGAGGAAGGAGATCATGCGTCTGCCATGGGTTCAGTGGATGGACAGCGATACCAAGAACCGTGAGTACTCCCGATCACCGTGCGTGCATCACATTCTATCGGCAGCAGCTAATCTCCAGTTTCAGATTTCGTCGCCACGCTCGGCGAGTTCATCGGCACCACCATGTTTCTGTGGTTTGCCTTCGCCGGAACACAGGTCGCGAATATCCCGTCGGGAGATTCGGCCAGTAACTCGACATCGGGAGGCGCCACAGGCTTCTCTGCCATTTCACTGCTCTATATTGCTGTTGTCTTTGGTTTCTCCTTGATGGTGAATGTCTGGGTGTTCTTCCGCATCTCGGGTGGTCTCTTCAATCCTGCTGTGAGTGTCCATCACCTGACCAAACTGCCATTTCTCCTCAGCATTCTCACTGTTCCCTAGGTCACACTCGCCATGTGGATGACAGGCGCCGTCCCCGCAGTCCGTGCCATCTGTCTACTAGCCGCCCAAGTCGCCGGCAGCATCGCCGCCTCGGCGCTCGTGCTCGCGCAATTCCCCACACCGCTGAACGTGCGCACCACCCTCGCCGGCAACACATCGCTCGTGCAGGGCGTGTTCATAGAGCTGGTGCTGACCGCCGAGCTCGTCTTCACCATCCTCATGCTCGCCAAGGAGAAGCACAAGGCCACCTTCATCGCCCCCGTCGGCATCGGCCTGGCCTTGTTCGTAGCCGAACTCGTCGGCGTCTACTACACTGGCGGCAGTCTCAACCCGGCCCGCAGCTTGGGTCCCTGTGTCGTCACCCACACTTTCGACAAGGAACACTGGATCTACTGGGTCGGTCCCGGTGGCGGTGCTCTCGCCGCCGTGCTGTTCTACAAGTTCATCAAGATGCTCGAGTACGAGGTCGCGAATCCGGGCCAAGATGCCGAGGATGTCGAGGAGGCGGCTATGGCGGCGCAGGAGAAGAGTGGCGGGATCGGGAGAGCGCATTGATCCCATCCCCTTCTTTCTGAGGGTGGCTTGTTTGTGGCTTGAATGTTGTGATGATGAAACTTTCTGTTTTACTTTACGTCCTTGCTTCATGCGTTATGTGGCACGACGGAGGTTTCACTGCGGAGTCTAGGATTTCAAAGGAGTAGATTATGCAAAATGAGTGGGAGTCTGAATGATTTGATTTCCTGTTTGTTGGAAACGTCCAGCGATAATCGCTACGACGAAACGTCTCGGAACCTTTATAGTTAGGTAGTTTAGTAAATATATCATTCTCAACTTATAATTCATTACCATGTACAGGTTTACTGGTATCTCCAGCTGACAAGGATGCTTGTGCGATCGATGGAGGAACATGTACTTGAAGCTGACGAGGTACATAGGTAGCAGAAACGTGAAAGACTGTGTAATCACGTGAGAAAAAATTGTTTAATCATGAGTTTGATAGGCCAATTTTTCACTAGAATTATGCCTGCAAGATCTCCGCGAGCGGTTCTTATGACAACGTGGCCGAGTGGTTAAGGCGACAGACTCGAATTGCCTACCTTTCGTGTTTATCTGTTGGGTTCGCCCGCACAGGTTCAAATCCTGTCGTTGTCGACTTCTTTTTGGCTGGGGGACTGAGTGGGTTGGTTTTTTTGGGTTCTTATGGTAACGTGAGACGTTCTTTGTGTGGTCTTGCGTACCTACCAAGTGCCTCCCATTGGCCCCAGGGCCAGCACGATCGTTCCTCTCAACCTGAGATGAGAAGATACAAAGCATTCTATTTCTCAACGCACAGCAGCACAAGCAAGCATATAGATTTTGTGAATGGGCTTTGTACACACGATATATATACATGGAGAGGTTAGGTCCTAAGCTCGGGTGCATCGCATCGAAACGAAAAAGTAAAACTTGGCCTACAGGTCGACACTGCGTATCGTACTCGCGACGCATCAATAATATCACTTGTCTGGACTTGCAGTCGAACAGGCTTGGAACGATTTGTACACAGGGGCGCGGAAAAACAAGGAGGATACTAAAATCTGCATGTACGCATTTTCATTTCATTGCTATAAAACGAGCGTGTGCTTCAATGCTCTTGTGGTTCCAGAGACCAAAAGGCTCCCTCCCACGCAGCGCACGAAGGTCGCGAGACAGCCATGGGGCAGGTGGATAGAAAGCTGTCTCGTAGCCACGAGCAGGAAGAATGATAAACAACATGTCGCATATGCGACAGTCTCGTGTGTATAAAATGGGGGGCCTGTGAGAATCGAAAAGGGGGAGTTGGGCAGTTGTAGGTAGGATCCTGAAGCTGACGAAGCCAGTCCGGTGCATTACGACAGGTTCTTTCCTTGACGCAGAGACCGTGAACGCATGGGAGAAAGTCCGTACATCAAGTCAACTTCGCTTTTGTCTCTCTTACGCCAGGTAAGTGAAGATAAACGGGTTGCATGATGAAGGAATTATCTTCCCGAGCGCCATGGTTTTATGAAGGCGTCTCGAAAATCACACCTTCCCCAGCTGGAGGCGCCGGCGCCGTCGGAGGAGAGGGGTGTGTCGCGACTTGCATGGCCATGAGGGTCTGTGTAGTGTCCGTTGCGCGACGCTGTACAGGCATGTTTTGAGGACCTATCGCGTGGGGTCAGGTCGTGGGTTATTGTTGAGTATATATATTGTTTGAAGTGCTGGTGGTTATATAGGAGGCTTGGTTTACATAACCACGCACATGTAAAGTTGGTTCGCCATGCGGTGTGAGGGTATTGTTATGTTATGTAGGCTTACTTACATAACAACACACATGTACAATTGGTTGGCCATTGTGAGAAAAGTTGGTTTTGAAAAGTAAAATAAGTGTGGTATCGTTTGCAGCGGTGGGATTTTAACGAGAGTGATGAACAGAGAAGAGGCCAAGCGGTAGAGGGGCAGGATGAGAAGCATATATAGGGAGCGCATGACTTACCGTACGACGCCTTTGGATTCGATGCTCACCGAACATCATAAAGACCCATGGTCTGGAAGCAAATATGCTCTCAATGGGGTTTTGATGTTCTCGAGTTCTCCTGGGGTCGAGCATGGCGACGGGAACAAAGAAAAGTCGGATAAGGCTGAGAGAAGGGGCAAGGCTTCATATTGTTCTTCCGTCGTTAGTATTGTTCCTCCCGAACAATGGTAGTACCACTCTCTCGCACCCGCGAATGACTCTCCAACCAAGATTGTCGTCGCGAGGAGCTGCAAATGGAATGCATCAAAGAAAGGGAACCGTGATCATGGACGATTCTATTTTCGAAATCTGAGTGCTACCTAGAATCGAGAGAATGGCAGCCACTTTCCTCGAAGGGTGATCTTTGCCTGTCTTCTGGTCAGCACAGAGACTGACCGATATGGTGATTCGTCTTACCCATGCGTTACCGTCCTTATCAATCTCCTTCTCGACATGCGTGGAGAAGGAAATTGCACTCATGATACCGTCGCCAAACTTCTCGTTCAAGACCGCCTTGTATGCATACCCATAATTCTGCACGATCTCATACAATCGATAAATCAACGGTTCCTTTGGTGGCATCTCAACGGACTTGCCGCGGTCTGGGAACCCGCTAAGCTGCAGCTCGAGGGTGGCATGGTCGATGCCAAAGTAATCCGACAGCTTCTTGATATCTTCTGGCGACGCCTTCGCTTGTCCATAGAACAGCGCGGCCACAGCGACCTCGTCCCGACCTATCTCTTTTGAAATCGCCTCGAACGAGACCTGCTTCTTCGCCTTTGCCTCGAACAAGGTGATGGATGATTTAGGGAGGTTGGGATGTTGCGAGGCCTGTTCAGGTTAGTAGGGGAACTCGTGCATTTCACTTGGGAGGGTGACATACATCAAGAGTGGCGAGAGACATGTTGGAATTGAATCGTGCGAACTGTAAGGGACTCGGTCTGAAGGAGCGCAGTGATGAGAGAGGGCTTGACCTAGTAGCTCTGGAGATGAGACGTTGCAAGGGAATTATACGAGAGGAAGACATCTTGAAAAAAGAACGGCTAATATATATAGCCAGCCAGTGGTACTGCCGTGGAGATCTGCCCTTGCAGATATTTGTATTTTGTTCATCTTGGTGGAGGGGGATGGAAGTGAGCTCCCACCTCCCCCCGCATTGTCGCCGTCAATCCGGCCGTCATCGCTCTTAGTACGAGTAAGAATCTGAACCCAAGAATGATAGCCGGTCGAAGCTTGATGTCGTTAGTGGAAGACGCTTCAAAGAAAGCCCGTCATGATAGGCACAAAGATCTTCCACCGTTGCAACGGTTCTTATATCACAACAGAGATAATATTCCCTGCTGCTCGATCGAGACGAAAATGGTAGCAAGTGAGGAATCGAGGGGTAGCACCCAGTGAGCCAGGTAGGTCCAACCTGTACGAAGCTCATGCTGCTGTTCCTTCTGCGGGGCTCATTAGGCTGAGGCGCAGCAGCTTTGGGAGCTCCTTATTGGGGCCATCGGTACCCAGCTGGAGCCTAAATGCCCCTGGAACTGGAAGCTTGGCCATGCTTCACTGGCACTGGCACTGACCTGTGACATGACACCGCATGATTCAGCTGAAAACATGATCACCCATGGGTCAAACAACTTCAAGTTCTTTATCGTCTTTTTTCTCTACAGACGCAGGCGTTGTAGACTGATTTCCATCTCTGACTTTTCATGCTTCTACAACAACGTTGATGTGATATTACCTGGAGGTCCCAGACACCCATCATGTCTTACCAAAGACCTCCGGAAGACGACGGACTCGCCTATGGAGACGACTACTCTCAATCTCGGGGCAGTGGTGGACAAGGTGGCACAGATCGATCACTTCTAGGAGACATCTCCAAAAAGTTCAAAACCCAATTCGACCAGTACAAGACCGGGTCTTCGTCTTCCCAGAACTATGGCTACAGCGGTTCTGGAGGTTCCAACCAGGGATACTACGGCCAACAAGGTCCAAGCACAGGATACCCTCAAACTGGGCAGTCTCCTTATCCGGGAGGCCCTCCTACTCAGCAACCCCAAGGTCGTCCTGACATCGCTTCCAAGCTTTTTGGTGGTCTTCACGACACCCTGCACAATATTGGTTCAGACGTTGCAAACCTTCTGGGTACTGACGGTCGACCGACTCAACAATACGGAGGCCAAGCGCCTGGACAGCAAGGTTCTTCAGGCTACGCTGCAGCACCAGGTCAGGGAGCGATTCCATCCGGCCCAAATCGATACGACAGCTTCGCGTCGGAGAAACCAGGTAACGATGTCAAGTGGTATGTAGACGGCTGTGGGTACTTTTGGGCCGTCAGTCAAGCCCTCGAAGGAGCAAAACGTTCTATCTGGATCCTAGATTGGTGGCTCTCACCGGAACTCTACCTCCGTCGACCACCATCTCAGAACGAACAATGGAGACTTGATCGAACTCTTCAACGAGCGGCGCAGCGTGGCGTTAAAGTCAAGATTATCGTTTACAAGGAGGTCACTCAAGCTTTAACTTTGTCATCAGCACACACCAAGCACGAACTTGAGAAATTGCATCCAAATATCGCCGTCTTCCGTCATCCAGACCATCTTCCAGACGCTCAAACGACTCAGTCCTCTCTCATATCTTCACTTCAAGGACTAAAGCTAGACGCGGCCGGGGCGTCCAAATTAGGAGCGGATGCTTTGAAAGGACTGTATGGCATCACAGACGATGTCATTCTTTATTGGGCGCACCACGAGAAACTATGCTTGATAGACGATCGGATTGCCTTCATGGGTGGTCTAGATCTCTGCTTTGGACGATGGGACACAAACCAGCATTCAATTGCCGATGCTCATCCGTCAGATCTCAACCAGATTGTCTTCCCAGGTCAAGACTACAATAACGCTCGGGTCATGGACTTTAGCGACGTAGCACAGCCTTTCCAGAACAAATTGGACAGAACCAGAAGCTCGAGAATGGGATGGTCTGATATCGCGATATGCTTGCAAGGAGCTTGTACACAAGACTTGCGGCATCACTTCGTGGATCGATGGAACCTCATATACGACGAAAAATATAATGTCCGCAAAGACCAGCGCTACTACAGGTTGCTCGACGACTTTCCGCATGCACCAACTGGTCCTGGTCAACGACCTCAATCACGACCCCAGTCGCAGGGACAACCGCAGGGACAACAACAGGGACAATTGCAGGGACAGCCACAGGGATACCTACAGCCTCCTGCTCCCGGGGGTGGTTATGCGCCGCCACCAGGAAGCCAGCCATATACAGAACCAGCTTGGCATACGACGAGCAGGCCACACACACCAAGTAGTCCGTATGAAACTGCAGCAGTGCCTTCTTCTATGCAAGCTCAGCCACAGCAAAGTCAATCACCTTATGGTCAAGTTACAAGCCCTCCACCTCAGGGAATGCAGTCTCCGCCTCCTCCAACCAATCCCTACGGCCAGGCCCCATCGGCTGCTTCTGCGCAAGCACCTTATCAAACTACTACTGATCCATACGCTCAACATGGAACCCCGGGACAGGCGCCTCAAGTTTCTTCGGGTGGTTACGCCCAGGTTTCCAGCCCCCCGCCCCAGGCCGCACAAATACAACAACCAATGAGCACGGGCGGCAGCTATCAACAGCCTCCAGCACAAACCTTCCAGCAAAATTACCCACCTCCACCACCTGGGCCACCTCCTCAAACTGCGTCTTCTCCTACTCCGGGTTATGCTGGATATCCGGCACCGCCAAGCGCCCCTCCTTCCTATGCCCCGTACCATCAAGGGCCTACTGAACTCTCGTCTCAACAATCGCCAAGTCCGCCATATGAGCATCCAACATACCAAGCCTACAATCAACCTCCTTCGGGACAGAGAGGCTTTGATGAAATCGGACAAGAATCGAGCAGAGGCTTCGATGATTATGGCTACGGCAATGAGAATGAACGAGGCTTCGGAGGCGAGCGTGGCATGCGAGGAAGATTCGATCAGTACAAGCAAGAAGGTCGACTGCTCGGTCAAGAGCTCTCGTCTCTGGGGAGTAGTGTGTCTAGTGGGCTAGGAGGCAAGGCGCAGCAGCTACAAGGTAAATATCTCGGCGGCACCGACTCCTATGGCCGCCCCTATAACCAGCCCCGGCCCGTCATGACGTGTCAACTTCTACGCAGCTGCACAAATTGGAGCAATGGAACTCCATTGGAGCACTCGATTCAGAATGCCTACATCGATGTCATCCGCAACAGCCAACATTTTGTTTACATCGAAAATCAGTTTTTCATTACTGCCACGGGCGACCAACAAAAACCAGTCAAGAATCTGATTGGGCAAGCTATTGTTGAAAGAATCATTCGGGCGGCGAGAAATAACGAGAAGTACAAGATTATTGTGGTTATTCCAGCAGTCCCAGCTTTTGCTGGGGATTTGCGAGATGATTCCTCCCTGGGAACTCGAGCAATAATGGAGTTCCAATACAACAGCATCAATCGCGGTGGGCACAGTATCATGGAAAAGATCGCACAAGCAGGCTTCAACCCGATGGACTACATTCGGTTCTACAATCTTCGGAATTATGATCGAATCAACTCCAGTAGCACGATGCAAAGAATCGAGCAACAAAGTGGCGTAAGGTACGAAGATGCCCGAAAACAACACGATGATGTGGTTGGGGCAGGATATGGTCCCCAAGGAGAACAGACGGGGACGACTCAAATGTCTCAAGCGCCACAATATCAGCAGTACCAGAATGTCGCGCAAAGCGTGGGAATGCCCGGAACTGGTCGATGGGACAGCGTGGCAGAATGTTACATGCTCGGAGGACAGGATATTCGTACTGTGCCTTGGGATGGTCCTCCTGAAGCGGAGATCGATGCATTTGTCAGTGAAGAGCTGTACATTCATTCCAAGGTGAGCTACACTCTAACTAGATATTGGGTCATGAATTTCAACTAACGTGTGACAGTGTCTCATCGCAGATGATCGTATCGTTATATGCGGATCAGCGAATCTGAACGACCGGAGTCAGCTTGGCGCACACGACAGCGAGATCGCACTCATTATCAACGATTCAACACCTTGCCAAAGCTATATGAATGGGCAGCCATACCAAGCCAATAGCTTTGCGGCATCTCTCCGAAGGCAACTTACTCGAAAACATTTAGGGTTGATTCGACCTCAACACTTCTTCCGACCCGATCCCAACTTTGAACCAGTGGGGGTTCCCAATGCCTATGACTGGAATTCGCCCGAGGACAATGTCGTTGCAGATCCTCTTAGTGACACATTCCAGTCTCTCTGGAACAGTCGAGCTAGGACGAATACTGAAGTGTTCCGCAAAGCGTTCCGAGCTGTACCGGACGACTATGTGACCTCATGGTCTGAGTACAAGGAGTTTTATGAGTACTTTTATCGCCACGCCGAGACGGATGCCCATGGAAAGCCTAGCAAGCTACCGCCTCGAGTTGAATATGGACATGTGGTAAGGGGAGATTTCCCAGGTGGAATCCATGAATTGAAGGAATTGTTGAGTCAAGTGAAAGGCACGGTGGTGGAGATGCCCTTGTGCTTCCTTCAAAGTGAGTCCATTGAAAACCTTTGTGAAAGTGTAACCACTAACGGGCATTCATTCGCAGACGAAGATGTTGCCAAGGAGGGATTGACATTGAATTCTCTGACGGAACAGATCTACACTTGAATAACGAAGAAATGACTTTGCTTGGATGTATTTGAGTTTACTCTCAGGAGAGTGTAGCCTGGTGCTTGATCAGCCACCCGGTCGCCGGTCTTCAGGTGCCATGTTAAAGGGGTTTTTCATATAGCTGTGCTATGGTCGTCCGTACTCTTTGAATACTATTAGTGCCTGTCAGTATTCTCAGCGCGTCTCACCCATTGACAGCTTCGGTGACAGGATTCAACTCACCTGCGTTTCTCTGTTTTTGTGCAGATCTCGGACCTCAATGCTGCGTCAATTTAGCCACTATTGATTTTTTCGGTTTTTTCAAGGTTGGTGAGAGTGAGTCCGTGTCGGAGTCGAAGATAATCGGGATTAATGCTCCGCTCTAGTTCTTGGCGCTAGCTAGTGGCACCTCTTGCTAAAGGTCCCCCTCCTCATCCTCACCTTCACTTTCTATATTCCCAGCAAACGTTTCTCACTGAGCCTTCAAGTTTCAAACAAGCGGCAAGACTTCAAGACTTTCACGATCATCTACATTCGACTCTTTTCTCAGTAACCTCTCCAAGCTTCATTGCCACCTCACCATCTTCAACCCATTCAGCAACGGTCTACTTCTCCTTCCTCTTCACATCACCTCCTTCAAAATGGGGATCAAGTGTACCTACGAGGAGTGTTTCAAATACTTCGACAACGAGAAGGCAATGAAACGCCACAAGAAGGAAGACCCAGATCACTTTTACTGCAGACTCTGCGACGTCGACTGCGAGGATGACTTGTTCCTCTTCATTCACCAACTCGGAAGCCCAAATCACAGTGAGTTTTCAATCCTTTGAGGACGAGGATCAAGTGCTAACAATGAGAGAGTCTGCTGTCCAATCTGCGCCTTGGAGTTTGGATGCACTGGTGGTCGAGACAGCCACGTCGCAACTGTAAGTACCTTTGAGAATCATTCCAATGGTATGTCACTAACTGCGATAGCATCATCGAAAAGCCACCACCGTTAACTGCGCTGGATGCAAACGCAAGTTCCCTTCGGGCTCTGTGTTGATGGCACACATCGAAAGAAACGAATGCGCCGTCATCAGCAGGAGAGATTTTCAAATGCAGAGAGCCGAGCGCCAAATTCAGAAGGACGCATTCACAGAAACTCTCGACCCATACAGCCTCACGCCATCAAACGCCGACCTCAATTCTGAAACCCCCGCTGCTGCTGCTGCTCAAGCACCCCAAACGAAGCCATTGGGAGAACATTTCCCGTCACTCGGTAAGATACCCTCAATTCTTGACACCCGTGTCCATTTCGCAATTGCCATTCTGATTGAAACTCCAGACACCAAACCTGCTAGCGCAGCACCTGCTCAACAACCAACGCGCACTGCTGGTGCTGGAGCTGTTGGCGACCTCATGGAATTTCCAGAGCCAGCACCACCCGTTGCACAGGATCATGACGACCTCATCGACCTTAATGACCATGCTGTGGCCATGTCAAGACTACGGGTTTCCGAGCAAATATGGGGCTTCCAGCATCTAGCTGATCAAGCGTCCCAGAACACTGGCAACCCGCAAGTTGAAGGATGGCTCAACGGGGTCGATACCAACACTCTACCATCCGAGAACGTAAGCGAGGTGGCCTCTATCGACGACAAAAAGCAAGTCACGTCAGATGTTTCCAATAGCATCCCTCCCAGCACCAAAGCCACTCCCAACACCGGCTCACACAAGTACATCATCCAGATGCCAGCCCACTCGCTCGTCGCCTCGACAGCGCCCTACCCTGTAGAGAATTTCTTCGACCCCACCAGCCGAACCTACATCTGCCCGACGATCAAGTGCAGGCGTAAATTCACGAACCCTGTGGCATTCCGAGACCACCTCCTCACGCAGGCACATATCGGCAATCAAGTTACTTGTCCTTCCTGCCTCAAGAAGTTTGCATCTACCGCGGCCTGGGTGGCACACAGCGACTCCGCCAGCAAGAAATGCGACATCCGCAACAGCTACCACTACAACTCCGTCATGCGCGAAATCACTGGTGGTGTCCTCGGAACACAGGGCTTCAACGAAGATGGAGCAGTCAAGTTCGTTGTCCCTAAGATCGATCAATGGCAGGATGAGGGCTAGATGATCACCAGCACACAGCAGTCGAACACCGTGGTCGCTGCTGACTCCTGGCGCAAAATTTCCTTTTATCAGAATGGATAAGTTTGGTTTCGCCTATCTCGACACAGCAACATAAAGAAGTAAGCAGCACTTGAACGACAGGGGAAGGGATGAGGGATACAGGACCAGGGCTGTTAACATGTCTCCACAGAATGTTTTGCTTTTTCCTTTTTTCCGTGGACAGGGTACTTGCTATTACTGAAACACAACGCAACGCAACATTCATTGAGCTACGACATAACAGATACCCCACACAGCACACGAACTATTTCATTTCATAACAGCAACAGTGACAGCAGAACTTCTGTCTTTTTTACGACACAAAATTTTCAATTGAGCTTCGACAACAAAAACATTACAAAATCAGCAAAAATACACAAGAAAACTTTTATCAACAACAAAAGAAAGACAACGGCAGCAGGCAAGGGAGAGAGAGCAAGGCCCTGTCCATAGCGAGATTTCAGCGTGCGTTTTATTTCTGTACATAGGTAGATAGATAAAACCATGCCCACAAACAATGAGCTGTCCTTTTTCTTTCCGATATTCCCTTCCCGTTCCTTTGTGATACGTGTATGCATGGAAGATGAATAGTAACAATGTACAATAAGCCTTCTATTCTCCCGCCTGTGAAACTGCTATAATGCACACTACCAAAAGCAAAATCTAGCCAAGCAGGTATCACCAAGATTACAGAAATGATGTTTTCCTTTTCCTACAGTATTTAGAGCACCTGGCAGCTGACTCATGCATAGTGTCGGCATTGGCGATGGTGGGGCGGGCAAGCCGCAACTCGAATTGGGCACGGCGCGGCTTTAGAAAGAAGCACGCGTTTCTAGGCTTTGAGAGCTCGAGAAATAGCCTGAATACATACCTGCCACCGAGTCCACCCAGGCTAGGGTGATATATTTTCTACACAGCAACTGAGATTTATTTACCTCTGTCGCATCCTCGTCACCAGACAGTATGGAAACACTGCCCTGGCTGCAAATACAGACGTGAGCAGATCTCGACCTCTGGCTGTCACTCTCTACTTCCCTCCCACTCGCACCGACCTTACCCCCACTCCAATACTCTACGAAAAAGACGCAGCCACGATGCCTACCCTCTCTGGCACCACGGTGCGCGACCTCCTCACGAACCCAGCCCACACGCGATGGATCGCACCTCTCTTGCTGCTCTGCGAAGCCCTGCTCTGCGGCCTCATCATCTGGCGTGTGCCGTATACCGAAATCGACTGGGCCACGTACATGGTGCAGGTGCGGCAGTTCCTGGACGGCGAGCGCAGCTACCTGAAAATATCTGGTCCCACGGGTCCGTTGGTCTACCCGGCCCTGCACCTCTACATCTACTCGATCCTCTACTCGGTCACGGAGCAGGGGGAGAACATTCTGCGGGCGCAGATCATTTTTGCGGGCCTTTATTTGCTGACCCTCGCGGTGGTGCTGGCGTGTTATAGACGGGTCGGAGCGCCGCCGTGGTTACTGGTTCCGTTGGTACTGAGCAAGAGAATGCATTCGATATACTTGCTGCGATTGTTCAACGATTGCTGGGCAGCGCTGGGGCTGTGGGCAGCTATTTACTTGCTACAACGACGCAGGTTTGAAGGTGGAGCGTTTGTCTGGGGTCTCGGGCTTGGTGTCAAGATGACTTTACTTCTGGCTGCACCCGCGGTGGGCGTGGTGATGCTGCAGGCGATTGGGACCGGCGAGTCTCTTTTCTTCGGCTTGTACATCCTTGGGGTCCAGCTCCTCATGGCCTTGCCCTTCTTCGGCCAGGACGCCGATACAGGGCTGTCCTATTTCTACCGTGCGTTCGACCTGGGAAGGCAGTTCATGTATAAGTGGACCGTCAACTGGAGATTCGTCGGCGAGGAAACCTTCCTGTCCCGTGGCTTCGCCATCAGCCTCCTGCTCATCCACTTGTCGCTCCTGCTCTTATTCCTCCAAACCAAATGGGTCAAGCCCAGCGCCTCCAGTCTCAAGGAATTCGTGAAAAAGTACACCGGTGGCATGAAGGAGGCGGAGGAGAAGGAAATAGCCAAGAAAATCACGCCCACGTTTGTGATGGATGCCGTTCTAGGCAGTATGGTCATTGGGATGCTGTGTGCCAGGAGTCTGCATTATCAATTCTTTGCGTATCTCGGCTGGGCGACGCCTTATCTGTTGTGGAGGCCCGGCGGTAACCCCGTTCTCGCCTTGGCCATGTGGGCGATTCAGGAGCTTGCATGGCTGGTGTATCCCAGCACGACACTCAGCTCGATATTGGTGGTGCAGCAACTGGCTGTCCAGGTCATGTTTGCTCTGATTGCACCTCCAGTGGATCACATCAGTCTTCCGCCGACCAAGGCGGGCGAACTGAGAAGTTGAGAGGAAGATGGATGTGAAATTTTAGACCAATCTCAATCATGGTCATCTTCATCAGAGGAAGGCGGCATCTTTCCAACCACCGAGTCATCTTCGTCACTATCTTCTGGCGCGGATCTTCTAGCAAATTCTTGTGGCCAGAACGGTTGTTTCCTCCATGCCTTCTCGTCACGCACAATGTTTACAATTTCTCCCTGGATCTTGTTCTCGCGGTCGGCCGTCGTGGTGGTGTCGATGAGGACATATCCGCCGCGCTTGACGAAGATGGTGCCTCGGAATCGAGCATCAAGTTCGACGAGGAGTTGTGAGGATTCGGCGGTCTGGACGGTGTACAGGTCTTTGCCTTGGGCTTTAAGGACGCGTGCAATCAATTGGCCCCGAGTCAGACTTTCTGGAGGGGTCAGCGTTTCTTCGGCCGCATTACGGATCTTTCGGCGTGACATGGCGCCCGCAGTCTGATCGACTGAACTGACTGCTGTGTAAATGGAGGAAATTTCATGACTTGCGCAGTGCGGATGAAAATGGTGCCAACGCGGGGAATATTGCCGAGCATTTCAGGCGGAAAGTCACATTTGGGGGGGGATTCTCGAAACGGCAATCTAGCCGCTCAAGGTTTATTTTTTCTCTCTCAACCACCGACACTAACAATGAGCGACACCACACAGCAATGCTTAACCACGTCTTCCTCTCCGAATGGCATCGTCCGCTCGCCCTTATCAGCATGTGCTCAAATCACAACAAAGGACGGTGTATTTTCCGACCCATGCTGCGGACAAGATCGTCCTCCTTCAGGCCCACAACCCTACACTCATGTACAAAATCCTCGACATTTGCGTGGCCTGACCTGCGAGAGTATCCAGGCATAAGTACTAAATGACCGTCTGGCTATGCCCATGCCTTTCCCTTTCTGCTCCTCGTCATGTTGCTGCCACCTTTGGTCCCTGTCTTCTGTCTATAGATATCTCTTCTGTACATCATGTCTATCTCAACGTTAGGTGCCCTCATTACTCACGAGAGTGGCGTACCGGAGGCGCCTGCTCCACCTGCTGGGCCAGCTGGACCTCCAGCCGTGATACATCGAGACAACATTATCACCCATACGCCTACCGAATACGAGCTCGATAGTCTTCGATGGGGCCGACGACTGAATGGACCGGAGCCTGCATCTTCAAGAGACCAGTCGTCGGGAAGTCGAGCTGCGTCCAGCACAAGATCCATGTCCATCACACCTGGCGAGCTCGAGAGCAGTGTCCCACCTACGCCGAGTGGAGCTCAAGCTGTCGACGCCATTGTCTTTTCTGCCTCGAACCCACCGCGGAACAGATGGCGTCTGGCCGCTGGCGGTGTCTTCTTCCTTTTGACGGGAATGAACGATGCTGCCACAGGTGCTCTGATCCCTTATCTAGAAGAGGAGTACAACATTGGCTATGCCATCGTCTCTTTAATCTTTGTTAGCAATGCTATCGGCTTCATTTCGATGGCACCAATCGTCCATTTTGTGGAGTCTCGTCTTGGTCGTTCACGCTCCTGCATGATCGCTGCCGGTTTGGTGGCCATTGGCTACACAGCCATTGTCTGTACACCACCATATGCAGTTGTGGTGCTTAGCTTCTTCTTTATTGGAAGCGGAGTGGCGTTATTCGTCGCTATGTTGAACACATTCATTGTCAATCTGCTTAATGGCACTGTCATCTTGGGAATTTCCCATGGGCTCTACGGAGTAAGTGAGCTTTGGGATTAGCTTGAGTGAACTTCTGTGCTAATTCCTCAGTTGGGCGGCATCGTATCCCCTTTGATCGCTACGAATATGGTATCGAGTGGCATACATTGGACCTACTTTTACTTGATCACTTTAGGCCTAGCTGTGTTGTCAATTTTCTTACTAGGCTACTCCTTCAGGGGCTTTGAACAAGAGGCGGCAGTTCAATTATTCGCATCTCTACAACGCACGGCCTCGCGTCAAGCCAGCCTTCTCGGAGAGCCTACCACAGGCCAAATCTTCAAGAGGGCTCTGAAGAACAAGACTACCCTCCTTGGTGCCACTTTTATATTGTAAGTACTGTATTTATTGCTGTGTTGTTCGCCCCAGGCTGACAGCTGTCCAGCTTCTACCAAGGCGCCGAAGTTGCGATTAGTGGATGGTTGATTTCATACCTCATTAATTACCGACACGGCGATCCATCCAAGGTCGGGAATGTCACAGCAGGATTCTGGGGAGGCGTCACGGTTGGCAGATTCGTTCTGACCCATTTCGCCCACAAATTTGGCGAAAAGGTGTCGGTCATATTCCTGATCATTGGGGCAACCGTCTTTCAACTCCTGGTCTGGCTGGTTCCGAACATCATTGGCGACGCCGTGGCAGAGTCCATCGTCGGCCTGTTCCTGGGACCAATCTATCCGTGCGCCATGGCTGTCTTCGCTAAATTGCTCCCCAAGAACATACAGATTAGCAGTCTGTCTGTGGTGACGTCCATGGGCAGTTCTGGTGGCGCACTAGTACCTCTCATTACTGGATTAGTGGCAGCAAAACTGAGCACTGTTGTGCTTCATCCAATAGTGCTGATTTCGTTTAGCATGATGGCAATCGCCTGGCTCCTCCTGCCACGCATCGACAAGCATGACGAATAGACCAGTCTGCTTAGACTAGCTCTCAATTTACAAAAGACCAGATGTTACATTCCCCGCCAAGACCATCGTTCGGCATTACAATCCAGCATGTGCTCGTCTTTCGGATTCAATTCACCTTGACTTCACTTAATTCAGTAGGCCTTCCCGAACATCTGGATTCAAACAAACCTGAAACAACTCTCGACCATCTCTCTGGTTCTTCTCAGGCCAGGCACGTCACCCATTCCTGTTCCTTGACATCTCGGTAGGACAGCCGTCGACCTCGTCACACCCTGCAGCTCCACGATTCAAACCAGAATTCGGATCCCACTGAATGATGGATCAATCGACAAAGACTCATCCACCGCCTCGGGGCCTCGGTAGACGCGTCGCATGGTGGGCGCGCCGAACAGTCAATCAAGTGCTAGACGGTCCTTCAGAACCACAACCTCTCGCTCGTCCACTCCATCAGAACGGTGGTCCTCCATCGCTACCTGCGCGTGATCGTCTTTATGATATACAGCGCAATGGCTTGCGGAATCCACCTACAAGTCCAGATCATTTCCACTTACGGTTCAAGGTGCGTGGGTTACTCGTGAACATCTCGCTTCGCTTCCCTTCCACCCACACGCCCCTGCTTTTCCTCAGTCCGCGAGAAACCGGGCGAGCCTTGGTTCTGACCCATGGCCCCGAGGAGTTGCGATATTGCGTCACTTGACACGCTCCTACTTTCCATTGTCGCATATTGGCCAGCGCTGGACGGTCACTATGGGTATCAGATCAAACTGAGGGCGTCGTCGAGAAATTGCCGAGTACGCAGTCAACTCGGAGGGACTATTTATATCGTCTTGCCTTCCAGCAGCTGCACCATGTGTTTGGACGGTGGTGAAACTGCGATGCTCAGCCCCTCTCTGCCCCCATGGACTTATCTCTGTTATTTACACTGTTCATATTTTCCCATCTAACGCATTTGCACTCACTCCAGGCTTCACCTCTCCCAGTCGGAACTTTCGACGCCGCCTCCGCAAACCTCACCAACCTGACGACCGTGTGCAAGCCATATCCACCGAACATAGCTGTCCAAAGTGTCGACCTCCTCGGCGATGTGCACAGCCTGAGTACCTACGTGAAGCGCGACCTGGGCTTGGCGGGCCAACTGGGACCATACGTGCTTCTCAGCTATGGCGACACGATGTACAGTGACGCCAACTACACCGACACATGGCGCGGCATGACCAGCGACTCAGTCGCCCTAGCAACCCAAGACCCGGTCGAGGTCGTCGACCCAGTTCTCAACCCCGACGGCTACCCGCCGCAGTTCTGCCCCATCTTATCCTCCTTCGGTGAAGACTCAGCGACCTGCGCGCTGGGCATCACCAATGTGGTCGAAACGAACTCATCCGCGGATGGGATACTGTTCTTCCTACTCAACCACCGCCCTGACGGCACCAACAATCTGATTGGTGCGGGCGTGGCGACCGTGACGCTCGACACGACGGTGTATCCGCCCGTGCCGCAGATCCAGCGCCTGCCTCCGCAGTTCTGGTGGGATGCAACCACAGAGCCCTGGTACGGCGATGTGTGCGCGCTGCGCTGGAACGGGTTCATCTATGCGTACGGCCACGGCATCGAGGGGAACCCCTGGGTGTATTTGACGCGGGTGCTCGCCGAAGAGGCGACGGATGTCGATTGCTACGAGTACTGGAACGGCGATGGCTGGCAGAGCGAGCGTCTCGACGGGACGAGCGTGGGGGATAAGGAGAGCGTGTTTTGGCAGATCAATCAGGGTCAAGTCGTCTGGTCGAACTACATGGGATGTTTCTTGTTCGTGTACTGTGGTATGTTCTCCCCTTTCCTTCTGATCTCTTCCATCCATCTTGAACATCTAGGACATGATACTAATGCCTAGCGGGGAAAGACAACTGGATGAACTCAAAAGTCCTGCTCAAGACGGCGCAGCAGCCCGAAGGACCCTGGTCGGATGCCATCACGTTGTACCAGGCGACGCCGCTGCAGGAGGACAGTTCTATCTACGCTGCCATACCGCATCCTTATTTCGACGAGAGTGGCAAGACTCTGGTGGTCACGTTTACGAATCATCCCAACACGATTCAGGCTGTGCGCATTACGTTTGCATGAATGTGATGGGGTTGCAGGACTCTGTTTAGGCAGGGTATTCTGTTGCCTGTGACAGATGCGTCTGCGATAGCCTATGCCACTGAAGTTCGGCACGCGCTGCCGTGTACATTCGGGACTTTAGTGTTCGATTAATCGAGTTTTGAAAAATGCATTGTCTTTCCCAACCCACGTACAGAGTTTCTTTCGGTGTTATTGCCCTTTCCCTGTCCCTGGGGCGCAAGGTCCCTGCTTATAATTTCTTTTTTATATGCATCGCCCCGTCCATCATTCCCATCGACATCCTCTTTCCTCTTCAGTCCCTCTCCCCATCCCACACAAAATTCTGCTCGACACATCCCGAACACAATGGCCTCAGCGCCATGCCATAATCGCCCGCATTCGGCGTACGCAGCAGAGTATGAATGTGAAATTTCGCGGGCTCCTTGTTGGTCAAAAACACGCCTGAGTGGTGGTCAAACTCGACCAGCACGACGGGCGACTGGATGCGGAAATAGAAGGGCGACTCCGCATCGAACGCACCGATCCAGGAAAAATACGTCTCGTGGTAGAAAGACGCGTACTCGGCCAGACGGATCTGGCGCGCCTTTTGCGGCAGATACAGCAGGTATTGGTTCAGGATGGCGGTGATGAGGGACTGTTGCGCCTCGGACAGAGACGAGACGGAGATGCCTTCGTACGGCACGATGCGGTTGTCGCGGTAGGCGCCGCAGAGGTGGCGTTGGTCGTCGTGGTTCCAGCGGCCCTTGGGCATGGCGGGGTCTTTCATCAGTTTGTACGTCTGTGCTTTGGCCTGGAGGTCGGGCGAGAGCGACTGCATGAGTTGCAGGCCGAGTTTTTCTTCTTCGTGCAGGATGCGCGTTCCTTTGTAGGGGCCTGCGTCGATGACGTTGGGCTCGGCGCCCGTGAACCAAGGGGAGACGATGATCTGGGTGCGGTACAGGAATATGTTGAGGCAGAGGTGGTGGCCGTAGAAGCTGAATCCCCAGGGTGACGTGACGGAGGGAGGCCCGAAGAGCGCAAAGTTGTAGGAATACTCGTTCATCACCGAGGGTGACTGTACCAGTTCGCCCAGGAAGCCGTTGATGCGCATGGCTGAGATGGCCTTTTCGTATCCTTCGGGGGAGAGTGTCGCGCGCAGGATGGAGAGCACACCGTCTCGCACCGGGGCATCGAGCTCGTCGAGACGGATGCCCTTGTCGCTGAGGAGGAATTCGGGGTTCGACCATGTCCTCCATTCGGGACTGTCGAGGTGGTAGCTGACCTTTGCCGCTTGAGCGGGCGTGAGTTGCTGCAACAACTTCTGAGTCTTCGCCACAATATCGTCAATGGGGATCCCTTCGTCTTGGATCTTGAAGAGTCCCGGTCGCACAATCCCGTCGTTGGTGACGCCTTTCAATGGTTCCTTGAGCAGTTCGAGCCAATGCAGGTACAAGGCGTGTATCCAGGGTGGGATTCCGCCTTCTTTGAAAGCTTTGGCATAGACGTGGGCATCTTGTTTGGCCATGGTGGTGAACCGGGGAATAGACAGGTCGGGGAGGTATTGGCGGTATTCGCTCTGTGGTGTTGAGTCTGCCATGATGCTGAGAGGGGAGGCGATTGTCTTGGGGTCTCTTTCGTCTAGAGTATCCTCTAGCTATCTGGTTTCTTGTATTTCGATAAGCTTACATATATCTCAAAGGCTGTCGTGGTTCGAGATGTGGTGGTTGTGGTGGTGGTGGTGGTGGTGCTTCTTCCGACAGCGGCAATGCCCCACCACCGCCATCATCATCATGATTTCTCACTGATCGGAACATCTCCGCAGTCTCCTTCTATCCCTTCTCACACCACTCATCTCAAGATGCTTCGCCAGGCGGCCCTTTCCCCATCATGGAAACGTAGGTACCTTCCCTCACACAATTCATAAAATCCACTGCTCATACGATATCAACAGGCTTGGTTCGCTTCATCCCTCGATCAGATTCGTCCAAGATCCTCATTGGACAACCTCGAGATGAGAGCATCGACGTCGGAATTGCTCTGCGAAAGGGCCAAGATGTCGCTGTCGATGTCTTTTCCGGATCCTCAGTACTCTCACCGGGCGACGAGACAAATCACAGCGCCATCATCGATCGACTCCTGTGTCCGTTGGCAATTTCCGAAGTCGGTACCATTCGGTGTATTGGCATGAATGTGAGAGCTTTCTCTTGGTACTCGAATCGTGGAAGAAGTCCCCTGACGGACTCGACCCTAGTACAAGTCACATGCCGCCGAAGTCAATAAGGCTCTCAAGTTCGCCCTGCCAAAGGTTCCCACCGTCTTCATGTAAGTCTGCCTCGGACTGGAAAACTCCACCTCGATGAACTGAACCTCCACCAGGAAACCAGATACTTCCCTCGGTGATCCTTGGCCAGCCCCCACGATCCTACCTAAGCTCACTCAGCTCGATGACTGCGGCGACTATGAAGCAGAGCTCGCTGTCGTGATCGGCAAGGCCGTAAAGAACGTTTCCGAAGCAGACGCCATGTCCCATGTCCTGGGATACACCGCGTGCAACGACGTCTCCAGTCGCACGTCCCAGTTTGCTTCTAGTCAATGGAGTTTCTCGAAGGGATTTGATACCGCATGTCCCCTCGGCCCTGTCCTCGTCTCTCCATCGCTTATCCCAGACCCATCGAAACTGCATGTGAGGGGTCTGAACAACGGAAAGCTGCTGCAAGATTGTGGAACGGACGACTTGATCTTCTCAGTACCGAAACTTATCAGCTTTCTATCACAAGGAACCACGCTCCGGCCGGGCACACTGATCATCACAGGGACACCAGCCGGTGTGGGTATGGTCCGGGAGCCCAAGGTCACTCTCAAGCAGGGTGATGAGTTCCACGTCGAGATCTTGCCACATATTGGAACATTGATAAGCGTCTTTGAAAATGAGCAGTGATCAACCCGGATGGCCCAAGCTTTTGGTTGCAAACATACTTTAAATTCCTTGGAAGGAAGCACGGACACTATGGACGGGTAAGACAGGGACTGAGACCTGCCGTCCAAGGCCACGGAAGATTCCTACTTGCAAAGACGAAACGCACAATTGTTCCCGATTTACCACACATCTATCTCGAACTTGATACTCATTCGATCTCATTCACAATTGTCCTCAGCCTGCACGCCCTCGATGCATAACGGTTTCCAGCTCTCTGAAAGGGCTTTCTCATTACTGATCGAAGTCCTTGGCAACCGAGACATGTCCTTTGTCGTCCATGCAAGACAAAGAACGCCAACACCGGTTAGCTCCTGCAACTAGAATTGACACCGTACGGAAGTGGCATTCAATAGTCCGCGACACATGTTTTATATGATGGCGTCGGGGAAACAGGGCCAAGCCTCAGGACCACAACTACCTCAACCATTACGCGGCTGGTTGTTATCTGGAGCACTCCTTCCCTCCTCTCCGAGAATTGCAGCTCCTTTTTTCCTTGGGTTGACCACAATTGCTTCTTCCCTCATCCCACAGTCAAAATGCGGTCGTTTGCTCTCACCCTGTCGTTTATGGCCATTACTGCTCTGGGCCAACTCATCGCCGCCCAGGATTCAGCATCCGACCCTGAAATCACCCCTGCCCCAATAGGCCCACCAGAGAATGATTTCCACACCTCACTGATCACTCCCGAAATCCCACCGGACCATGACGACTACGTCGACGAAGCCGATCTTGCAAGATTGATGAAGAGATCTCCTCCCGCGGGTGTTTACTTCTGCCCCGAAAAGGGCTGGAAGGGGAAGTGCACGTGGACTCCGGTCCAGGACAATCAGTGTGTGGCTTATCCCGCTGGTAGTGTATCGCTTGGAGTAAGTGAACAGGCCTGGATCTTTCCCCTTGAAGAGGGAGACTGCCAGAAGCAATTTCAGTTCTCTAACTTTTGATACTAGCCACCCATGGGCTGGCAATGTAAGATCTTTTTTGCCGCCAACTGCAAAGCCGGCGCCGGAACAGATGGAAAACTCACCTATCCGGGCACGGGAGACATTGGAGCTATGTACAGCGGCAAAGGCACCCCCGCGTCGTACATGTGCAGGATGTGCAGCGACGCGGTCAATGGCTCGCCATGGTAAGTGTCATTCGCCTCGCAACTCTTATCTTGAGATGAAGAATATGAGAATATCTGACCTAACACTTCTCGTACCTCTCAGTATCAACAACAACGCCCCCGAGTGGTATTTTGCGCAGGCCAAATTTGGATACGGAGGAGATAATGGCAAATGCTCGTCGTTCGTCAACGGCAAGATCACGAGTTCACCATGCCTGCCCCAGGCAACCAAGGCGCCTGGATACTAAATTCTGATGGAGAAATTGACGGGAGGAAATGGTTGGAAAGGAGTCTAGGAGAGCAGGTCGCTTTCAGTCTTCTTTGCGAAGCGACTGCGAGTGCACATGAGGAGCTGGTGGAGAAGGTGGTCACATGTGGCATGGTACATTGCGTCCCAGAGGAGTATGTACCCACGGTGTCGACACGACGGTAGGGCTGGAAATGGACGCCAATTTGATCTGGTGTCGAACATGGGGGAAGGTCATTCAAGTGGCCGTCGAAGATTAGCAAAGGAAAGTGAAGAAGCCATATGCTGAAATCCATTTTCGTCCGCCAAACCTCGACAGGCACTATCATGCAAGAAACCGCTCGCTCTTACGCAGGGGTATTACATCCATTTTCACGCGTACTATCACTTCACCATCCTTCTCTCCCATCTCTCCCATGCCAACCTACCTAGGTCTTCACCCACGGCGCCACCGCCTCCATACTCGTGACCCAGAGATTCCTCGCCAGATTTGCATCTCTTGCCTTCACCGACGGCGTCTCACTTTTGCCCGTCTTGGTCGAGAAATACAAGCCCTTAAACGCCGCGCTCTTCTCCCTAACCTCGCGATCCGCCGCGAGGAACAAGATTGGCAGCGCCCCCTTCGCGGGCGCCACGAACATGCCGGACACGCGGACCAGCGGCCGCACCCAGCCCGGGAACACCGACAATCCGCCGTCGGTGTTTGTCGGGCCCGGGTTCACGGCCGTCACGATGATGGGCGAGCCTTCGGCGTCGAGGATCCGTTGTAGTTCGGTTGTGGTGAGGATATTGGCGAGCTTGCTCAGCGCGTAGCGTGAGAACATGTCGCGCATGCCGGAGTGGGTGGATGAGGAGGTCGGGCCTGCGTAGTGGAAGGCGGTGCTGGCGTCTTTGAAGTCGATGTGGGAGGGGATCATCATGGTGTGGGCGACGGAGGAGAGCTGGGAGTATTAGAAAATGGTTAGTGGTTGTTTGATTGCTTCTTGCCTGGGAATTCTGGGACTGGAGATGGAGAGCCGAGGAGTACTGGACTTACAATGACGATGCGAACGTCTGAGTTCTTCATGGCGGCGGTCGATTTCAGGAGAGGGAGCAGGTTGAGTGTGAAGAGAAAGTGGCCGAGATGACTATTTCGACTTCGTCAGGTTTCGGGCCCAGTATCGAACGCACTGAGGGACACGTACTTGACTCCCATGGTCATTTCGAACCCATGTTTCGTGGTCTGATAACTCTCCGTGCCTAAGCCAGCGTTGTTGACTTCGTAGAATCAAAAAGCGTCAGCAATAATTTCCCTATCTGATCGAAGATAAGCATTCCATCGTACCGAGGAGATCCAGCCTCGTCTCCTTCTGTCTGATCGTCTCTGCCGCCTTCGCCACGCTGTCGAAGTCTGATAAATCGAGGGGAACCCATTCTAACTTCCCACTCTCGAGCGAGGGGATCTCGGCGTAGAGTTTCTCAATCGCGGCTCGGGCTCTATTCTCGCTTCTCGCCGCCAGGTATATTTTTGCCCCGTGGCGGGCGAGCTGTTCCGTTATGGCGTACCCGATTCCCACACTGGGTGTTTTGTCAGCTGCACGAGCTGTGGGTAAGATCCTCCCGTTCTAAGGTAACGTACTTGGCTCCAGTGACAACCACTACTTTTCCTGTCAGGTCCGGAATCCCCTGTGTGGGATTCCAATTTTTGCCCATTGCTCGTTTCTTGTCCTTGTTGTTGAAGATTGATGAGAATGTAGGAGAAAGAATGTGAATTCATCACGGAAACGAAACCGGGGATCTTGATCAGGTCCAAATTTTCGCATTTATACCATCGGTCACATCGTTCGATGGCCGTTGCCTGGTTGACGCTACCACTCCCCTACCTTTCTATTTGTTTAGTAATTAATAGAAGGGGAAATTGATTTCATGATATATTTCGTGCGTCTCGAAGCCTCCGGACAGGTCTTCGGACCAATGTGAGTGTGAAGGGCTCATTCTGTCTGTTGAAGGGAAACAGATGTCCATAGTGAATGGTGATCCAACCGTGGCGGAGTAAGCCAACATGTCGAGACAGGGGTGACTCCACATGCATCGGCGACTGGAAGCCTCCCTAGCTGTCGCTCCCAGCGCGCTTGTTGGCTCTAAGGGTGAAGAAGCCCCTGGGATAGATTTTGAGAACACATTTTGCAAAGATGGCGAGTCGCGGTCGGTCAACTCGGTCAACACAGCAGGGCCGGGACGCAAATTTGCCGCCCATGGAACTCAACATAGATAGTAATCAACATTTACCGCATTTGGATTTCAAGACTATCCATTATTTTTGAACTCAATGGTGCTCTTGATAGGGAAGGCTATCGTACCTGACCTGAGCTGTCAGTAAAAGAGAATGTCAAGGCAGAAACACGCTAGCAAGAGTAGGTGAACAGAATCGGGCTGTTGTCGCGAGAAAATTTAGCATGTCGGCTCTCCTTCCAGATGCAGGATTGTCTTCTGAATTGATGGAGAAATGCATCCGCAATTGGTTGACGTCACGCATCCCGTCGCCACATTGAATATTCTTGAGCTTTGCAAGCTTTCATCTACTCTCACAGAATCACCTCGTGATGCCTGCTGTTACGAGGAGCAGAGGGAATTTGAAGCAGACGCACATAGAAGCCTTCAGCATTGAGCCGAGCAAGGAGGGTTCAAAGGGCAGTAGGTCGAAGCCAAATCGTCGCGCTGCCTCAAAGACGAAAGCCAACACTGGCGTTAAGCGCAAGAACCCAGACGACAATGGAACTGCACAGAAGGACGCGCATCTAGCTAAAAAGCCCAAACAGGGTTCAACCAATTCTGACAAGAAGTTGCCTTTGGCTGAGGATAGCAATGTCGTCTTGATAAATCGCGCGCCTGTCCTCCAACTCTGGGCGGCATGCGTGTCGGAAGCGGTGTATCCTGACCTATCATGGGAAACGCATTTGAGCATTGGCTCAGCAATATCGGCTCTGTGCGCGGTATCAAAGGGTCGTGCCATAGGAAAGATTGAGCAGGCTTCTGACGACCCAAACAAGAAAGCCGAGAAAGAAAGAAAGAAGCGGGCGACAGAAGAGGGCGCCGATGACGAAATCCACGTCATGGGTTTCAGACTCTTGCTCAAGAACGGCAGTGCAGTTGTATCTGGGAAGCCACAGACTGCCAATGAAGGGCTGTTGAAGAAGAAATATGGAGAAGAAGCATACGGCAGGGTGAAGAAGTCGATGCAGGATGCAGCTGCCAATGAGCAGGATAAGGTTGAGTTGAATCGCAGGGCCTTTGGCATGTATGAATCATTCCGCCCCAGTGTCCAACGTGGACAGGGTGGTTGGGGGAAGAAAGGAGAGTTGAAGCTGGACCACATTGGGAACGTGGTTGCGAGTACGTGATGTGGTAGTCAGGAATCCTTGGAATTATCGTCAGGTTTCGGTCGTTGTTGCGATTTTGTAGGCATAGCTCGCCCCGCGGAGGAGGTATTTTTAAGAAGGATGCTGTTGCTTCAGGCAGCCGCCATTTTCTTAGTCAAAGGTCTGTATATAGAGTTCCTGCGCCTGTAGCTAAACGATGCCGGTTCAGGACTGTCTGGGCGTTCTCCCGACCAATCACTTGTTGCTAGTCGGCAACATGAAAAGCCGAGGCGTGTAGATGAGTGTCAGACTGTCACTGCACGCGTGTCCTTCATCTGAAAGAACTTCTTTGATTGCGCGAGTCCGGTGAAGAGGAGGTGATAGAAACTCTCCTGTATCTGCGATATGGCGGGTAAATCTGAGGCGTCGCCCTCGGGGAAGCGTCCGAATTTCGTTGTTATCGTGGCCGACGACTTGGGCTTCTCGGATGTTGGCGCCTTTGGGGGAGAGATCAAGACGACCAATATCGACAGCCTGGCACGCGATGGACTTCGCTTCACAGACTTTCACGCCGCGGCTGCATGCTCTCCCACTCGGTCGATGTTGCTGAGCGGCACAGATAATCGCAAGTGCAGCTCTTGACTTCTCCGAGGTTACAAGTTCTGACTAGTGAACCAGACATTGCGGGCTTGGGAACGATGATCGAAGTGATCAAAGAATTTCAGAAAGGTCAACCCGGATATGAAGGCTATCTCAACGACCGAGTGGCAGCATTACCTGAACTACTGCAGGATGCCGGATACTTCACGTTAATGTCGGGTAAATGGCATCTTGGAATGACTCCAGATCGATATCCTTCAAAGAGAGGGTTTGATCGCTCTTTCAGTTTACTTCCGGTAGGGCAACTACTACGTGGAAATGTCACAGCTGACTGTACATGACAGGGAGGCGCGAACCACTACGGCTGGGAGCCTCAGATACTGGAGGAGAAGGAGAGGATGCCGAGCCTTCTCAGGCGCAATGGGGCTTTCTACGCCGAAGATGATTCTGCCGTCTCCGTAGCAGAACTGGAACCGGACTTTTACTCCTCTCGATCATTCACAACGAAGCTCTTGCAATACTTTGAGCAGCGAGACGAGAAACAAAAAGATAAACCCTTTTTCGCATACTTGCCATTCTCCGCCCCGCATTGGCCGTTGCAGGCTCCAGAAGAAGATCGCAAAGACTACGAGGGCATTTACGACGATGGTCCAGATGCGTTGAGAGAGAAGCGGCTCAGAAGGCTGGAAGAGTTGGGCATTATCGCAGCAGAGACCAAAGCCCATGAGGTATTTGCGCTACCAGTCGATAGACCGCTGAGTAAGGACTGGGCAGAGTTGACCCCGGACGAGAAAAAGTTCTCGTCCAGAACGATGGAAGTCTTCGCGGCCATGGTACAGAATATGGACAACCAAATTGGCCGTGTCATCTCGTATCTCAAATCGACTGGCGAGTTTGAAAACACCATGATTCTCTTCATGTCGGACAACGGTGCCGAAGGCCTCTTGCTTGAGGCCTATCCGGTCGTGACAGAAAACATCTTCGATTATATCGATCGATATTACGACAACAGCTACGAGAACATGGGCCGCAAAAATTCGTATGTCTGGTATGGTCCTCGTTGGGCATCTGCTGGTATGGCACCTCTCAGACTGTACAAATCCTTCTCGTCAGAAGGAGGTATCCGGGTGCCATTTATCTTGAGATATCCGCCTGTGACCTCGGCTCGTGCTGGTGAGCTTGATCGATCTTTCGGGACTGTAATGGATATCGCACCAACAATTCTGGAGCTTGCAGGAGTCAAGCATCCAGGAACAACCTACAAGGGGCGACCAATCGTCCCTATGCGTGGGACATCATGGTTGCAGTACTTGTCTGATCCACAGAAACAGATATATATTCATGGTGACGACTCTACCATGGGCTGGGAGCTCTTCGATCGTCAAGCTCTGCGCAAAGGAAAATGGAAAGCCGTTATGATTCCCAAGCCCTTCGGACCAGGCAAGTGGCAGCTGTACGACCTCAGCAATGACCCTGGAGAGACAATTGACCTCGGGATCAACAAGCCCGAAAAGCTTCAAGAGCTCCTGAAGCATTGGGATGAATATACCAAAGATGTTGGAGTCGCAGGGGCAGTGCCCCAATATGGAGTGTTGAAGATAGACGAGGGTGCCACTGTTGATAGATTATTACAATAGCCTCGCAGCCTCATATCGGCTGAGTGCCTGTCTCCGAGCCGGACTCGGAGGGCATTGGGAGGTGGAGGGGTACCAATCCCTCCCCACCATCCGCTCTCAAGCCCCACGACATTCGCTCTATGGCCACAAGAATAGACCTCTTTTCACGTTTCACTGGACAAACTCGGTCGGAGATACAGGCAAGACAATCACCTCATGCTTACCTATGTGCGGGCTTATACGCGGGAGGGTGAAATAGGCCCGTAGAGAGCTCCGGTTCGCAATTAAACAAGTACCGGCGTGGATACATGCCTTTGGGCTCAAGGGCCCCATTTTTGTTGATTGGTGCAACCTGTGTAGTCAGGAGGTGATATAAATCTCAGATACCCCGTACTCGGGCTGGGCATCCCAGATGTTCGTGTTCAATCGGGCTGGTTCCACAGGTACATATACATTCTTGCCCAGCGAATTCCAATCATGGCACAACAGCCACAGACTGTAGTAGAAGGCCTGCCCAAGTTTGCCCGCCATATCACCACCCACAATGCCGACGGTGTCGCCGTATTCGAGACGGCGGATCCCGCGACGGGTACTCAGCCGACGGCCTCTTCCGCCAGCACGGGCTCATTGTCCACGGATCCCTCGTGGTTCAATTTCCCCAACTCAGGCTTTGGTCTGGGATATGCAACGGACAAGATGCCGCCCGATTTCAATGGGAACGCGGATCTTGTCACTTACGAGTCGTACCAGAAACAGCACCCTGGCATCGTCATCAAGGGTGGTTCAGTGTTTCGTGTCGTTGACATGGCTCCGGGTGCGGAGTCGCCTATGCATCGCACAGTGAGTTGAGTGCTGCTGGATATAGTTCTCAGCAATGTGTAATGTCCCTATTGCTGACCACTGAAAACAGGTCTCGATAGACTACGGCGTGGTCCTCGAGGGTGAGATACAATTGGAGCTCGACTCGGGGGAAAAGCGACTTATCAAGAAGGGAGATCTGTTTGTCCAGCGAGGGACTATGCACAAATGGAAAAACGTGAGCGACTCGCAGCCTGCCAGGTTGGTTGCTGTGCAACTAGAAAGCAAGGAGGTGGAGATCGAGGGTAAAGGAGCTCTGAAGGAATTTTTCCCTTCGTAGGATAATTAGGTCGGCTTTCGTCGGTTGCAAGTGCGTCCCGACCAAGATGCTTTTAGGGTCTTAAGACGCACGGTATCACCTATCTCCAGCTTTTTTATTACCAACAGCGATCTCTTAGGCCGGGTGAATATCCTTCAAACGGCCAGTGACCGACAGCCTCGCCACCAGGGTGCCATTGGCAAAGCTAGATCAATGACGGGTGTCCCTGGCAAGGCGCTGGCGTAGGCGAGTGTGCCTAGTATGGTGGTGGGGGAGCTGCCCTGGTCTTGCATTGCATTAGTAATTAACCACCTGGCGCGCCCTCGGTGACGCTGTTGCACGGAGAATCTCCGACCACCACTGTAGCTGCTCCATCCGGTTAATGGTCTCTCTTACTGCTTGATTGAGATAGCTAATGTCCGAGATCTGGAGGGGTGGTATCGCTATAGGAAACAGTGGAAAAATTGATGATGGGACCGTGGATCGATGGAGGCAAGTGACGATTTCTGCTTAAATACTGCGACTTCCATTGATTGAGTCAATCTCAACGTCATTAAACTTCTACCCCTCTATAACATAGCTGCCACTCTGACAGTACCCGTTTTTTTTTCTTTTCTGCCATTGTTTCATGCTATCGCTGCTTCGTCCACGACCAAGTCAAGCGCGATTCCTACCAAATCTCCCCAAACCCATCACACGTAGAACCATCACAGACATGGCTGTCCGATCTGCCTTCGACCCCAAGGACATGGTATGTTTTTACCGCTCTTGTCGAGGTCACTTTTTTCTAACTTCGCTTCAAAAAAGGTGTTCCGTCACCTTGGACCTACTGGCCTGAAAGTCTCTGTCCTCTCCCTCGGTAAGTTTGAGTCTTAATCACCCTCATCTTCCCAGTAGAGGTCTGACTGAGTTCTCAGGTGGATGGCTCACTTATGGTGGCACCCAGAAGGGCAACATCGTCAAAGAGTACGTTGTTTCCCTTTGTATCACGCACGCATGACGACGATGGCAGGAGTGGTGATTAATAAGTAATTTCAAACAGATGCATGCAAGCCGCCTGGGACCACGGCATCAACTTCTTCGACACCGCCGAGACGTACGCCAACGGCCAATCCGAGATTGAAATGGGAAACGCCCTAAAGGAACTCAACTGGCCGCGCGACGAATACGTACTGTCGACCAAGATTTTCTTCGGCACAGGCCGCAAGGAGCCTAACACGCGGGGTCTGTCGCGCAAGCACGTCGTCGAGGGCCTGAAGAGCTCGCTGGAGCGCCTGCAGCAACCCTACGTCGACATTGTGCTCGCCCACCGACCGGACTACGCCACTCCCATGAAGGAAATCGTTGAGGGCTTCACCCAGGTCATCCGCAACCTCAACTTGGCCTACTACTGGGGCACGTCCGAGTGGTCTGCCACCCAGATCACTGAAGCCACGCTGATTGCCGAGAAATACAACCTGATCGCCCCGATTGCCGAACAACCTCAATACAATGCCTTCCACCGCCAGCGCTTCGAGGTCGAATATGCCCCGCTGTACCAGGAGTACAAGTACGGCACGACCATCTGGTCTCCCCTAGCCTCGGGCATCCTGACAGGCAAATACAACGACGGCATCCCCGAGGGATCCCGTTTCGCCAACCACAAGGAATTCTTCAACAGCACCGTCGCTTCGCTGCAGACGGCCGAAGGCAAGGCCAAGATCGACAAGGTCAAGAAACTGACCGCCATCGCCGAGCGCCTGGGCGGCAACATGTCGCAGCTGGCCCTCGCCTGGTGCGCTAAGAACGAGAATGTCAGCACGGTTATCCTGGGCGCCACCAAGGTCGAGCAGATCGTGGACAACTGCAAGAGTCTGCAGCTGTTGGCCAAGTTGGACGACAGTGTCATGGCTGAGATCGAGGCCATTCTGGACAACAAGCCCGCCGAGCCCGCGAGCTTCGGGCGTGCGAGGTAAGCAGAGAAAAATCCAGAGCAGATAACCACTCTATACTACACACGCACGGCGGTGGAAAAGGAGGGAAGAAGGGAGGGAAGGAAGAAAAAGGAAACGAACGTCTCGGACGGTCGTAAGCTGAGTGGGTCAGTCGACGACGGAGAGAACGATCCTCAAGCAAATGGCAGGAACTGGCGGGGAGACTCGGGGCTACTCTCACTCCCTCTCTCACTCCCTCTCTCACTCGATCTATTCATCCGTTGTCCTCTGTTTGTCAATCCTGAGAAGAACAAGAGCTCCCAAAGTAACGAATCTCTCTCCTTGAACAGGAATCCAACCCCGACGGCCAAGCTATGATGAATTGCACCACGAGAGAGATTGAGGGCGGTCCCAAAGCCGCATGTTTCAATACAAGTACAGTGGGCTCTGACTGGTTGGTAGATGAGATAGATCAAAGCAGCTCCTATCGATCGATATATAGAACCAAAAAGAACAAAGCCATGGACTTCAAAAATCTACACGTAGTGCCCCTG
This sequence comes from Cladophialophora exuberans, assembly GCA_030068005.1. Classification (NCBI taxonomy): domain Eukaryota; kingdom Fungi; phylum Ascomycota; class Eurotiomycetes; order Chaetothyriales; family Herpotrichiellaceae; genus Cladophialophora; species Cladophialophora exuberans. The sequence goes on from JANSVK010000012.1 coordinate 120,147, forward strand.
GATACTTAAAAACACAAGGAATTTAAAGCCCTGTGAAACGCAACCTTCAAAAACGATAGAATTGGATTCGGCTCTAAGGTTTATCAACAACAAAAGTACAAGCACGAGCTCGACGCAGGCTTCGGTGAATTTGAACTAAAAGCAGCTCTCGTCTCTGCTGCGATACTAGATAGTAACGCTCTGATGACCAAAAATGGGGGGATCCCGTGTCTTTTGTCTCCATTCTCATCCAATCTCACATGCCAAAAAGGGCGCTGTCGTGTACCTGGTGCGCGTCTTCAATCCATCATGAGTCCTCGATCCATGTGCCTCGTTGACTTGCGTTCGCGTCTCTGCTGGGATAAAGCTTCCTCTCCACAATCACCTTTTGTTTCGTACTAGAGCCCCCCTCCAGCAAAGGGCATGTTATATACACATCAGTCGAGATCGGCCATGTCGAGACCTTCACACGAATGCGGTCTCTTAGGAACTTCGTCGCCTTCATGACTTTCGATGCCGTTCGGCGCAATTTCTGCACTGGAAGGTGGACCCAAAGCCATATCATCTGCCACATGATAGATTCCTACATCGACTTCACTTTTGGCACGCCTTTTCCCAGCAGCAACCGATGTTTCATTTTGTGCTACTTCAAAGGCCGGGCATTCAGCAGTAACCAATCGAAGTGTTGAACCGGAACCGTCTTCTTCTCCGAAAAGCCGCACATCGGCATGCTCGGCATGTACTGTCGTCTCGAGTGGTTCAACGAATGACCTGGAACCAGTCTCTATCGTGTTTTCGCTTGTCGACCGTCTTAAGATTCTCCTCTCCTAGATGAAATCGGCCGTATATGAGAAGCCTCGGAACTCTTCTTGATGTGCGGGTGATAGCACTGTGAAATACCAATTAGTGTCGGAAAAATATCAGCAGAAAACTCCAACTTACCACTTTGTACTGGTGTCAATACTGGAGTCACGCTTGTGAACTCTTGATCGAAGTTGCTTGTATCCTTCTCGTTCTTGATCGATGGTTTGAAAGGCGTGGGTAGTCGCTTATTGTAGATATCGTCCCAGTTGACACCTTTGAAGAACGCATGACTCATGATCTCTTGGGCATCCCCAGGCCCGCTTCCGAGTCGCATTTCTGGTTCTCGGGTCAACAGTTTCTGTAGAATCGACACACTGTCCCTAGGCATATGAATCGGGTAAAGCGGCTCGTCTGCAAGAATAGCATCGTAGATTTCGTCCTCATCTTCTCCCCGGAAAGGTGATTGCTGAAGCAACATCTGGTAGATCAGAACGCCGAATGCCCACCAGTCGACCGCACGTCCATATTTCTTGTCCAAAAGAATTTCTGGGGCCATAAACTCAGGCGTACCGCAAAATGTCGATGTCGTCGAACCATACCACATATCTTCTTTGCAAAGACCATAATCACCAATCTTGATGTGGCCGTCCAGCGTAAGAAGGATATTGTCCAATTTCAAGTCCCGATAAATTACACCATTTTCGTGGAAGTACTTCAGGGCCAAGCATACCTCCGCAGCATAGAACTGAGCACGCTTAAGGCCAAATTGTCCACGCTGGATGTGCAACATGAGATCTCCACCGGAGATATACTCCATGACAAAATAAACTCGCGTTTCTGTCTGGAAGCAAGCGTGCAGATTGAGCAAGAACGGGTGCCTCTCTTTATTGGCGACAAGGAAGACACGCTTTTCAGACTTGGTCGACTCGACTTCGTCGTTTTCGATAATGAACTCTTTCTTCAACACCTTGATGGCGTACAATTTCTTCGAGCTCTTAGCCTCTGCAAGCATGACTTTACCGAAGTTACCCTTTCCCAACACGGCGAGGAAGTTGAAATGATCGAGACCAATCCTGGGTCCTGATCCACGACCAGAAGGTGGTGTAGCCACTTGTTGTTGTGCTGAAGGTGCGGGTTTGATTGGTGCCGGCGCATAGCTTGCTCCCTGGGGTTGGGGTCTTTGCGCTGGCATCATGGCTTGCTGGGGAGGTGGCTGTTGCGGCATTTGTTGTTGTACTGCCGGTTGGCGATCATACTGCTGATAGGCACGGGGATCGTATGATGCATGGGTCTGCTCCGGTGCCGGGGCCCTGGCATTCGCATATCTGTCAGCGGGAACCTTCTGAGGGCTATAATCGCCGAAGCTTTGGTTGTATTGCTGAGAAGGGGGTCGAGTTGTGGCAGCTGCTGCGGCCTGTACTGCTGCAGTAGAAACAGCCCTTTGTGCCAAAGGCTTCTGCTGCTGCTGTGATTGATTCGCTTGAGGCTGGTTGTACATCATATTTTGGGCTGCGCTCATGGCGGCGGCAGACGGCTTTGGAGGTTCGGGGTGTTGATCATATGACTGGTTCGATATCTGCGGCGTCAAAGTAGTGCTATCTGAAACGAAGCTCTGAGTAGGGGATGTCGGGCCTGGTCTTGCAGCGGAGTTGGGTCTTAGCGTCCGATTGCTCATACCAGAACTCACAGACGATGACTTGTTGTGGTGCTTTGTTCGCTGTATTGTCTCCAGTATCTCATTGGCGACAATCATGGACATGCCACAGAAGTCCGGAACCAAGTGCTGACACTGGGTATGGCAGGTAAGGCCACATTCGGAGCATTTCTTTGCGTTTCGCCTGCCCAGAGGTAACAGATAACCACAATGACAACACCAATTTGCACCAATGTTTGAAAAGTTGTCGAACCGATGCGGTATGCGATGGTTGATCTTCTCTTCGTCCGGATCTGTCTCGTAATTTGCCTTGCTGATACACTTTGTAACAACTTTGGGGTAGCACTTAGTGTGGCATGTATACTTGCAATCCGCACACTGCATGCCGGCCGAGTATTTGAGGAAGTCTCCACAAAGAGCACAACGCATGACATTGTAAAATTGTTGCTTGACGAACTTGTGCCCCTGCTTCTCGTGCACTTCCTCCTTCTTCTGACGGACAGCTCCTTGTCGGTTGAGACCGATGTCGAAAGGACGTTTGCCGCCTGTCTGCTTCTGAAAACTCATTGTGAGGTGGATCCTTCCTGCAGGTTCGAGAGAAAACCACGAATCAATCATCGGAAGCTGGATATTCTGTTGGGGGTTTTGGGCAAAACCAGACGCAGAACCAGCTCCAGCAGCATCTCCAGGAGGCATAAAGGCGGTGGGTTGAACTTCAGGACCTGGTTTATTCGGACTTCCACCATTCGCCATCTTGTCTGCCGAAACCCAGCCGTTTTGCTGGAATTCTGACTCTATCTTTTTCCGGCGCATCTCTTCCGCAATATCCGAGATGCGGATCCATAGGAAGCCAATTGGGGTCGGCCGGTCACCGGCTTTGTCATATACTGTGAGTTCGATCTCGTTGGCCTTGTCAATATCAACGTGGTGAGTTTCTTCGGTCCATTTATCTGTACGAGTAGCCCGAGTTTTGGCACGAATATTGTCCTCGACTTTCATAATGACGAAAGTTTCAGGGCCTCGTGAGAATCGCGACGAGGCAGCGTGATCTACGTCCTTGATGGCATGAATCCGCATTTCCAAATGGCCGGTAAGCGGCTTTCGCATGTTGGGGGCATTGAGACTGTCATCTGAAATTCTAGTCAGCATCGCATGTAGGTAGATTCAATAGGCCACACTTGCCGTCGGCAGCGTCAGCGGTTTCGATATCGACATGCAAATCAAGATACCGCTTTAATGCTTGTTTCAAAAGTTGAACCTTTTGGTTACTCTCTATGCGCCGGCCCTCGGCATCCAATCGGCTCTTTCTGTCGCCTTCGTCCTGGTATAATCTGACCATTTTTTCGATGCCTGCCTTATACTGCTTTTCGACTGAGAGTTTGAATTCGAGTTGAGACAGCATGAGTTGGATTTTGGGCCCGAGGTATGGTGTGTCATATTTGATAAGATCTGAGGCAAACCAGTTAGTACGTTCAGCTTCTTTTCACAAAGATGGAGAGACACAGTACCTAGTTTTGAAAAATTTGGACGCGCCTTGGGCATGGGAGCTTTGTAAGGGCGAGGGTCACCGTATGGTGCTCGAGGAGGCATCATGCCAGAGCCGCCTTGACTATATCCACCCGGACCGGGGTCACCATAGTCACCTCTTTCATTCGGAAAATAGCCCATCTCATCTTTGGGAGGAGGAGTGGGAGCACCGCCCTGGTGATATCGTGACTGCTGCATACGAGGATCTGGGGCATTCTGGTAACCTGGCCCACCATGAGCAGGAGGGGTAGGAGCGACACTTTCGCCAGGACCCTGCTGTCTCAGCTGTAGTTCTGCTAATTTTTCTTCAAGGTATGATATGTTTCTGCGGCCATCGCGGATGTTACTGTCGACACGTGCCTGGACGGCGGCATTGTTGGTAGACTGTCGCATGTGGGTGGCGGCATTGATAAGGGCCTTTTCCCGCTCGATCTTGCGGTAGACCTCGGCGATGGCTTGGTCGGTGTCTGCCATTGTTGCAAATGGTGGAGAGGATAGGTGAGAGCACGAGACAATGGAAATGGGATGCCAGCGGCGACTTTAGACTGAGCGGCAGTCTAAGTTCATGAGGCAAGTCGGAGGGGCTCTTGTCGAGGCCGGAGGGGCATTGGCGGAGGAGCAGGGTAGTCAATAGGAAGAATATGGTCAAAGGTTGGAGATGGACTGATGGAATATGGCCATCAGATGTGAGCTGAGGAAGAGACAACCAGGGGGCAAGAATTCTCACGCCTCTGGATACGCAGGTTGTCAGGAAACCTGTGACGATGGCTATTGTTGTTTGCAGTAGTATTAGCGAAGGCAAAGACATGCAGTCAGTGGTGAATAATGCCAGTGGGAGTTCAGCGGTGGGTAAGTGGAGGATGGCGCGCGTTCAGGCTGCGACTGGGGCCTGCAAGACTACTCATGGCACCTGCTCGTAGCACCTAAAAGAATTGAGATCGGGAGCCCGTTCGGACCTTCTGTAGGCAGGCCGGGGAGGAACTTCTGCCCAATGCCACCGCCAATGGGCATCGAAGAACCTCGCCTGCAATTGCGACTGCGCCCACAGTTGCTTGTTTTTTCCCCTACGTATTTTATAATGTCACGGTTGGTCACGGTGCGAGTAAAAATTGGTCTACATGTATCTAGCATCCAGCATCTTTCAATCTCATCAACCCAGTGAGCCAAGCGAAAACATACTGGCAGTCAAAAACAGATACTCAAACTTGACACTAACGATCATCTAGCCCATCCATCATCCGCGGTGAGACGCACAGCAACCACTAAACCAGAGCTTATCTCAAGCAAAAAAACACTGGCACGCGAGGCCAGGCGGGCACGCGGATACCATCACATCTTCTCTATCACACGTCATCATCACCTGCGCCCACCGGCAACTCAAAAGTTCGAAGTTGTTTTTTTCAAATGCAAAGTTCTGTTTCTAGTTATGGGACTACCAGTCACCATTTAGTCCAGTATCTTGATCTCACCCTGACTCCTTCTTCCTCTCCCGGTCTTCCTCGGTGTCCTTCCTGCCTATTTCATCGTTGTCAATTGACCCCTCACTAGCATCCAAGGCGGGGAGGCCCACCGCGCGGCGTCAACACCCTAGTCTCTCGCATCAATGCAGCTTGGATGGCTAAAGCTACAAATAGAACCTCTCCTGATGCTAACGTGCTGGTGTCTTGAACGGATCGTTGTGCCGAGTGTTGTCTGCTAGCACGCCGTGTCGTGCCCATTTCAAAGAACAACTATGCGGCTGAAACTTGGGCATTCACGCGTCATGCAAGCATCCGCAATTTGAAGCTCTGGCTCTGATCGCACAAAAGTGCGACACCCTGGCTCGCCTGGCAGCCTGGTTGCTTGACAACCGGCCGTCAAAATTCTCCGGTTTTCGGCCCCACGCTTTCCCGCCCTACAAGTATTTGAGATATCCCTATATTTCTTGTGCCTCAGCAGGCTGTGTAAAGGAATCTTGACATGTCTTGCCGTCACTGATCACTCATCAATCCACGGCTGGCGCTATTGACATGACGCCCCGTCCGAAGAACTCGCTCACGGTGCCAAATCGATTGTTACTTCGAGCCAACGCCGCCTTGAACAGTTCGTGTTGCTCGGTACTCTCAACTTGTTGTCGCCGTATTGCGCGGATCGTGTCATTTCCGGGTTGGCATAATGGACATTCGACCCTGGAATCGTTCTCATCCATGCCGATCCCAGGCTTGTTGAGACATTCTTGATGAAACGAATGTTTGCACATGAAGTGAACTGTGGGTAGTGTTAAGTTTCGGTTGCAAGACGAGCATCGCCGAGCCTGAAACACTACAGGCTTCGTGCCAAGTTCTGCCAGTTCCGCCTTCTTGGCCGCTGTCTCGGTTCGGTACGAGTCGATCAATCGCCGGTTTGCCAGAATTTCCTTATGCTCTCGAGAAACGTTATCTGAGAGATAGCTCTTGACCATCCCCATCGTCACAGCACCGCCCTGTGAAAGGACTTTGACCACTTGGAGAGGGGCCATCAAGTTCTCTTGGTCGATTCTTCGTAAAACGCTTTGCAGCTCCTCCTTGACTCCGGGCGCTTGGAGCACCTCTTCAGACGACGAGAAGTAGCCAAGCGCAAGCGGGTAAAGTGAAGTGTCCTTCGGCCCATACTTTCTCAACGCTGATATCGCTCCTGATGTGTCCTTGGCCGAGGTGAAAGAACGAAAGATGTCGGCGTAGAGATTTTCTCTTTCTCGAACCAATGTCGTTCCAGCCGGGAACTTGGACATGGACGACAGTAGCAGAACGTTGGACGTATCAATTGACGTTGGATCCAATGAGGCTGTCTTATTGTCCGCGATCAAGCTAGTTGCCCTTGCTTGCCATTTTTCCTTCTCCGCAGCGCCTGTCGCGTTGTTCGCAGCCTCCAAGTACATCTCGAACAGGGTGGTGGATAGATCTGTCTTGTCCTCCTTTGAGAGATTCTCCTGCTGAATCAAAGCCTGGAGAAAGGTGATGAATTCGGATGGGTGGGCAAGGAAAGAAGAGAAGGCACTCCTCGGTCGTGGTTTGGCGTAGGCTGGTATTACATTCTCCTCGTCGGTATCGGGTTGGTCATCGGTCTGAACTTTTTCAGCTGGCATCTCAGCGGTAGCCGATCGATTCATGAACGGAAGAGTCCAGAGAGCCGAGAGGCTCTGAAACGCCCCACCGCCAGTTTGTGCCTGCACTTCCGCCATGGCTGGAACGTTTTTCCTGGGAGCATATTTTCCTGTGTAGTACTGGATGAACAATTTTGTGGTCTCTTCCGGACAATGCTCGAGGAGGCTCCGCGCGTATTTCATCAGAACGGGGTATGCCGCGTCAGGTTCCAGCCGCCAAATGTACTGCAAGGCTTCTGCATACTTCTTTGAATCCTCGATTAAGATGTCAATGACCAATTCGTTTTCACCGTGTTTGGTCGCAAGGTACGCCGCTTGATCGAAATACCCGCCTTGTCGGCACATTGCAATTGCCGTTTCGACGTCAAACTTTGCGCTCCCAGGTGCTCGGATGAAGGTGTCCAGCTTTTCTGTGTCCTTGAGCTTTGCATAGCAGTTCAACAACAGCGTAGTGTGGTCTGCAGTGGCTCGGTCGTGTTCATGGAGCTCCTCGAGATAATCAATCAAGTTGTGGATTCTTTGGGTATCTAAGAAGCGTCGTATCACTTGCGAGGGTTCGGTATTGTCGATGGCTCGCAAGTATTGCTGCATTGCCGTATCGTAGTCGCCTTTCTGATATAGGTAGTCGCCGTATTTTCTGAAAATGATATTTTGTTGCATCTTATCGGCACCCGACTTCTGTGCAAGATTAATGGCATAAATGTAGAGATTGCGCTGGTATAGAATCTCAAGCTTCTGTTGAAGCGTTTTCTCTTGGTATTTGTAGAGTTTTCCTTCCACGGTCAATACAAAAAGCTCGTTCCATTCCACGAAGAGGTCCTTAACCTGAGCGGGTAATGACTCCGTATGGGCCACGTATTTGAGGTCAGTATCAAGCAGAGTGAAGGATGTCTTGCTGAAGAGTTCGTCAATCTCTTCTCCTCCCAACCTTCTGAATGTTTTAGTCTTAGAGAGCTGAGCCACCCGCGGCGGACAAACGACCCCGACGTATTCCTTGTAGATTGTCACCGACTTTTTAGGACCCTCAAAAGCGTAACTCGGCCCACGACCATTTGACCCATAGTAGTAGATCGCATCCTCTCGGGCAATCACAATATCTCCCGTTTCTCGGTCGTAGGTCATGCAGCCAACATTACATCCTCGATTGTCGACCGTCCGGACTGGTTGACCTTGCCCTTTGCCAGAAATTATGAGACTGCATATCTTCGCGGTATTCGCAATGTAAAGGACCTTTGTCGAGCCTTGGCGGACTTCCAACGCTGTTACGGGATCTTCGGATTCAAAAACCGTCCTCTGCTTTGTCCCTCGGTCGTGAATGAAGTCTCCCCGGATGACTGTGACAGAGCCGTTCGCAAAACCCACGGCTACCTGGGTCAAGTCATCGAGAACCATGAAAGCCGAGACAGGAAACTGTCTCCTGCCATTCTGAACTGCGATCGTGCACAAGCATCGCGGCGCACCCGTCTTCTTTTCGATCTTGTCCAACGCCCAGACTTTTAACGAGGGATCCGAGGAGAGATTCTCCGAGATCGTGATAAGGAACGGAGTATTGGGGATCTGCCTAAGGTGGGTGACTGCGGCATCTGCAGAATCGGAAGCTTGAAATGCGCGGACAACTTTCAAGGAACGAGAAAGGATGCGCACTGAACCGTCTGAGGACCCGAGGAACAGAGAATCGGCTCCAGTAGTTAGGCCGACGATGTCCTGCGAAAATTTGATCAGTTATTGGAGGGGAGCAGAGGGCACGACACGTACATCAAATACGTATGAACCATCCTCGTCTGCAGGCACGGGAACCTGGGAAACATTGAAGAACGGGAAAGCTTTCCAGCTGGTGAGCGCCATGGCTTATCGACGCAAACTATCGTCTTCGAAAGCTCCAGTATCCATGCTAGTGAGCAATCCGCCAGCGTATTGAAGTGTTAATCCAGGCGCGATTCGGGTTGTGTATCGCTGCGGGCGCAAGAGGTGAAGACTCTCAGGCGGAGGCCTGCAGGAACTTCTAAGTGACGTCGAAAATTGGAGAACGGCCTCCCATTTCGTCTTAGAGTTGCGATCAATCAGGCTGGCATATCATGAACATCGAATTATTTACAGCTTTTCTATAGATTTTGACAACTGGTAGCCTGCCCAGTAATATACATTCTCAATCTGGCTCGCTATCCTCTTTCCAAATCCTCAACATAGCTTTACATTAATCAACAGATATCGTAACAGGCATCGCAAATATCATAAGTCGTCAGCATCAGGTAATAGACCTCATTGTTCCCAGCTGAATCTGGGAGCTTTAGCAGTTGGTCGGACCGGTGGACTGGTAGGTCGATCTTCTGCCACCGTACTTAGTCCTTCCTCCACGAACCGGCTCCCAGTGCTCGGCGATCGTGACAGTGGCCGTCCATTTAGCTGTGGAACATGCAGGCTGTTGCCTATTGTAGGACTATGCAAGCTCCGTCCCCCTGATGAGAGCTGGTTCTGTGGCTTGAACGTAGCTTCTGGAGAGATTGGACTTGACATGGCCCGGCTGTTGCTGTTACTGTTACTGTTGCTGGATTGCCTAGAATGCGTGCCTTGACTGGCTGCTACTGGACTAACTCCATGTTCGTCTGACGAGACAGTTCCGAACGCCTGGCTGTTCCTTACACTGTAAGGGCTGATACTGGCGCTGAAACGATTGTTGATTTCGGCAGGTGAATAGGGTGGGACAGGGGAGCCAGATCGCTCGCTGGCAGCCGCCGCCGCCGCCTCTGCGGCTTTATCAGTGGCATTCTGCTGCTCGAGCTCCGCTGGACGTCTTGGGTCATTCCTTATCAGTGCTGATCCCCTATGACTGCCGTCCTGACTCTGGAAGAAACTCGGGGATACGGGTCCTGCAGGCATTTCGATGGGGGTATTGGCAGAAAGTTCAAATCGGCTCGCCGACGAGTCCGCGGGCACCTCAGTTGGCAGGTGTTTGTCACCAAGTAACTCAGAGACTGTTGTTTGGGAGTCCGGACTACGATGGAAACGACCAAGTAAGGTCCGCCTCTTCTCCTTCTCAGCCCCGGTGGAACCAGGTCCACGCTTCTTGCGGATGCAAAATAGCCAAATAAGAGCCATCGTAGTCACCGCACCTACTGCAGCTCCCACGCCGATTCCGACTTTTGCGCCTGTTGACAGTCCGGATTGCGGTGGGCCTGGCCAGATGCTCCCAGCGGGACGGGTAATTGACAAAAGATTGACGTTGCTGACGGCCTCTAGCGTGAAGACCGCTTGGGAGACGGAGAATGTATTACGTTCATAATCAACAGTAAGATAAGTTTCTTGCAAAAATGCTCGGCCGATGGTGTATTGTGTTGAATTGGTGGCCTTTCGCAAAGGGAAATAGTTCGTTGGGGCCGATGTGAAGTCGGCGTCCAGGTTTGGAAATGGATATGTCAATTGAAGATTGAAGGCATCGTAGGGTAGTGTAAGCTCTATTTCGCTCGAAGATCCTGGCAAATTGCTGAGGGCGAAGGTGAAGGTTAAGTTCCAGGACTTAAGCATTTCAGGCGATGAGGAATTATCCGACGGAAATAGGTAAAGTTGGAGAGATTCGTCGTAGGTAAGATTTAAAGCATTTGCAAAGGCGTCGCAGGCTTGCTCAGGAAGCCATAAAAAGGGAGTGGAAGAGTCGATGGTGAACAAATCAGCTTCAGAAACATCAAGAAGTGTATGAGGGTTGGAATCCCAGTTCGACGGTAGCGAGTCGGCGCCTGACGACACGGATATCGAGTTGACAGCAACAATGGGGGCATAATCCTGGCTCAAGGAAAAACTCATATCGTTGGCGACATATCGATTTGCGTCGACGCCTCCCAATACCAACGAGGCTGGTACATTCTTCAGGCCTGTGTGATGATCACGTTAGAATACTTGCGCCTGCGCAAAGTCAAGAAATCGCTTACGGTAGAATGCACCTGCGGTATAGCCATAACTACGACTAGGAATGTCGTCGCGTTTCTCAATCAAGCTGGACAAAAGTGGCGAGATATTTTCAGAACCTCCGAAACGAGTTTGTTGGACGCCCAGGCCCAGACTGCCAATCCAAGAATCTGAAGAATTCACCACGGCCACGATTTGATCGGGTACAGACGTCGCATCGTCCAGGTGTATGGTATCCAAGCCGTAGTAGCCATATCCACTATTGCCCAGCTGAGGGTTGAAGTTGAGCTCATACAAGCCCCGAGGCTCGAATGAAGACGATGTGTTTGCGGAAAATAAACCCCCTCTTTTGTTTTCACAAACGGTTGTCCCATCGCAACCAGCCGGTCCGACTACCCACGTCTCCTGGCCCAGTGTACTCGGCAAGACGTAGAGATATTGTTCCGGCGTACCAACACGTATACTGATGGGCGACCATGCGCCATCATATCCAAGGAAATCGCTGCCTGTAGTCGCGACGACGGGCAAAGGGTCTGAGACTGCCTCAGCAATAAGGCACAATGCCAAAACGAATGCAGTTTTTGGTCGGGTGATGGATGGGTAACGAGTAGACATGATGGAGAGGCCTTTCGAGGCGGACTATTGCGCGGATCTTGCTGTTCGAGAGGCAAGCATAGCGAAGGACTGGTTCAATCGACGGTCGGGAATCGCGTGCGACGGGGAACGAGGGACGGCCGAGGAGAGGCTGGAGCGAGTGAATTGCTGAACGAACGAGTTTTGCGACTACGAGTACATAGAAAACGAGGGTGTGAGGGAAGATCAGACGGCAATGTCTCAGAGCACACTACAGCCCTTTGAGATGGTGCTGGGCCCCGAGACTAAAACTACGCTGGCTGAGATAGGAGATTTGTTCACCCGCAAATCACTACAAGCGAAATGCGCCGACGACTCCCTTCGGCTGTCAGGCGACTTCTTCCAGTTCCAGGGACCATTTTTGAACGCCCCGCACTACACCAATTGAGAGAGGGCCATTAGGCTATGGAACGAGAGGAGCTATGGCACAAGTAGACACGACACGAAAATACTCCTATTGAAGCATTCATCTTTGCCAAGATGCTCTGAATTTTTACCAATTCCGCGCAATGCTACAGTTCATGTAGCACCTGGGGCTGAGGAAAAGTCTCTTGCGGTCAGGCCCATGCGGCGAGCAGGTGGACCCCATTTTGCTTGGAACTTCTGGTTCAAGATTCGATTGATGACCTGGGTGCCCAGGTACCATCTGAATACATCCGAGTACGAGTCTAGGCTACGATGAGGAACCCCTCGCATCGATCCGTGCGGGCTTTGCAGTGACGCGCACGCACCAAGCAATTTAGGTAACAAATGGTACACAACGTACCTGTTGGGCTGTCTTTCGGGGACATCTCAGCGGAAAACTGCGTCGCCGAAAAAGAGCCTCAATGCTGGAAGGCAACTCGGTTCTTGGATAGGGAGGATTTGTTTTGTGACACGGTTAGATCCTGGTGCGACACGCACTCCCTCACACCTGCCCACACGACACGAGCACGAGCAAAGTTAAAGTGAAAAAATCTGATACCTCAAGGCAGACATGGTGGAGTCCGACGTCGGTGTTCAAGTGAAAACAAAACATGTGGCCACTGATTTCTGGTCAACAGCACCATGTCCAACGTTCCGAGCCCTGGAGACTGTCACGCCCAGCCTGTTATATTGAAAGTCGTGTAACCTGAGCAAAAAGGAAGAACTGGTCCTTGTGAAGGCTTCTCGTATAAGGATGGATGGGACGACGGCGTGTCTCAGGACGGGGATGCTGGCTCGCCTTGCAGCTCAAGCACTGGATGAGTTTGAGTTCCAATCATGATGCACTGCAAATTACTAGGATGGCGGGACCTAGCAGGCCTTGCCGAGGACCTTGAGAGCGATGACAAGGCTTTTACGGGGAAGACGGCTGGGATTTTTGGAAATCTCCAGGGGAGAGGCCGGCAATCCCAGCGATTTCCATCGATAGGCAATGAACCTTGCCTAGGGTAGACCAGAGGAGTGGTGTTATTCCGTGATGCAGCCAATCTCCTCAGCTCGCTGGCACCTGTTCCGGGTGGATTGCATGATGGCTTACAGAGGCTAACCAGTGGTTGTTTAAGGAATGACGATCAACCCGCAAGCCGATGCCCAGAGAAGCCGAGTCCACAAGCCCTCGAAGCCTGGAACTGGGCCATTGAGGTTCCCCGAGGCTGCAAGGTATTGGTTGACAGGGCCTGTCTTGTTCCCGATACCCCTGCCACGGCCCTTGTTTCTCCATTTCGCAGAAGGAAGTGTCTTTCTCCAGGGCCAACGCTCTGGATCTTCAGCCCTGAACATTTCACAACTCATTCGCACCACTCGCCAATGTCGTCCCTCGCTTGAACCATCACACATTCACTTGCGCAGAAGCTTTGCAGTCTCGGTCATTCGAACCGTTAGTGGCACAGGAGAGAGACCGTGCGCTCGTCTCTTTCAAATCTCTCTTGATGCCTTTCGAATCTTGCACCTTCGCTACCACGTCTACGAGTCCTCTCGCAAGTGGCCGTCACACCCTGAGTCGACGGTGACTTCGCCAGTCTTCGTCGCTTTTCGTTCGCTATTATGAGGAATTGAGCCAGTTCTCGCCAGCTATTTGTTTTAGCACAGTCATTCGTTATCACTCAGCTTTGGGTATATCATTCGCTTAGATTTGGTGGACACAAGAGGAGGATCTCGAACAAGATGCGTACATTTTGGTCCCTCGTTTTATTATCTGCTGCGCTGTCTCACGCTCTGAATTTGGATCTGGCATTGAACCTGGATAAAAGGCCTCAGCTCAGATTTGTGCGAAGAGATGTTCCGTTTTCCAATGGGACCCTTCCTCGAGAATCTATCACTACAACGACAACAACTTTATCCTCGACAGAATCAATAATTAGTTCTCCTAGCAGTACCCCGACTGCCTCGTCAGACTCTACTCCTAGCACCCCTTCCAACCCTCCGACATTTGGACCTCCCCGGATCTCGTCAATCTCCCAACCAAGTGCCACCGGTTTCCATAATTCTGCATCTTCGACGACGCCAACAAGTACACCAACAAACACATCAATTGCTCTACCAAGCTCAACACAGAGCTCTTCAGTCTTCCCTCCCCCTATTCCCTCCTTCAGACAAAATCCAACCGAAAATGCTTCCACCATTACCATCTCTCTCTCGACCGGATCGGCGTCAAGTTCTAGCGACATTGACTTCGCCACAAACACGTCGGCACCCTTCATTTCCACCCACGCACCGGGAAAATCGCCTCCCAAAATACCCTCATTTACAGGTGTCTTCACAAATTACTCGACATCTATCGACTTGAACGCTACGACAACGTCGCCCACTTGTATGGGGTCAGTCACGTATTATGGGTCTGTCCCTCCCACAGTCTATGTTACTGTGACGGAAGGCTTCGACGTGACTGTACCAGCTAGCAATATCTCTGTCACCGCCGCGGAGACCATGATAACTCCTTTGCCAGCGTGTTCAGCAACAATCATGCCCTTGGCCGCGACCTACGGTCCAGACATTACAGCCACAGAAGCGTCAACGCCCGGCACAAATCCCAAATCTCCCCTGGTGGCCACTGGAAATCCTGCGGCTCCTGCACCTGCACCACCCGACGAAACTCCCGCATTCAACACGTTGACGGCGGCTGCTTCCTCTGCAGTGTACACGAGCGTTGACTATACCAGTACTGTTGTTGTCACTAAAAAGACACCAGTTACAGTTGTGGCGCCCTCAACCTCTTCCCTCGACATCAACTTCAACTTTCCCACCAAGACGCCTAGTCCATCTGCCAGTAATGGTGGTGGAGGTGACAACGGTAATGATGGAGGCAACGGAGGCAGTGGAAGCAATGGCGGGAGCAATGGAAACAACGGTGGTGGCAGTGGAAACGGTGGGAATGGAAACAATGGAGGCAGCGGAGGAAATAATGGCAACACTGGAGGTGGCAGTGGTCCCGCTCCCACACCCAACGTCTTCGTCTCGATTGACACAGGACCAACTGCGGGAACGTTGGTCGTTACCACCGCGACGACGAGAGGACTCGGCAACATAATTGCATCAATCATCAACTCACCCTTTGCGACCGCTGCACAGCCTACGCCTGCCGTCCCTGCCGTGGCCGCTCCTTTAACGACGAATGTCGGCGGCGTGCCTGTCGTTGTACTTCCTTCAAATAGCGTGGCAATTGGAGGTCAAACATTCACAATCCCCAACCTACGACCTACCACAGTGACCGTGTCTGGTAATGTGTTCACACTCGAGCCATCTCAGATTGTCGCTCCTTCTACTACCATCACGATTTCTCAGCTTCCTCGCGAGCAGGTGATAACGCCTTTGCCCACAGCAACGATTACGACAACCGTGGGCGACCTCACATTTACAGTTGGACCAACCGCCGCCATCATTTCCGGCACAACGTACAGAATTGGTTCGGGTGCACCAGCCACTACCATCACCGTGGATGGAACGAGAATCTCTCTCGGTGCTGGTGGTGTTGGACTTCCTAGTACTACCGTCGCCCCAGGTGGCGTAACGGGCTCGCCCTTTGTTGTATATACGACAGAAGGGTTGACATTTTCCGTCGGTAGTAGCATAGTGATTGTCGGCGGAACCACTTATCGTGTCGGATCCAACGCCCCTGACGTTGTGACTACCCTTGGACCAGAGCATGTGACGGTATCTTTTGGTTCTGACGGAGTTGGATTACCACGCACCACACTTGTGCCTGGTAGCTCACCATTTGTCGTGGTCACTGCAGAAGGCCTTACTTTCACCGTGGATGGAACTGAGGCGATTATCAGCGGGACGACTTATCGTATTGGATCCAACGCTCCTCAGGTGACGACCAGTCTTGGTTCGGGACATTCATCGGTGTCTTTCGGCCCCAATGGCGTCGGTCTCAAGTCAACCACCATACACCCAACCGCAGCATCATCTTCGCAGACTGCCCAGACCGGGTCAAGATCAACGTCTGCAAATCCATCCCCGACCCAGTCCGCTGTGAACAACGAAGGCTCAAGCCCTCGATTGATCAATCCGCAGCTTGGATGGAGCTTGATGGCTGCATTACTCCTGCGGCTTCTGTGAATATTGGGAACGGTCAATGCAAAGGCGCTACGGGTTGGGATTAATGAAGGGAAATTTGTTTCAATTGCAAGGGAAAGCAAGCCACGATCATGATACCCGCATTCACGCTATGAGATGCTTTTGAATGGACTTGCTCGTTGGAATAGAGCCTGTTAGATAAATGATACACGAGGACGAGATGTATACGGACTACGGGATCCGGTCGTAATTGTAGCAGACGAGCATAATGCGTTGCTATCTACAAAAGGAGATATACATAATCAATGAAGATTCATGCTTGCATTCGTGTAGCTCGTTCTACTGCCAGAGTAGATTTCCTACCACCATGCCGGATGCACTCATGATGCTGGCCATAAGGAAGTTGACTTGATTGTTGTCCAGGATATCGGCACCAGAATTGATGACACGACTCTCTTCGCTCACTTTTCGACCGTGCCCTTGTGACTGAGATCGAGGTCTCGATTTTGGTTTCGTCAGCACTTTCAACCCCCCAGGACCTTCTACGACCTTGCCAGACCGTCGATCGACAACAGATGCTTGTAATATGGCACCCAAAAGGGAATCAAGTAATGTCCCTACAGTGCCAAGTCCAGTGAGGATGAAGAAAGTCCATAGAGCGCCGATGGTTGGCATCGCGCAAAAGTTGAGTAAGAGTAAGCTCGTGGCAGCGATGGCCGCGCTACCGCCAATGCCTGCAAGTAACCCAGCGAGGGTAACTCCGCCGTTCGTCCCCTTAGGTACAAATCGCAGCGGATTTATGACCAGGACCGGCTGAGACTTGGACAATATTCCTAGTTCGCTGGACAGGGTGTCGGCTGTAACAGCGGCATAGTTCGCCATGATCCCCAACAACAAAATATCGGCTAGATTGTCTATCTTCTTCCCATCGAAGCACGCTGCCTTGTCACTCCCCGTCCCATACAACCAAACATGCACAAGGCACAACAGACTCGCGCATCCACTGTTCGCAACGACCTGAACACTTGTCCTTGGGCCTTCCCCGCCTGAACTCCCGCTACTCGACAAGGTCAGGGTCGCTTTCACATCATGTTTGACTTTCGTTGCAGTGGTTCCCAGGAGGAAGAAAACGCATAGTAAAGTGAAGGGCAGAGATGAGGGGTGCAGAGAGTGGACGGTTGCGGTGAGTGCGGCACACAATATGCCGGGGAACGTGAGCGATTGGCGGGTGTAGGATCGGACGACGAGGAGAAGAGTTATCGGGACAGCGATGACGGCTCGCATTTCTATAAAAAAGGACGGAGGAGATTGTGAAGAGGTGTAAAAAAGCAGGAGGAAGGACAGAGGTGTTTAAAGTCTCCCAAGGCTTTCCCCTTCGAGCTCTAAGCGGATTATGTGGTTGATGCGTGCGCTGATTCACTAATCTTGGGGTGCAAAGCTGCAGCCTTGCCGAGAAATAGTACGAGATGGAATAATTGTACCTGTCGGAAATGACGTGCCTCCCACCCCCGGGCAGCATTCAACTTCCTTCAACACCTCACAACTTGGATCTTCTTCTATACACGAACATCTCGCTCTCCCAACGCCATATTGTATCACTGTGTGACAATGGGATTCAGTTTTCCTGTCCTGCGAAATGTTAAAATCATTCCTCGCTAAGACACGCCTCAGTGTGCCTCGAGCACGCGTATTCTCACCTCAACCTTTCTCATTTCAAAACTGCGGCGTCAAGCGCACCCTGCACCTCGCTCCTCCCTTCCTTCTTGACAGCTACATCCCACGGTACACTACCTTGTCTTCGACCGACGCCGCAAAGAAGCGTTCCCTTGCGTACTCTCACCTCCGGCAGTGCAACCTCTGTCCTCGGCTCTGCAATGTGAACCGCTACGAGACCACCGGCCACTGTCTCATCGGTGCTGAAACTGTCAAAGTATCGACGATTGCACCGCACTTCGGTGAAGAACCCTGTCTTCAAGGTCACAATGGCAGTGGCAGTGTGTTTTTCTCCGGGTGCAATTTACGCTGTGTTTTCTGCCAAAACCACGACATTGCACACCAGAAGGTTGGCTTTGATGTCACGCCCGAAGAGCTAGCGGAGTGGATGATCAAATTACAAGAGGTGGGAAATGTGCACAACATCAACTTTGTGACTCCAGAACACGTGGTGCCACAGGTTGCTTTGGCCATTTTACATGCAAGAGACTTGGGGTTGAAAGTGCCAATAGTCTACAACACCAGCGCGTTCGACAGTCTGGACAGTCTTCAGCTGATGGACGGGCTCGTTGACATCTACCTGCCAGACTTCAAGGTCTGGAGCAATGACACCAGCAAGAGGTTGCTCAAGGCCGATGCCTATGCAGATGCTGCGAGAGAGAGTATACAAGAGATGTACAGACAAGTTGGAGACTTGTGTTTCACAGTCGATGGTATTGCCAAAAAGGGCGTCCTTGTTCGTCACCTTGTCATGCCTGGCAAGGAAGGAGAAGGGGTGCAGATTATGAATTGGTTGGCTGAGACGCTGGGAAGAGACTGTTTTGTCAATATTATGGAGCAGTACTTTCCGACTGCCCATGTTGGTAAGGAAAGGCGCGGTACCAAGGGTGTCCGGGAGAATGAGAAGCGATACTCCGAAATCAATCGAGCCATCAAACACGAGGAGGTAGGTGTGGTGCAGAAAGCAGCCAGAAACGCTGGCCTCTGGAGATTCGCTGAGCCAGCAAGACACGGAGGATGGAACATTTGAGATTATCAACCAACGCACAGTAGGCTTCTCAGGTCAGTGTTGAGAGCGCAAGCTGGTCCGCCCTACACATTCAATTCCTTGCACCATGTCAGTGGCCAACCAATATTGTTTTCCGGTTCTCGGTGGAAGACATATTAGTTGAGCTGGCGCAAGTCTTGACCCACGCTACTGGAACTGCACGAGCTCGATCAAACAAAGAACTCAGGACATGCATGCTGTCTCGAGGCATGACCGGTCCCGTTAACGGCGAAACCTCGGATTGCACTGTCCTCTTTGGAATGAGCTTTGTTCCCTGGACACACCAACTGTTTCTTTATGCAGCTCCGGATGTCCGCTCCCGTACACATACATATATATAAAAAGCAGTGGATATTGCACACTCATAGTTTCAAATGCCGGACAATTCAGATGCCAATACCCTTCTGGAGTCGCTTGCAGTCTGTTCATCATCAATTGCACGATTTACCGTCAGGAATGGCTGTTTTTCGAAGTAGCACCCCCTTTGACACCGGGATTCCCTTCCTAGCCACAAATCAGTACTCCCAATTGCGTCAGGAGGCAGACTACCTACAAAATCGAATTGCTGGAGCAAAGCACACCAAGCAAAAACTCAAAACGGAAATCGAGATCGATTTCCAAAAACTGCGAGAAGTGCAAGACACTAGATTTACTGTTGCATGGGCAGAAAGAAGAGGACCAGTCACGGCGCTGAACAGAAGGATGAAGAAGCGAGGATCACAGTGGGAAAAATGCCAAAATGAGATCCGTGATTTGGAAGACCAGTTGGATTTTATTTTGGTGGAAATTCGAAAGCTGCAGCAAGCTCAGTGGACCTACTCTGTACACCGAGGGTATCAATGATGCAAGTTGCCGTTCAGGGAGTATACTATAAGCAACATGTCCGTGAGTGGGTACAAACGCCCGGGCGAAGATCGAGCGCTCAAATTAATCAAGATTCTGTCTGGACAGCAGCAGTGCCGGGTGCATCTGTTCAGTTCCAAGTTGTGGAAAAGGATCCTTCCCATCATGTAGTCGGAAATGTCGTTTTCATGGGCAACTCGGCCTGAGGCCCCTTACCAGTACAGTACCATAAGGCAAATCAAGCCTGCAACGACGTCCCGGAACTGGCAGGCAGACTCTGGATTTTGCCCAAACCGTGAACCGGCAATACGAGTTCAAGGGTGATGCAACCAATGATTGAATGCTCTTGTCAGAGAAACATGGCGCAAGAACGAATTTCAGACTGCGAAAATTCTGGGCGCGATCAACTTGAATTGAAGCATGAGCTTATCTCACTTGCGGGAAGGGGAGGAGAGGGATAATGAGAGGCTGAGAGAGGGGTGATAGGCAGCGTGAACCGAGGGTTTTGAAACTGGGACGTTGTGAGAGCTGATTTTACAGTGGACGGGGAGGGAGGTCAATACAAATTCGGCGTGCTACATACATACTACATATGTACCTAGGCAGTGTATATAGTATGTGGTTCGATAAACCAGAAATAAACATACTTTGTGAAGACGACGAATTACCTTGTGAATATCACAGAACCAAGTCGGAACTAAGACAGGCTAAGCCGTTTACAGACAGTTTCGTGGTACTCTCTAAATTGTGGACTCCTAGGTTTTATACTCTCTTCAGCACAGGGAGCTATTCAAGTGTGGTGCGTGTAAAGTCATGCATTTTGCAAGCGCCCAATAGCCTGCTCTCCCGGCTTCCAAACAGGAGGTGGAGCTTTTTCAGCCGTGTCTGCATCCGTAAGGTCAGATTACACTGGATTACTCTCATCCGCTCTGCTCCTGATCTGTACACTCCCAGTTCCAGTGGCTACTCGCGTTCGCTCTTTGTCACAATTTGCGTACACTGTCTGGCGCCTCTAACTTTCGTGGCTAGGCTTGCCCGACTGCGCATAGTTCAGCAGCGCCTAAGCATACACCCACCCATTAAGTCTCCCACCCAAGTTTCCCCTTGTGTGCTTTACTTCTTTCCTTTGCGTCAATCACGTTCCTGTTGAGTACTATAGGCCCCCTCGCTCAAGGGCTGGCTCGATACTAGACCGAGCCAGTACCGGGCTGGTATTACTAGGCTATGGTTGTCACTACTAGGCTGGCTCGGGCTGGTACCGAGCTAGTATGAGCTGGAGTGAGCTAGAGTGGGCTGGATCGAGCTAGCCCGAGCCAGTATTAAGTTCGGATTGAGCTGAAGTGGACTGTCGTTAAATTAAAATACTACTAAGCTGCCCTCCTCTAAGGGATCGAACCTAGATTAATACTAGATTGAGGGGATATCGTGCTTAAGATCAAGGCTCGATCTTGAGCTCGAATCTAAGATGGAGGATCGAATATCGAGATTCGAAAATTTTATTATATTCATTTTATTATAGTAGTATATAGTATAGTATATATATACTTTAGGCTTAAGACGCCTACTAGCCCTGAGATCCAAACTCCTAAAAGCTCTGAATTAGACAGATACTATAAATATTATAGGTACTCTTTATAATACTCTAGGGCCGAGCCTCATGGTGAAAAACATCTATGCCCGTCTAAACATGACCTCATATCGCTTTGACAACCTTTTTTCTAGAGCATAGACTAGTGCCCCACCACCGGGATTTACTGATTAGGCTCGGTGTAAATTAAAGCAGAGACTTTTCCATCGCCGAATAATTGATAACTTCCCATTATTTCCAGGGTGACACATGGCAAATATTTTCAGGCGACAACCGAAACAGATTTGATGTAGTAAAGTGCTAGCCAAATCGGCAGGCAGACATCCAAATCCGGTCACTTATCGAGCAAGTCCTGCACCATTCCAGCACCATCTGTATCTTGCGAGGACGAACGTCAATTGTTTTTCTGTGTCAGCAGGATTGTTCTTACGCCCCTTGGCAAGACCTATCGCTGATCGCATGACGTTCCTAAACTGCCGCTGGTACTCGGTTGGAAGCGTTACAAAACATGCTTCCGTAGCTCGGACGACGGCATCGCCAGCTGTTAGTATAGCCGCGCCAGAATCGACCTGAAGTCGGTAGACAACTAGGATTAGTAGGAGGCTGCCATGCCACAGCTGGATGCCGAAGAAATATGGCATGAAGCTTATGTCGGGATCTTCTTGCAGGATCTGGGTGACACATTCAGATGCAGCCATTGTATGTGACATAGAATCCTTAAAGTCCGAAGAGGATGTCCAGTAATCTGAGTCCTCAAATAACCAGATTGGATCCCATTTGCTTCCAACGAGAATCCTTAGTACGCAAACAATATGTTTGGCATAGGCAGTAACGGTTCTGACGATATGCGCGTTTTCAGAATCTTTGACAGTTCCGGTTGGGGACATTGACCATATTATGTCATTGTCTGAATCATCCCCAGGGACCACGTCAAGGGCGTTGGGAAGTCCATCTAAGCTGGCCTGGTAGAGGTCTAATTGACGCAGTATTTGTCGCTCTTGAGAACTCCACAAGGAGCCTGTTGGTGCTAGTACCGGATTGTTTTTGGCGCGATTATATTCAAGTAAGTGGCCTGTTGTCGTCATCAGCGGCAGGAAGAATTCGAACAGCCCTGGTCCAGAGCAGGTAAGTGGTGGTCCATGTGCTCTTCCAATACCCATGGGAAGCAACATGCACCTAGGACCATCGGCTCGAATTCCGTGACTGTGTGGTTGCAGCATGCCATCTTGCCATGTTGCGTCGTCGAGGGGTAACAGAAGATCTCTGCATTCCGCTTCAAGCAGAGCTAAGGTGCGATTATAACACAAAGCAAGATGACGATCCATCAGGAATAAAAGCCACCAGGTGCGTCTGCGCTCTTCTCGATGGACTTCAGTGACAATGTCTTTGTCAAGGTCTGCATTGACAGTGCATTGACAATTCAAAGTCGCTCGGCCTTCATCTGACTCGTGGTGCACAGTATAAGACTCGACTTCTTGGTTGAGTCCCAAGTCTCGTGCTAGAGTGAAAGCAACATTCCACCTAGCACTTATTAGTGTCTGCCATAATATCGCATATCTCAAGCTAGTCGACTCTAAGAACTAGCGGTGACTCACCATCGAATACTCGCTGCTTTCTTTTCACCACCACTTATGACTGAGGACACGTGAATCTAAATTACAAGATGAAGATTGTCAGCTTCTCTGGTCAAAGAGCTTTATGAAGGTATTGACGAGGCCCAAAAATACTGTTCAAACAACTGTCCAGCTAGGCCACCGTATCCTCTAAATCAAAGGTCAGCTTGTGCAACACTTACAAGAGCAATGATATAATCTGTAGGCCAGTTGATTGGAAATGTCTCTAGCTGATTGTGAGAAACTAATGCTCGCAGAAGATCGTCATTAGTCCATCCTAGTGTTATTCCTGAGCTTGGAGGAAGCCCGAGGTCTTCCTGGCTTAACAGTGGATCGTATCGTGAAGGATTGAGGAGACGATAGGTGACGAGGCTGAGATATTTGCAGACGCGATCTCGCTCCTCAGGTCCGCTGAACAAGCCCAAAGCTTTATCACTTAATGCCGCGACAAAAAGCATACTCGCAAGTAGCGCAGGATGAGTTTTTCGTGGCTGGATAGGCTCGAGGACATCATATCGACGCAGTATATAGTTATGAATATAGTGGCATTTCGGGTGCATGCGGCTCGAATATGCACTTGAGAAGAATGTGTCCAAGAGATCGCATACCAGTGTGGAGCTATCTATATCGATAAAAGGAGCCAAGTACTGGAGAACAGGATATGGGCAATGTGCTAGAGGCTGTGCACTTGGCCCAGGTGGTTCTAGTGAGTCTGCAATCGATGGGAATTTGTAGCTGTATGGATTCAGAACGTGGAAGGTTGGAAATATATAGATCGAGTTGGCAAGCAATGAATCTTTGCTGAGCGTAAAAGGCGAATGCTGTGAATTATCAGGTTGTACCTCAGTCTGCTGAATCAAGCTACGTGATGATGCTTTTGGAGAGTCGACTTTCGAATCATGAGGGTGGTCAATCTGGTCATCCTGCTCGTGGTTTCTGGCCAAGTCAAGCTTTTCTTCCATGGGAGTGTGCGAGACAGGACTGCGGTCACCTGGTCGGGTCGTGGAGCTTGATACTGATGGAGAACGATCAGTGTACGTACGTTCCTGTCATCTCATTTTGTGTGTTTGGTCAGAAGGTGCTTCAGGTTTTCCTCTCTCATAGCTACATTCCTTCTGAAGCTGTTCGCATCTGGCGCATAGAACGCTGCTTGTACATCATGTCTTCGAACTGCGGCAATGATTAGCGATACTATGGCCTAGACCGTGGGTTACGAAGCTCGTGTATCATGAGCCACTCTTTGGAACCTCCGGCGAGATTCCAAGTGCTGTAAACTACGTAGGTTGATTGTTCACACCAAACGCTCGACCATTAAGACCGCTTCTCGCCTTTTCCGCGGGCAACTTGACCGCTTGTGGTTGTAAGCCATCTTGTCAGGCATAACTAAAGAGTTTGTGGCCTGCAATCCGATCCGATACTAGCCATGTACGGCGTACTCTGGGACGATTCTTGCTACCAGCTCCGATTGTATCCATGGCCTCATAGCAGAGCCCCATTTCATTACTAGGGTGGTGATAGGTCGACTCAGCTCTAAAGTCGACGGCGACGAACCCATATAAAACATGGGGCGTCATGTCGCCGGCGCCTTAACAAGGAGGCATTCAGCCGGTCGATCCACCAGAAACACCGGTTTCCACCAGTTACTGGGTCTTCAAATTCGCGGACCACTCAGAACAAAATGTCGCCGACAATTGCGATAATAGGAATAGCACCAATTTCAGACATTTCGTTGGAGTACAATCGCAGTCCGACACATAAAAAACGTGGGGACCCCGCATCGCTAACTCTAAGTTGAGTACTCGAGCCCTGAAGGCTGGACATTTATCTCGAGATATATCTGGTCCTTAACTCTTGTGACCTCTGTCTGGGCTGATGCTGTCTTTCAACCGTGGCAAGAGGGAACTTTCAAGCCCACTCGCTAACGGACGGCCTTAAAATGTTCTCCTCGTACCAACTTCATTCTCATGTCTCACGACTCTCGCCTTTGATATAATATGCCGCGCCTAAGACTTCCAGCGTGGTGGGTGACTGACCCCCGTCATTGCACTTATGCATTGTGATATCATCCTGAAGGAGCCACTAACGTTGTATGGTAGTAGCAACTGTCGGGTCAGCCATATTCGATGTGGGTTCCGTCTCCGATATCTCGCCGTCGCTGACACTGACGCTCTGGGCTATGGGGCTATGCAGGTGACCGACTGACTCCAAAATGCACCAACTGCCGGAAGGCGAAGCCGCCAAAGGAATGTATTCTCGACCGCCTCGAGATTAGGGAGAGTAACTACGCGGTCAAAGTGCGCACAGGCGATGATACCAGGAATGCTTCAATTTCGAGGCGGCCACACGCAAAGGGAAGCGTAGATCTAACCGCTCAACGACCATGGATGATCGACGACATCGACTCTTTGGCACTGTCCGGCGGAACTTTGGAGCACACGGATTCATCATTGTCCTCGATCCCAACGTTGCGCGGGCATCAGCCTGACAACAGTCAACTGGTAGATGACAGAAGTCCTGAGTCCTTGATATTAGCCACGTCTGCATCACTGTTCTCTAGAGGCGACCAACCTTTAGAGAGTTCATACTTGGAACCAGTGTCAACATTCAACGCAATTGCTTCCCCTCCTAGCCCTGCAGTTATATCGTCAAGGACAAAGTCAGAGACAGATTCTCGAAGAAATGTAACTAATTTTACCGAGCAGTATGCGTTTGAGTTCTATATCAACTATGCCGGACCTTGGGTAGGTCGAGACTCCATTCAACTTCTTCGAGCCGATATATTCTAACGGTGCTCGTAAAGATAGATATTGTCTCCTCGCAGAATCATTTCGCAAAAGAAATACCACGAAAGGCACTGAAAGAACCGGTTCTGTACTATGCATGTCTGGCATACGCGTCCATGATACTCCATTTGAACGAAGGGCTCGATAAGTCGATCCACGATGACTACCAAAGCAGAGCTATTGCTATTCTAATCCCTCTTCTTTCAAACTGCGTCACAGGTGCCAATACAGTCCTACTAGCCACAACAGTCATTTTGCGAATGGCGGAGCAGTTCATAGAAACGACTGAAGACGCCGGTCATCATTTACAAGGGGCGTGGTCTGTCTTTTCTTCGGTACAAGAGAAATGGTCTCCCACGATGACAGATGCGCGAGGCGTGGCATTCTGGATTTACCTCAGACAAAGCATCCGGGCCAGTTTTTTGAATGAGCAAGGGTGTCGTTTCAATCTTGACCATGTCGATGTAGAATACTTTGCTGTCGCCACAAGTGAGGAAGTTTGGACGAACCAGGTCACATATCTGTTGGCTAGGTTATGCGATGGCTGTTGGGGAGACTCCAATTCAGAGAAAAAGGAAACCGCAAGAAAGAAAGTCTCGCTGGCGTTGGATGAGTGGTATGCAGGCATTCCTGATGCATTTCAGCCGTGGTATTTCAGTCATCCCGAAAGTCAGGCATTCCCTGTTGTCAAATACTTGAGCCCCTGGCATGGTATGTATTTCTCAAACGTCGTCACTATCATGACAATTGACCCATCCTATAGAGATTGGGTGGCAGAAGTATTATACGTCGAGAGTCATGCTTGCGGTTTATGGGTCCGATCGCCCCAGCCCGGATTCAAATATGCTGGAGATAAATCAGTACTTGGAGGTGTGTTACATCTCTCCCTGTGCCTTTACAATTACTGATGAAATTTTCCCCAGGCAGAGATTATTCGTCCAGCAAAGATGGCCTGTGGCCTGGTGTTTTCAAGCCCACACATCGGTAGCCACCTGAATGGTTGCCACCTAGCCGCATGGTGTGGCCAGTTCTTCACTGGAAAGGAGGAGCAAAGAATCTTGTCCGCATTTCTAAAAGACTTCACCGATCGTACTCATTGGCCAAATAGGGCCTGCTATGAGAGACTCCAGGAGATTTGGAAGGGGAATCAGAAAACGTGGACGGGGAGATAGTTCAAATCCACAGAATTTGAAATGGCGCTTCGCAGCCACTGTGCCGCGCAGTCATCTACCTCGCGAAAAGATTGAGTAGACCCTTGAATTCATACTGAAGTATCCCTTAGAAGAATGTATGATGCGATTTCGCCAATGTTACCCAACCTCTGTCCTCTTCGCCCTGATTATTTGTGGAAGCCGAGAACGACGCCCACCTTCTCCATTCACTTCACATATAGCGCTTTACTGTAAAAGGAAATTTTCAGCGTAATTTCGACTTCCAGCACCCGAAACCCGAGATGATAACAGGCTTTCATATTACCAAGTGGTTCGATGTTGCGACTCCAACGCTCCAAAACTCAGTAAGTCGGCGAGAATATCCAGAAGGAGCACTGCGTCAAGTTACATGAATTCGGATCTCTTGCCACCCGCCATCAATAATGCTGTGGAGCGGCGTTGGATACCCTCAAGGCAAAAGATAAAAGTGAAGATTGCGCTTCCAAGTTTCCCTCAAGGAACGATGTTCTTAATTTCAGGACCAAACTCGACTACAAGCTTATGAACATAGAACGGTGAAAAATGCTCACCCTGGGTAATAATCATGCGTCCTGAAAAGTTTGATTGTTGCTAATGTCGAGACTCAGCAAACCTGTTGTGCGTGGGGCTCGTGGCCGTCGTTGTCTACATCGTGGGCAGCTACCTCCGAGATCCCAAGCATCTTCGACGATTCCCTGCACCATCAGTGGCAGCATTTACTCACTTCTGGCTATCTTATAAGATCTCGACCGGACAAAGATTCAAAGTGGTGCACGCTGCCCATCAAAAATTAGGCCATGCAGTGCGAATTGCCCCGGACCACATTTCGTTTACATATCCCCATGCTGTTCGGGAAATCTATGGCCATGGGTCTCCAAACCTCAAAGGCGACTTCTTTGAACATGCCGGGGAGGGCAACCCATCGATGTCTCAAACCACAAGTAAGGCAGAACATACTAGAAAAAGGAAGGCTCTAGCACACGTCTTTGCGGCGAAGCAGATTATCCTCATGGAGCCTCGCGTACTCCTAATTGTGGGTAAACTGTGTCGCGATATTCACATCAAATCACAAGGTCAACAGGTGTCTGGTGAAGATGAATACTCGTCGATTGATGGCATCTTCGATGTTAGACCATGGCTGAACATGTTCTCTTACGATGCCATCTCATCAATGTTCTGGTCAAACTCCTATGGGTTCCTCGACAAGGGCAATGACCGGTGTTCAGCGAGAGCGGAGTCTGGCGCAACGAGGGAGGTTCATGCAATGGACTCCTACCACAGCATCTCAACATTCAACGCCATCTATGCGTCTATGCCTACACACTGGCACGAGCTTGCAAAAACTCTTTTGGCTTGGACGCATAACAGGAAGGCCCTACAGAGTTTTGTTGGAATGGCTCGCTATCAAGTAACTGAGCGTCTTAAAGCTACTCCACAAGTTGATGACCTCTTTACTCGACTTCCAACCGAGCCTTCACCGATGTGGCCCGACCCAATGCCTCTTTCGGAGCTCATTACCGAGTCTGCAACGATGCTGGATGCGGGCAACGACACAACACAAACTTCTCTGACCAATTGCATTTACCGACTTGCGAAGCATCCAGAGAAGCAGAAGAAACTGCATGCCGCCCTTGTCAAAGCAATCCCGGAAAGGAGTTCGACGCCTGCATTTACCTACTCAGAGACGCTTCAGCATATTCCCTATTTGCGCGCTGTTCTGGACGAGAGCTTTCGAATTCAACCGCCGCTCGCATCTGGCCTGCCTCGCAAGGTCATTGAGCCCATCACAGTGGCGGGCCACTACATCCACCCTAATACCACTATTAGCGTTCCATTGTACTCTCTTCACCGCGACGAGAACCTTTTTAAAGATGCCAACAACTTCATTCCCGAGAGATTTTTGAAAGATGATGATCCAGATCGCGATGGCCACGTCACGGATCCACAGGAGGTACAAAACCTCAAAGACTACTTTCTGCCTTTCAGTGTTGGAGGGCGTGCTTGCATTGGTCGTAACTTGGCCTACATGGAGGTTAGCATGGTCATAGCAGCACTTGTTCTTGGATTTGAATGGGAGTTGCCGGACTCGACACATGAAATGCGTATGATTGAGCGATTCAATTGTAACCCGAAGGAACTTAAAATAAGAGCACGACCGAGGGATGGTATCAGGTGGGCCGATTTCAAATCATGAAAGATAGTTACATTTACAATTGGTGAACTCCTCCAAGACAGCAAATGATGCCCTCTTGTAATCTAAACTCCCATCTTCGCCTATAGCCTGCAGAACCTTTTTTGCCACACATTCCATAATCAGAACTGTGCCCTAAAGCAATTGGGCCAAGGTAACTATCGTAACGGCTGGTCTTCTCAGGTTGCTTAATTTTAAAGGTAGTCTCGGCAGTATTTTCTGTCTCTGTAGAAACCGGAGTACCCGCAGCCGGACTCATCTCGTCCTCATAATTCCCACGCTGAGGGATGACCCATTCCTCATCAGTCTCCCACAATTTGCATACAATGATGAGAGATTAGATATTTTTGGGAGCAAGGATTGACCTTCACTTGCCCTGCGCTGCTGACGAATGTACCACGAAGAGGGGACAAACTCATAGTGTCATTGATTTCTGCGTATCTACTCTGCGAATATGTCAGGAGGAAACTCTCACCACTTACGAAGACAATTCTGAAACAGAACACCCGCGACCATTAATCGGCCCCGTCACGCAGCAGCCTGACAGCAGCTGTCAGTGCATGTTAGTGCATTAAAATTCATCTCGTTCGTATGAGGGACATTCCAAGCTGTAAGCAGTTCGAGCTAGGCGTCGCAGAGCATGGACAGATACTGCATCTGGATCGGCTTCAATATTCTGTCAAGGACTCAGGGGTCGTTCAGGGCCGCAATCGGTCAAATGAGTACACCAGATGATCGTGTCCTATACAGTACTTAGAGTTCAAATTTAACTGTGCAACCCTTGAGACCTAATTTCATTGCCCACAAAAACCGTCAAAACAGCAGCGTAAGTAGCCGTCGCTCCGAGAAATTCTTGGTTTGACGCATTGCAGACGACCCTTAGAAGAGCCGCAACGAGCAGGGTGAAGAGTACCGTAATAATGATCAGCCACATCTTGTCGCGGCAGTAAGACAGGGCGACCATTGGCGCAAGCAGGAAAATGCCTCCGACTAACGCGAATATCACCCACGAGAGACTGTCCACCGTCGGCGAGATGTGTCGACCGTGTCGGCGGTGCGCTTCAATGATTTTCGCCATGCCGCCCGAGGGCCGTACGCCTCAGCTTCGGCGCGATTGAGCATTCTCTGCTCTTTTCCGGCTTTGTCGAGCGTCGAGTTGGGAACTTGCCGCTGGAGAAAACCTCGCAGGTGGTCCGGGTCGTCTTTGGCCGTTTGCTTCAATTCCTGTTCTGCGTGGAGGTCAATGAGATCTGAAGCGTCCTGCGCGTACCAGTAACATGGCTCGTGGAACGTTGTGGCAAGGAGTCGGCCGATCTGTCATTTTGACTTCGCTGGTGGATGTTGGAGAAGTCTTTAAAACACTGGACCAGGGAGGCTATTCGTGATTTCATTAGAGACGAAGCACTTCAAGTTCACATAGAGAGCAACCTTGCATACCGTAGTTTTTCACCTTTTCGGTCAATAGATTCAAACCACTTGAGGAAAATTGGGAATGAGACATTTCTTCTTCTGCCAGCGTTACTTGGTGCTGAGTCCACAAGAGGGCCCGGATAATCACGACGTCAAATCGACAAAATGCTCGAATTGCATCGCCACCTGTTTTCGCGGCTAACTCACGACGAACCTGATGAACAGCGAGCTCCCTAAGGGGTTTCAAATCTGATTCTAAGCTGATTTCCCACAAGTCTCTCAGTATGTCTCGCCTCTCCAGGTGTGTGTACCTGTCTTTGAACATCTAGTCTGGAGTGAGGAAGCGATAGGTGGTAGTCTCCATTGACAGTATGGATTCTCTACGGCTAGATCGAGAGTCTTCGGAAAGAAAATTATTTTGGCGTTCCAAGAAATCTTCCATGATTTTGAGGTGCGTCAGGAAATGCTCATCTTTCTTTCGACCGACTCTTTCGGGTTCCAACATCTGGACAAGGAAGAAAACGCGCTCTCCCAGCGTCACGTACTGAACGAGAACTTCAGGTGATACGAGAGACATTGCGTTGTGAGACTCGATGCCGTGAAGTTCTTTCTCACGATCCGTTATGGAGTCTCTTGCGTCGCTGACATAGTCGCAATCTTTCGCGGAGCATGACCATCCGTACCATAGAGGTTGAAGAAAGCTAGCAACCTTCTAAACCCCCCTAGGAATCCTAATATCTTCTATTCTCAAAGCCACGAAGCGTGAGTCCAGAATAGCTCCAATGGCAGCTTCAGCATCTCTAAAGCTTTCATGCTGGGTACTCTCAAACGGTTTTCGAGGTTTTCGAGACACAATAGTGAGCGGTCTTCGCACCCCGTGCAGACTACCGCCCTGCACTCAGGCCAGTGTTTTAAACAGGACGGCAAGGCATTGATCATTGCCTGCTTATAACCTGGCGTACTGTCGACCTTATCCGGTACTGGAACCGGCGGACTCGAAGAAGACTCTTTCGGTTGAACTTTTTCTCGTTCAAGGCTTTCCTTTGGCTCTTGAGAGGTACTGGGCTTCTCAGCTATGATTTTTTGTTCCACGTTATGGATAATAGCTCCTTTGACACCGAAAAAGTGGCCGTCGACGTTCTGGGCGCGAATCTGATAGGGTGGAGTCTTATATCGCTTGAGGGTTGCGTGGTGGCAGTGGGTAGAGTGATAGCCATTCGAAGCCTGAGAGTCTGTTGCAAAGTCGCACATAGAGCACACCCAACCATTGACGGGCTCACATAAGAACGGTCTCGGATCCTGATCTTGGGCGGGGCCTTTGACGTCCCGTTGTGTTTCGGCAAGCAGGGGCACTCTTGCAAACAATCTCTCTATGGCTTGGAGCTGTTTGTCAGGGTCGCACTTGTGGAACTTTTGGAGATGTGTCCAGACATCTTGTTTGCATAGTCGGCTAGAGATCCCAGTCTCGACGCATTGTTGTTCTGGTTTGCACGCTAAGCAGAACGATGCGCGGCATTCAACCCAATAGTGTAATTGGAGAAGGTCCAGATGATCGTCTGATTCATCCGAGAGATCTATCAGAGTCTCAATAGGAAGCTCTGAAGCTATTGGCTCCTCAAGCGTCTCTTGCTCTAAGATAGACTGTTGATCTTCGAGAGAAGCCTGGACCTTGTAAGGTGAATAGTCTTCCGCGGTCGACACATCAGTAGTGACATTGCTTTGGAGTCTATTCCTATGACCTCTGATAGAGTCTGTAATAGAGCCTTCAAGGCTATATCTATCAGAGTTATCAGCGGCCGGAAAGGATTCGTCCAAAGTCCCGAGTTGTGCATCACGATCTTCTTGGTTCAGGACAAGGCGTGAGAAGGGTTCAAGTTCTTCGGAAGCAGCTTCGAGTTCTCTATCGGGAAAACAATAGGCATTGACCAAATCGTTGTATGTAAGCAGTCGGGTTGATCTCGTTGCCATGGAGGCCTCTCAGATGGCGCTCTACGGTATGACTTGCATCGGTGAGGAATCACGATGTACATAGTATCTTTCTGGGCAGGTGAGT
This sequence comes from Cladophialophora exuberans, assembly GCA_030068005.1. Lineage (NCBI taxonomy): Eukaryota > Fungi > Ascomycota > Eurotiomycetes > Chaetothyriales > Herpotrichiellaceae > Cladophialophora > Cladophialophora exuberans. Next base: position 152,679 of record JANSVK010000012.1, read on the forward strand.
TGTAATTCTCAGCTTCTCGAGCAAGGTCAATTCAGCCTCACCGACCGCCAAGATCTGGGGAGAGGCTAGCGGCGACAATGCAGCTCACGCTGCAAAGCTTCGCCATCGCGACACAAATCGCCCACTGTGCAAGCGACAGCGTGCGACTGATGATCACAGCCTGGGCTCGTGTAGCTGGGATGAAACTTTGTGTTTCTTCGCTGGGGATACGGGCGCCCAGTGCCGTTGGGTCTCGCTAACCCCAAGAAATGACAGCTGTTAGCGCCTGGACATTTCTCTTATTTGTGCCACGCTAAGCGAGGAGCGAGTTACTGCAAGGCGCAGTCCTGCGGCGTGGGAATTCATCCCTGCAATTCACTGGCCAGCTACAGGCAACAGACACCAGGCAGATCCCAAGGCGCACCTTTCCCCTCCCTTCTTTGGAGCCATGGCAGAAGCGACACGTATCAACCATGTGTGCCTGTACAGGGCGTCTTTACCTCTCAGCCTCAAACTTATGATGAATTCATTGGCTAGGACCCAGCCTTATGGGCAGCACTTATTCCGAATTCATGATCTCTAAGCTCCATATGAGCACTATGATGAACGACGCCGGCTAGATATTACATGCACGATCATGCGGAGGTCGTGACAGAGAGGTTCTTCAGACCACCAAGCACGATTTGGTAGAGACAAGTAGCAACAACCGAAGCTGCAATGTCCAAAATTACTCACCACCCTTTTGCTCTACACTATTGTCTCCTTTCGACTGATCAACAATACTTCAGGATCCCAGTGTGTTGAAGTGCACTACCTAATATGCATATAGTACTTACATGCTGCTGGATGTTCACTCTCGTCTGAACTGCGAAATCACAGCGGCATCGCTCCCAAATTGCAAGTTCCAAGCTCTGTGCAACTCTTCGGGGTCTTCACAACTCTTCCATTTCGTGCAACTGCGCCGCCATACCGCAGCTCTTTCGGAGACATGGCTGATCCGCTCTCGATAGCGGCAGACATAGCTGGACTGGCTCAGCTTGCTGGAGATCTTTTCACGACGCTGTACAAGTATTCCAGATCTGTCAATAATGCGAAAACCCGGGCTCATGAATTGACCATGGAACTAAGGAGCCTCAGTAGCTTGCTTCATACCTTATCCCTTCAATCCACAGCCTTGGAAGCTGCTGCGAGCAATCCCAGTACTTTTCAGTGTTCTCAAGTGACTCTCTGGCAACAAACAGTCTCCAAAATCGATAAAATTGTCAAACGAGCCGAGGAAGATTTCCAGAAAGGCAAAATAAGAGGCATAGTGCGGAAGTTGAAATGGCCATTTTCTCAAGAGGAAACTGAGGGTCTCCTAAGTGACTTGGGCCGACACAAACAAACCATATCTCTTTCACTCAATGCTGACAGCATGGAAAAACTTATCGAGATTCTCGGCTTGCAGAAAGAATTACAAATAGATATCCGTGAAACGCGCGATGCTATCAAACAGTCGCAAGAGATCCTAGATCGCCTTCAGCTTGACGAGAGCAAGCGTCGTGTCGTCGAATACTTTCTCCGAGTCAATCCTCAACCGAATTTCCAGACGAGCGTTCGTCTCAGACACAAGGACACAGGACAATGGCTACTGAGCAGCCCTGCATTCACCTCATGGAAAACACTCGAAAATTCGAAACTCTGGCTTAGTGGCATCCCAGGCTCTGGTAAGACTGTTATGTGTGGGTCTATCATTGAAGAAGTGCTTCAAGAATGTTCCGACGTCACTGCGGTCTCCTTTTTCTTCTGTGACTACAAAGACTCCCAGAGTCATACACTTACCAATATCCTATCGGTCTTGGCCGTTCAACTGGCGCAGCAGAATATTGCCGCCTTTGAGTTACTCGAAGCATATTATCAGGATCTCAACCCCAAAAATGGAATGAGGAGAGAGCCAGAAGCCGCTCCCTTATCGGCGTTGATTCAGACGATGACAGAGACATTCCAGAAAGTCTTCCTAATCGTAGACGGTCTTGATGAATGCAGCAAACACACATTTGAAGTGGTCACTGGCGTTAGGGATCTGGCCCAGCAATGCCGCAACGTTAGCATAGCCCTCCTTAGCCGAGACGAGCACGATATTCTTGAAGAACTGGAGGACAGCTTCGATCACGTTGAGATCGCTGCTCATACAGACGACATTGAATTGTTTGTGGGTGGAGAGATGGCAACACGCAAACAACTCCGCAAACTAGAACCAGGACTGGCTCGAGATATGCGCGACACCCTCGTTTCCGGTGCCCGTGGAATGTTTCGCTGGGTAGCGTGTCAACTAGACTATCTAACTAGCCTACCCAATGCTCATCGACGACAAGCATTGAAAGGACTCCCGCCAACACTCAACGAAACATATGACAGGATTTTGATTCAAATACTACAGCAGAGTGGGAGTACATCTCTCAGCGAGGTCATTCGAAAGGCCCTGCACTGGATTTGCTATCGGGAAGGAGACATTACAGTCGCAGAGCTTTGCGAAGTGGTGTCTCTCCAAGACTCGAAGGATGCGATCGAAAGCGAAGACATGATAGGACCCGACGAGATTTCTCGATATTGCAGCAGTCTGATTCGGAAGAATCATCAAGGCAGCAGTTTTGAGCTTGCACACTTTTCCGTAAAAGAGTATCTGCAACAAATCGAAGAAACCAGCTCGCTCTCGATTTTTCGCTACAGTACATTTGAAGCCTCGCATTCCTTAACCCAGAACGCCCTTCGGTTTCTCCTGTTTCCCCAGTTCGGATATCAGCCAACACCGAATACATCGTATTTCGATACCATCAAAGCTAGAAATGAAAAGCATCATTTTTATCTTTTTGCTGCAAGCTTCTGGCCAGCAGAGGCTAGAGCACATGACCACCCAGTCTTCAAAGACTTAGTCTTGGAACTCTTCAGTCCACTCCGCAGGAGATGCTTTCAAAGTTGGCTGATAGAGTATCTCTCCCAGTTTCCCGAAATTGACACCACCGATTCCTTCGAGAAGACGATTCTACTGGTAGCGCGACAAGACTTGTCCTTTTTGCAAGTCGCTGCGTCTCTAGCCCATCCAAAGCTCTGTAGATGGCTAATCGAAAGAGGTGAAGACCCGAAAATCTCAACTAGAATGGGCAGCCCGCTTGAGTGTGCGCTGGCTGGACTTGATGTCTTCATCTGCCCAGATTCGACTGGTCCAGGATATACATCCAATTATGATGCCGAACCCAGCGACATTAGAAATACAATCGAACTTTTATTGGATTGTGGGGGTTATTCAGCACCGCAGTGGACCGGCAGACCACTTATCGAACGGACTCTGCAACTATGCATGAACTTGAGTTCTGCAATGCCATTTATACCTCTTCTCCACAATGCCGACACTCTTAAGGAACTTACCACAGAACATCTCTCTCGGTTCCTGGAGAGTGAGGAATCTTCCTCTTCTTATTCGTGTATCGAAGAAATTTTCCAGGAGATCCTCGTTATGGAAGAACCCACAGACTATCCACAATGGTCGAATCTTGTCGACTGGGTCGAACGCAAAATCATAGAGCGAGGAGATTGGGATGATTACGAGCACAAGGTCCTATCTTGGAAGCCCATCAAGGTTAATGACGCAGATTTCAAGCTGGTCGCAACGCACGTTGCAGCAACAGACGATACAGATCAGTTGTCGCAGATATTACGGGACTCTCGCTTCTCGGAATCACTTTACTTGACTGTGCTAAATGAAGCTGTTGCAGAAGCTAGTTGTGGAGTCCTGCGACTTCTGTTAGATTCGCCGCTCAACCACAATATTACGAAAACGAAAGGCAGAAGTCCACTTCATATTTGCACTTCAGAGTACCATGTTCCCGCTTTGGAGTTGCTATTGCAGAATGGGTTCCGGAGTACCGCTTCTGATGATAAAGGTATGACAGTATGGCATCACGCTGCTTCCAAGGGATCGGTTGCGGTTCTCGCGACGCTTCTAAGACGAAGTGGTGCCAGTGCGAGAGCTTTGAAGATGTGCTCGATTCATGGTCGCACTCCAGTCTCAGAAGCTTTAGCAGCCTGTCATAAAGAGGCCGCTACTCTCATCCTAGAGCACTGCCCTCGAGACCCTGAATATTTCCAGAGCGGCATTCCCTTACTCCATTACGCCGCTGCCGTAGGATCAAAGCGTCTTTGGGATGCCCTGACTTCCAAATACGCTCCATCAGCAGATATCGCTCCCGACGGATCTACTCCGCTGCACTTTGTACATCACGCCGCGGAAAAAGATCTACTCGAGGTGCTGACGCGTAGTTATAGCGTTGAACACGTCAGAAACGATGGTAAGACAGCGTTTGAGACGGTCCTCTGCCAAGGAAGAGACGGCTCTGGGAAATTGAACTCCATTATTATCGAGTATCTTTTACCAGGTACACATGTCCGCAAAGACCCCACAGGCAACCAGCACTTGTGGGAGTATTTTTGTGATGAAATTGTTGGATGCTGGCATCTGGAATGGCTCCAATCCGATATTTTCAAAGAACCACCCCTGCCGCTCACGGTGTTAACTGTGTTTATTAAGGCCGGTGTGTTGCATACTTATGAGAAGCATGCGGAGAAATCTGCTCTGGTACCACTGGGACATTCCTTACTCAGGTTGAGCGACAGTATATTCCAGGAACAGTGGGTGTCATTCTTGCTAGCGAAAAGTTGTGATGCCGCCGGCCGATTCCGACTTCGTGGTGTCATGAGCTCTTTTACATTCACAAAGGTTCTAAAAAGAGCGATCTACCTCGATGCAGGCACCCTGATCAACTATCTACTGGGGTGCGAAGTCAATGTTCACAACACGGCGGCCGGAATGAGTGCGATTGAAGTATGCTGCCGCGTTGGAAGCCTGGATTTATTGAAAAACATGCTATCGACGGCCAACGTGGAACAAATTATTAAACCTGGAACTGATGGGATGACCCTTCTTCATCAAGTTATAGGTGGCAATCATCGCGAGACTCTAGAGAAGCTCAGATACCTCCTTGAATTAGGAGCAGACCCCGATTCACGTTTGGCGACGGGTACACAAGATCCGGCAATTGTTCAGGCTGCTCAGCTAGGACTTGTTGATGCAGTCAAGATATTACTCGAATATGGAGCAGATTATCGAGCGAAGGCATTGGATGGTTTCGACGTCGTAAAGGCTGCTTCATACCATGGAAGCGTGGATATAGTAGATGTGATCCGTTTACACCAACTCGACAACGCCAATGTACCTTACGATTGGAACTCCAGAGCCACCGTCGATTTCACTACCCACATGGTGAGAGACTGTCATGTTTTACACATTGCCGCTTATAAAGGCCAATGTGGAATAATTCGATACCTCAGAGAACAGTCGCTGTTTGACAATGTCAACGTCCGTACAAAAGACGACTTGACACCAATCCATGCCGCAGTGCATGCAGGTCGACTCGACATGATCAAATTACTTGTTGAATATGGAGGTGACATAAATGCAAAGGTTCACTTTGAGTATGGAGGTGACATACTTGCCATTGACTTAGCTTTCAAGCTCGACTACTTGGATACTGTCAGGACTTTAATCAACCTGGGGTCAGAGCCGCCCAGAGATCCGCGCTGGGCAGAAGATTATGCATCTGAAATTGCAACTTGTGGTCTTGGGTTTGAAGGAAGAGATGCTCTACCAGTCAATCCATCACAACTTCAGATGAAACATCTCGAATTGGCGATCGTGAAAGGAAATCTAGAGGCGTGTAAACGCCTCATCGGTGCGGGGGCTATCCCAGGAGAGTACTTGGCTAGTTGCCACAGCTGCAAACCTCTTGCTTGTGCAATCAGGACGAATAATGTCGAAATTGTGGAATTTTTGGTAGATAAGGGTGCCAAGCCCGAGTCGATGCATTGTCGAAGACACTTCAGAGGGGAGTTTGACACTATACAGGCCGTTGCTGCAAGACCTCAACTTCCTGGATGGCTTCTCAAGCGCTTGCTTGACATTGCTCTGGCTACCGGGTATGAATGGATTCTTGAATTTGGAAACCCGGTTGGCATTGCCGTGGCCAAATCCAACTATACCGCGCTCGAGACCATGGTGGCGCACTTGGAGGCTCATTCCGTCGATTACAAGTAGGTATAGCGGATTATCATGCTCAACGTACACGAACTAATATTCCTTTAGCAATATATACAGCAGAAGGACGTTGCACAGCACCGAGAACCAAGGGGACGCCAAACTGGCGCTGAAATATCTGCTCAACAAGACGGACAATGATCCTGACGCCCGGACTCCTGTTCACTTAGCCGCAATCTTACCAAACACTGAGATTACCCGACTACTACTAAGAAATGGAGCCGACGTCAATCATCTCGAACGGAGATTTCGCTGGACGCCGCTTCTTGCGGCAATTTACCGCGCCGGGTACGAAAAGCAAACTCGGTATGATGCTCCTGGCCGTGCCAGGTACGATGATCGAATCCGAGACAATCTTTATGGACGTACCAGGTATGATGATAGAATCGAAGACAATCTCCTCGAAACCATTCGCATTCTCCTTCAGTATGGAGCTCGTATAAACGCTCAGGATGGTCGGGGCACAACTGTACTGTCAACGGCGGTCCATTATGGCTTCTCAGATGTGGTAAAATCACTGGTAAAAATGGGAGCAGCAGTACAAATATCTTCTTTTTTTGGCGACAACGTACCCCATGAATGCGTAAGAGTCAGCTCTGTGGACTTATTCAGCTATTTCAGGCATCTCGGTGTCGATCCGTTTGTCGAAAGTTGGGATAAAATGTCGCCTTGTTTTCTCGCTGTCGTTCAAAACAAGCTGGTCGACTACATGACCAATTCCGGACTACTCATGGAATTGCCTCTATGTCACCAAAACCTGCTCTCCACGGCCATTGAAATGGGACACTTCTCTCTGGTACCGGTGCTATATCGAAGTCTTTCAAGGCCATGTGCCAGGAAACAGTTGAACAGTGTCGGGCCAAAGAATGCCTCACCGCTTTGCACAGCTGCACAGCAATGTTCAGTCTGGACTACACTCAAGTTATTGGATTTGGGAGCCGACATCGAGGCGGAGGGCTCGGAACATGGTACTGCGTTGATGGCTGCCTCTGCTTGCGGTTATGTGGAAATAGTGAAGATCTTGGTTCAACGAGGGGCCAGAATTCAATACATTGATGGTTCTGGACAGGCCCGGAGTGCCGTTGCCGCAGCACGGCTTCATTGGCATGTCCAGCACTGGCTTCTGGTGGGACGTTATTGGGATCAGTGCAAGCTAACCATGGACGCCGCAGATCCTGATAGGGAAATGTCTATGTGGAGCGGTATACAGACTGACTTCGAATATCACATGACAGCCCGTGAGAGGCAAGAATGGGGCGAGCCATTGATCAAATACGTCTCCCGAGCAAGGAAACTAAAAAAGGATTTGTGCGGGAAAGTGGCATATAGCCAGATGAGAACTGAAGACCAGCGTGAGAAACTTATTTTCACCTGAACAGGTTTTGGGTATATCGCTCGGTTACCTCGTAATGAGTGCGAAAGGAGACTAAAGGGAAGTTGGCTGGCTACCATATGCTAAGATATATAGGTCTCAGCCTGGTCACAGCCAAGCCCCAAAGAAGAAATCCTGTCTCTGACGGCAGTATAATCTGCGAGGAAATCGACTCCGAGTCCACCTCTCGGGAGACCATGCCTCTCGGGACCAGGCCTTAAGGTTGCCCACAAGCAGTAGCTCGTCGCTCTCAACAATACGTCACAACTCTTCCGATGTCAAATATCGTTGTGAAACGTCGGCGGCTTCTGCCAGCTGCTATTCCTCCACTGCTTGCCCTTGAATCGTAGCATGATCATCGGCACGAGAAACGCGACGTTGATCAAGGCAAACGTCAGCCAGGCGTACTGGTATTGGATCATTTCACCCAGTGGGATACTGGTGGGCCACCATTTGTTAGTGCTTTCCGATGCTACCTTATGACGAGGGGGTATGGCGTTCGACTTACGCGTAAAAGGATATCGTCATGGAAAAGATGCTGCGGAAGGCGTTGAGGATACTGGAGATCTCAGAGCTTTGGGGTTTGTAACACTGTTAAACAACATGTTAGAGCTCTAAACTTCGGCAATTTTTGGTTCGTTGTACTCACGTCCGTGCAATATGTATACACTACTGTTGTTGCGATCTGCAGACCAAAATTTGCAATGCCCATACCAAATGCAGGACCAACCCAGGAGATGGTCTTGTAGTGTGATAAGCAGACTCCATCGATGATGACTCCAATCGGACACAGTATGGCGAGGACGACGGCATTGATGCGTGGTTCAGGCTCGCGTCGACCGCCGTGTCGTTTGGCATAGCGGTAGACCATGTAATCTGTAAGCCAACCGGCACTCATTTCTCCAAGAAGACAGCCTATGAGCAGCGGAATACTGAGCAACAGTCCGGTCTGCGCGACGTCGAAGTCGTAGAACTGATGGAACAGCTTTGATCCCGTAGCAGCAAACATGACAGAGCCGAATCCAAATGCGGTCATGTAGTAAAAGCCCGGAATCACGATGGCAAGATATTTCAACATGTAAAAAGGCCTCAAAAAATCGCCAATGGATAAGTCGCGGTCCTGTAAGCCAGAATGGCGGAAGAGAAGGAGATCCTTGAATGAGCGTTCAGGACGGGTAGTGGATCGGCGCGAGTAAAGTGTCTCTGGCAGGCAGAAAAGTGTAACCGCCAATGTGCCGAATTGTATATAGCCCTAATACTTGGTCAACGGCGGACAATTTAGCATAGGAGGCCGACAGACTTACCGGAATCTCAAAGCACTTCCTCCAACCCAAATTCTGAGCGATGAAACCTCCAATTAGAGAGGCGGCATGTGGACCATTGGTCAAGAAAAAGGTGAAGATGCCCATATATAGACCACGTTCGTGCAAGTAGAACATGTCACAGATAGTTGCCGCTCCGATCGCGACAGGAGAACCAGCACCCATGCCGTTAAAGACCCGCGTGGCAATGATTCCAGACCATGTGGTGCAGTGTCCTGCGGCGACATTGGTGACAGCCGCGACGAGATTGCCTAGAATGTACACGGGTCTTCTGCCGTAGACGTTTGATAGCGGTACTGTGAATAGTGGACCGATGCCAGCGAAGACGATATAGACGGTAAGTTCGTAAGAGGCTTGAACCACGGTGATATCAAATTCCTTGCTGAGTGGTATGAATGCCGGGTTCACGATCGCACCGGCCATGGGTCCGAGGAATGCTAGCCACGAAACTTGCAAAAGAATAAATATTTTCAACATAGGTGACCAATTCTATAACAATATCAGCAGGGAGAGGCAAGACAGTGACCGTAAAAGCCGTGACGAGTGATTCTACTTACCAGTGGATCATCCTTTCGATCCGTAGGTTGCGGTACAAGAGGAAGGCCATGCTTGTCGAGCTTAGGGTCTGATCCCTCGATTTCTCCCTGGTTGATCTCCGGCTTGCCTTGTTCCATATACAGGACTTCAGCTTTACCTTGTGAAGGCTCCATGGTAAACGAATTGAGGCTGAGGTTGATGAGGGTATGGGAGCCAGAATGATGTTGGCATCCAATACGTGTTGAAGGCAGAAGACGTTGGACAAGAAGGCCACAACTCTCCGAGGCTCACCTTCATACAATGTCTTCCCCGTTACGATGAGCATCCAACCACCCTCAAAAACGCAGTGCCGAAATTGAAGGCATTCTCACCTGCCTAGACAAGCAATAGTGCCAAGCTACTAAATAAAGCTCGTCGGTAGTTGTGGATGCCTCCAACTGTATGGATATGTAGGGTTTCGGAGGCTGTTGCAGCGAATTTGGGGGAATAAATGCGGGGAGTTGGGGGTCTTCAGTCTCTATCTTCGTCGAAAACGCCAGCGTTGATAGAATAACAGCCAGTTGTAGTTCGCGGGGATAGGCCGGAGGCTGTCCTCGTATCTGCGTCATTGATTTACGAAGGTCGCCCCACATGCTGGCATGGGGTTATTGCGAGAATGTTACTGCGAATCCGGTAGTTGTAAGAGTACTTTGGTCGGATCGGGAGGGTTGGAGAGAATGTCTCTCGATACCCGAAGGCTCCTCATCTCGAACGAGCCAATCGTCCAAGTAGGATCCAAAAACTCCCACTTCGAAACGAGACGATAACCATAGAGATGCCGTCGTCAATCAATCGATCTCATCTCACCGTCGCTATCATAGGTGGCGGCATCGGCGGACTCTGTACTGCGCTCTCACTGAAACACCACTGTGGCTCTGCGCTCGACATAGATGTATATGAACAAGCTCCGCAATACAAAGAAATTGGAGCCGGCGTCGGAATCGGTATCAACGCAGCAAAATTACTGCACAAAATCGGGCTAGGAGACAGGATCTCAAATATATCTGGCAAGCGGACTGGCATATGGATCACCTTTCGCAAATTCGATGACGGGACAGATGTCGTGACGGTGCCGTCCGTGGAAACAGAAAACCTCAAACAGTTGCCCGTCCATCGAGCGGAATTTCTGGACTTGCTGGTTGATATCGTCAAGGAGAATAATGCAGCTCAGCTTCATACCAACAAGCGATGTCGTAAATTGACGGTATGCGTACCACTCAAATCTAGATTCTGCAAGCTGACTATTTCACAGGAGCAGGGAGACCAAGTTTTGATTGAGTTCGAGGACGGAACGAGCGCTCAGGCAAATCTCGTCATAGGCTGTGACGGCATACACTCTGCCGTCAGGGCACAGTTCACAAGTGACAATCCTGATTACAGCGGCAGAATCGCATATCGCGGTCTGGTACCGATATCTGAGATCGAGCAGTGGTGGGGGTTTGAGACATATTCAGTGACATGGTTGGGGAAAAACAGGCATTTCCTATGTTTTCCCATTTCGCAAAATAAGACACTGAACATTGTCGCTTTCGTTGCCGAAAAGGAAGAGGATTTAGGCGATTTGAAGGAAAGTTGGACGGCTCTTGGCAAGAAGGAGGATGTCTTCAAGGCATTCGAAGGATTTGAAGAAAAGGTGCAGAGATTGATTCGACTCATGCCGGAGCAACCATCAAAATGGCTGATAAATGATCGAAAACCGCTTGATCAATGGGTGTATCTGGGAGGCAAGGCCGTGCTGCTTGGAGATGCTGCGCATGCAATGACACCTCATCAAGGTAGGCATTCCCATCCAACTGCATGCTTTCGGCTAACAAGAGACGAAGGAGCCGGTGCAGGACAGGCCATAGAAGATGGTTACATTCTAGGGCGCGCCCTGCAGGATTATTTCCGAACTCTGTCTTCACCAAAAGAGAATACGCTCGAGGCTTGGGCTCAAATATATCAAGATGTGCGGCTTCCACGAGCCCAACGCGTCCAGCGAACGTCCAGAGATGCTGTCGAGGTTTACCAAGCTCAAGCCGATGTAATGAAGGACTTGCCTTTCGACCAATGCGTCCCTGAGATCCACAAACGTGTCATCAACAGGATGAAATGGGTCTGGACAGACGATATTGATGCGGAATATGATCAGGCCGTGAAGAGAATGGAAGAGTCAGACAGTGCGTAGCATCTCCTGCGGTTCATCGAAACGACCATGCAAGATGAATACTCAACACAGCATCTCTTGCAGTGTATAAGCATATTTATCAGATGGCCGGCCATGGTACCACACTTACGCTAGACCTCGAAATCATAGGTGCAAGTCCATAATCGAGTTTTGCCATGAGAGAGACTTCTTGACACAAAAGAAAAAGTTCGTCTGCAGGTGATGATGTTTAAGCGAGACGCTCCGAAAGACTGACTTCAAACGACCGTTGCATCTGACAGTATGTTGTCTTGTAGTGCAAATTAGCGTGCACTTCGAAGGGACGGTCGTTGGCATTGTGCATGATTTCGTAGCTCCCTTCTCCGGGTAATGAATACACTGAAAGGATCCACGTGTAATCCAGAGGTGGACTGAAGGCCCATCAGAATGACATGAAACTGTTCAGAGCCTGCCACCTCTATCTGACTAAGTTCCTAGTGCACGAGCATGACTAATAGTAGCACCAACGGGAATAAACGACTCCTTGTTCTTTGGCTAACGGCGATGATCCCCAGGCCTGTCTTCCCCCAATACCCAACAACGCATGTAGAGGCAGTTAGGTGATACACTGACACATGTTGGCCGATGTCCGTGTTAAACTTCCCGATCAGAGCAATATGGCAGAATCATGTCAATGCACGGGGGCCGTGACGACTATCTGCATGGTGGAAGTTGTGGTCCGGGCCGGGTTCAGTTTCCAAGATACAGGAGGAGTGCCGGAGTTTTGATCTGCTGACCCTGACAACATGTTCGATGTGTGGAACACTAGTGCTGCAAGTATGGGTACTTTGAAATCCTCCATGGTAATGATGAATGGTATTCTTCTTCGACGGTGGTAAGATAAAGCTCGACATTGTTCTCGGAAGGTTTGGAGCCTGCGGAGGCGGAGTCTTGGTAAAGTGATACTCCTGTTTGGTTGGTCGGTCTATTTCGCCTTTCAGTGCTGACGTTAAGTTGCATTTATTCGTCCGGAGACTTGGAATAGCAAGAACTCTGAGGGTTGACGCTACGACTTCTCCTGGAAGTTTTCTTAGATCTTGCTATTGGTGGAAGGCACTCAAGCAGAGATATCGATGCACAGCAACACCTATTTGACCCAGGTAAGTAGTTCAGCGTAATCGGTGGCAGCATCGTGCTGATATCAGTTTTTGTGTAGCCGAAGAAGCACGAACTCTGATTCTCGCTTGTCTGTAGACCTCATAGCCTTCACCCGTTCGAAAACTGGACCTTGAGACGATTAATCCAGTGTTCTATCGACGATGGTGTGTTCAGAATACAGTTCTTGCGTAGGCCAAGATGTCGAGAAGACATGACAGTAACAAGTATAAATTCTGTCACCGCGTCGTGTGCGAAATAAATGGAGCTGGGTACCTCGACCAGCAGAATCTTATCAGCTCCGAGAATTCCATATGACTTCGGCGTTGAAACATATACTCCATAAGGCAGTCGACATGTCATCTGTCACTATTCCAAAACAGCAGCTTGCAGCAGTACGTGTCGGCGACGGAGCGAATGCTGTAGCGCCTCTGCAAAAGATCGACGTGGTTCTCCCAGGCCCAAAAGAGATTTTGGTCAAGATAAACTGGTCTCAGATACCTCCCTTCCTGACTCATTGAATGTTTCTAATTGGATCGCAGGACCGGCCTTTGTGGCTCCGACGACGCGCTCTTAACTGATGGCTGGGCCGGGAACGGGGTTAAGATGCAACCGGAGACCAAAGGTATTGCAGGTCACGAAGGTGCTGGTGTCGTGGTTGCAGTTGGGGATGAGATGCACCACCGCTGGAAGGTCGGTGACCGTGCTGGTATCAAGTGGATATGGAGCACCTGCGGAGAATGTGATTTCTGTGTTGCTGGTGGCCTTGATGAAGTTCACTGTATAAACCAGAAGGATTCTGGAGTCACAGTTCCAGGCACGTTTCAGGAGTACGCCGTGAGTGATGGAAGATACACCACCAGGATCCCAGCTGGGGTCAGTGATGAAGAGGCAGCTCCCATAATGTGTGGAGGTGTGACTGCATATAAAGCATGCAAACGAAGTGGCGTTCGGCCAGGCCAGTGGATTGTACTGCTAGGTGCTGGCGGAGGATTGGGTCATCTTGCCGTGCAATACTGCAAAGCCATGGTACTGTATCTCGTCAGCTCTTTCGTTTGTATGAGTATTCACTGACACTGATCAGGGTATGCGGATCATTGCCATCGATCACGGAGAGGTCAAACGAGACCTGTGCACAAAGCTCGGTGCCGACGTGTTCATCGACTACGAGACAACCAAGGACATCGCTGCCGAGGTGAAGGCTATTTCAACGTACGGAGCTCATGGAGTCTTGTGCACGGCATACACAGGAGAAGCATATAAAACGGCCCCTGATCTTCTTCGTCCAAGGGGAACTTTGGTCGTCGTAGGCCTTCCGCATGACGCATCGGTGCAAGTCGGAACCGTGCCTACGAATATGGCCAACAATCAGCTGAGTATCATCGGGAGCGTGGTTGGAACTACAAAGGATGTTGAAGAAGCCCTTGACTTCACGGCACGAGGTCTGGTGCATGTAAGAGTTCCAGTTGGATTCGACTTGTCGCTTCAAGTATTCATACTGACGCGCTGGGACTGCAGCCAGTCTTGACCAAGGGATCCCTAGCCGATGTCGACAAATACGTCCAACGCATGTTGGCAGGAGATCAGGCCGGTCGAGTGGTCTTGAAGGTCAGTTGAGCTTCCTGCAGGAGGCCAAGATGCTCAAGGCCAAGCATGGGTTGCATCTAGAAGTTCCAGCTTGATATTTTCCGTGACACAATCTGATTTCATGACACGTAGAAGTGGTCTGTGTCAGGAACGTTCTTTCTGCATGCAAAAGAACTTAGCCTTACAGCGGGTCAAATCGCTCTCTTCCAGAAAGGGGCAAGTATGACTTGACTCTACTGTGTACCTCAACACCTGTTCACTTTCGAGGCAGCTTCGATCTCGTGATGGCAATAGAATAAGTGAGTCAACGAAAGAAAGAAGTAGCTCCTCTCTTCTGGAGCATCTCGCGCCTTTTTAACGAGAATTGTTGCTGCTTTTGGTGTCTTTGGCCCCTGCGGACGGCTTTCCTCCGATACAGTATCACATCCGACTCGCTCCCGGTCGCTTATATCGCCTAGCACGCCAGAGGCCAAGAAGGCGACGCGAGCGACCCTCATGGGAATGAGCGTACTACGCAAAACTGACATCGATCATATGAATAATCGACCTCAAACTATGCAATGTGTCGGTACCAAGGCGCCAGTATAAGTGCCTGTGTGATGTCCAATAATCCAGGTAGGTGTCTTCTCATTGATCTATCTATACTGCGAGCGTGCGAAACGTCTTCATCACACTATGACGACAGCTGTTGGGAAGCCATGGAAGCTCTATGTTTCAGCAGGGGCATGTTCCCTCGCTCCCCACATTGCGCTGCGAGAGGTCGGGGTCGAATTCGAGCTGGTGGTCCTCAGTATCGCCAAAGGGTTGCCAGACGACTATCATCTCATCAACCCCAAGCTCAGAGTGCCAGCTCTGCAATTCGATCACGTCAACGTTCTAACGGAACTCCCGGCGATCATGACGGCGATATCGCAGCAAGCACCCACTAGCAATCTCATGGGATGCACGGATCTTGAGACATGCCGTGTTTACGAATGGCTGAACTGGTTATCCGGGACAGTTCATGCTCAAGCATGGGGTGCTTGGTTGAGGCCCGCTCGTTTCACCAATGATTCAGCCTTGCACAGTGCCCTTAAAGAGAAGGCTACAGAAACAATTCTCGACTGCTATGCCCAGATCGAGCAGAAGTTACGGGGTATTCATGCTGTAGGCGATAATTTCACGGCCGTTGACGCATATCTGTACCCGCTATATCGTTGGGGCAACCTGCGGCTGTCGCTCCCTTTGAAGGAAAGATATCCAAAATACACAGCCCTGATCCAGAATATGCTGAAGATGGACTCGGTTCGAGCTGCGCTCAGAGCCGAGGGTGCGAATAGTCCTCTTCAACGTCCGCCTCGACCATGCTGACCAGATATATTAGGTATCATACCAGACGAAGATTTAGATGAAGATCGAATCTGGGAACGAGCAGTTGGACTGAGAGATTCTCGACTTTGACATCGTCTTGCAGGGGTGTTTTCCTGTGCAATCTGAGAGGTAGAGGGGAGGCGTAAACTCCATAGTCATCTGTTACCAATGGATTGCCATACAATCGCATATCTCGGACGGAAGGAGGAGGGGATACAACTCTCAATCCCGCCAGTAATGGTCCAAGGCTGCATATATTAGCATACCTAGATACGTGCGAGACTGATATGTAATCTCATATTTCCATATAGATCTCGCCCGCGGGTTTAAAGTGGCACCTACCGCTTCGAGCTTCGTTCGGGGACCCGGCCCAAGCCTTGTCGCCGAATTTCCAGATTTCAAGCCTGTTCTCTCCCCCATCCTTCAAAGCCCGGATCCTGCAGAATCCACCTTTTCTCGCTGCCTTTATTCAGACGCCCTAAGCAAACTTTCACGGCTCCAGGTAGTAGCGTCGACCAAGCCGCCTAAGCAAGTCGCTGCTCACCGTATTGCCGAGCTGACGATAGATTCCGCGTCTTGACAAATGTGCTTGGTGAAGGCCGAGGAGGCCAAGAAGTGCTGCTTTTACAACTAGTGACTTCTGTCCCGAAAGCAGCATTTGTCTACTTCCTGGAGCGGCAACAACAACCTCCTCCTGATGGGCTGACTTGTCCAAGCCTCGAGACTTTCTCCAGCATCAACCCAATCCCCTCGGAGATACGTAGGTAAAAGCAGCCTTGGCCTAAGTCTGTTTCCGTACTGTCACAGCATTATGCTATTCGAAACTGGCACTTTTGGCCAAGATATACCCCAGCCGTCATACCCCTGCCAGGATAGGAAGCCCACGCGTAAGTGAGCATATAAAGGAGAGAACATCCCAAGCATGCAGACTACGAACTATCCGACCACCATTTCACCTTGCCAAGCTCAACAGTTAGGCACCAGTAACAGGAAAGTGCACAAACAAGCACCATGGCCTCCGCAAAACCCATCCTTCACTACTTCGACCTGGGAAGCAAGGGACGCGGCGAAGTCGTTCGGTAAGTACCATGTACCAAGTCGATGGACTCAGCTCCAGAAGCGAGACCACCGCCCTCGTCCGTCCGTCCGATGTGGCTGACCATAAGCCATGGCCACATGTACACAGACTGTTCCTCCGCGAACTCGGCATCGACTTTGAGGACAAGCGATACGCCTATGACAGCACTTGGGCGCCCCTCAGCGAGGAGTTCAAGCAGAAAGGCCTGACGGTCACCCAGAAGCTGCCGTCGCTGTTGATCGACGGCCACACCCTCTCGCAGCACACGGCGATCCTCAGATATCTGTCCCGCTCTGTGGGCGCGTACGATGGAACGTCCAACTACGAAAAGTGGCTGGTCGACGCCGTGTCAGACGTCTATGTCGACTGGAGGGTTCGTTACTTCTTCCACTCTGTCTTGGGATCCCTTCCGTTTCATGCCATCATCACTAACACTCTCAACCTGTGACAGACCAAATGGGTCGCACAACTGACCGAAAACTCACCTGATTACAAGAAAACCACCGTTCCCTACTTCTACAACATCTTCGACAACTTTTACTCACGCAACGCTGGGCCCTTCCTTCTCGGCGACAAGATCACGTACGCCGACTTCGCGGTCTTCCAGGCATTGGACAACGATGAAGCCATTGGCTGTGCTCCGGTCAGTATAAACTCTTGGCACGCGTGTCCTCGCTCGCTCGTTCGGTGTCCATGATTAGTATTCCTGGTTACATTTTGTATGCTGACAGAATTTACCCCCCTCTCACAGGAATCGACACCCGAAACTCTAAAGACTTTGCGAAAGGCGATTTCAGAGCGTCCTAGTGTCAAGGAATACATTGCTGCGAGGGGATAGTGGTGTTGGGAGCTGTTTACGTGTTTGAAGTATAGAACATAGTCCCTTACAACAAACGGCCCCAGAGTGACACTCCTGGAAGGTCCTATCACTTGACGAAGATTCAGTCAACCTTAGACCAATTCCAGTGGGCGGGGAAGAACACGAGGAGCGGGGTGTAGTAAATAGGAAGAAAAATTCTAATTCCAGTTCATCACTCCCTTCATCTGTAGCTAGAACATATTACTACCAATATTCCTCCCTACCCCGATCACGACTTCCCATCAAGCCCCGTAGCCGAGAACGCGAAGACATTGTTCGGGTCCCACTTCGCCTTGAGCTTCTGCAGCTTCTCCCAGTGCCCCCCTGGGAAGCACAGCCTCGCAGGGATCTGGGGCGGGACAAAGACGACGTAACCGCCCTCCAGAGTCTGCTTGAGTCCGCGCGCGGTCTCGTGGAAGGCGATCGCCCAATCGCCAGATTCCTTCGCCAGGTCTTTCTGGACTGAAGTCCCGATGATCTCAATGAGAATATGAGGGCGGCGGTATGCGAAGCAGGAATCGACCGTCGTGCTCTCCAGAGCCGCGCCGTGGAGGTGGTTCTCGACCCAGAGTGTAGCAGGATTCGCAGGCATCGACGTGGTGAATTGGACTAACGTGCTGCGCACTTCCTCGTCAAGCGCCGGAACCGACACGCTCGCAGGTCCGCCAGCTGCATAGACGCCGTAGGGTGGCATCGTCTTACTCCTGCTCTCCACCCATGCTGCGGGAGTCATTTCGGCGGCCATGCTCATGAGAATCGGCAGACCCAATTGCTCTTGAACCTTAGCTAGTGCTGCTTTACCGGCCTCTGTGTCCGCTGAAGCCCACAGAAACGAACAAAAGATGGCCTTCCCAGCGTGCGGGACGTTGCATACTCCAACGGAGAGGCCGAGTTCGTTGGGCATGGAGCCCTTGTTAAACATGTCTTGATAATTTTCGAGGAATTTCTCCAGCTGGTGCTCCACTGGCCCCATTGCGAAAATGACGTTCCCGCCGTAGACCTTTCCCAACAGCACCGTTAGATGAGAGTTGAGACAACAAAAAATTCACAGGGGTTAATAAGCGGCGACATACCGTTTCGAGTTTGTAAATCTTGATCTTGAGGCTCACGATGACACCAAATGCACTACCCGCACCCCTGATGCCGTACAGAAGCTCGTCATCTGCGTCAAAGATCCGTCCTTGGTAGTCAACCACTCTCGCACCGAGTATCTGGTCCACACCAAGACCAAAGAGGCCGGAGAACGGTCCATATCCGCCGTGCGTGGCCCAACCGACATGCCCCACGGTATTTGAGGCACCGAATGTCGTGGTATGTCCCGTTTTTACCAATGCATTGGCAAGATCCATGGCGATGATACCTCCACCGATGACAGCTGCTTTTCCGTCGTCGACGATATCCACGCTTTTCAAGTCTCGTAGGTCCAGAACTAGAGCTCCGGTTGGCCCGGAACGACCCAGGTAGTCATGACCGCCGGCACGAATTGCGACAGGAATCGACTTCTCCGCCGCGTAAGCGACGGTAGCACTGACGTCGTCCTCGGACTGGGGTCGAACGATAGCTCGTGGCACAGAGCTTCCCTTGATGTACAGAGTGCTGAGTTTCTGAAAGTTGTCACTCGAGGGAGTCCATATTTGAAGCTGTGGATGTTTCTCCTTCAGCTCGACAACCTCGGGTGCATCGACTGCAAGGTTCGAGGGCAAATGATTCGCCATACTGTGTCAATGGAAATGGGGCTAGAGAAGAATGTAACCTGTTCCACGATGGCATGGCAAACCAGGTACGACACTGCATTTTATATCATTTTCCAGCGCAACCTCGTTCTCAGCTTCGGTTCCAAATACAAGTAGTCCATCAATCAGGCCACCGTCAGGGATTTCTGTTGTCGGTACTGCTTCGGTACGCGTATCTCGAGGCCTCCAAGCTCGGATAGAACTGGCAAAATCATTTTGGTTGTTGAAGATGCTTATCCTTTCGGTCGGCATCGTCCCTTGGTATGGAATAACAAGTACCTTGACGAATCTCCTCGATTATTAGCCGTAAGGCGCGCACCAGCAGCGAGCTGAATGTCCCGCCTAATCCCGGAGACTTAGGGGGCCAAAAAGCTATTATGATGTTTTGGGTCGTGAGTGGACGATTCGGGTTCATATGTGAGCATTTATACCGAGCTTATGTAGCATTCGCGTGAAATGACGACCTGTCGATAGAGTGCAAGAGCGTTGGACGTCGTGTATACATCCGACACGGATCGAAATGGTCTCCGCGTTCCGTAGATTCGTTCGCACGTGGGAGATTCCGTGTCCTGCAATCGCTTGAAATGAGGAGCACAAAACCCATCATCTCTCAGGGATGCATGGACAAAAGGTCTCAGCTGCGATACGAGAGCTGTGTGTGTACGCGATTTCGTATCTTCTGGATGGACGACATTCCGCCTCTTCGTGAGCTATACACTGGAAGGTTCGAGCTTTGGCGAACATATCTCCTAGCCACGGTAGGTGTTTTATGTAGTATTTCATGCGATTAATTCGACAAAACCAAAGCCAGAGCGAGCTGAGCCTACTACAGGCCTCAAGAACTGCGAGTCGATTCTTGGAGACACGGAGTTCCTCTCGCGATTTGAGGCACCGTGCATGTCCCTGATGGCCTGGAGGAACATGGTCTGGTAAGTTGAAATGTGTTTCGAAGAGCCCAGGGATCTTGAGAGCAATAACACTTCATCGCTAGCCAGTGCGACTGGGCTCGCGATCGTCAACCATTTCAACGATACTCCGGCACTCTACGTGCTGAACGCGGATGGCATGAGTCAGTTCCGAAGGCCGTTTGTATACAGTTTCACCTACTCGTAGGCCTCCTCCAAGTATTGCGACGAGGGACTGGATCAGGCGTACTTCAAGGGAAGACAATCTAGACCAAAGATCAATGGGAGCAAAATACGGACTCAGAAGCCACGTGACCGACATTTGCTGTCGGGCCCGTCGCGACTGTTGGCTAGCCGTGCTATAGTAGTAGAGCGAGGTATAAATTCAGCTCCCAGTCTCAAAGTGTCGGGTCGATAGACAAAGTATCCGAGTGGGTTGGTGGGTGTTTCATGTTCGTGTGTCATTAGTATATAAATAAGATCTTGTCTTCCCTGAGATACAAGTTTGTAGATATAGCCAAAATGCTCTCGACCATGGTGGCTTAAAAGCTCTTTCTCATCCCCCAGTCTCTTTCATCCTGTGTCTATCAAGTTCAGTTCGTTGCCATCCTTGCCCAGGGCCAGCCAGCTAACGCCCCCGAAGGACGATTCCATAATCAATGCAAACCCAAGCCAAGTCAAACCCAAAGCAATGTCGTTCTCGACTGACTAGATGGGATGAGATAATATAACGATATTAATGGTGCATGGGTTATGTGGTGCGTTGTCCATCTCGTGTCGCCAGCACGCCTCACCTCATTTCGAAGACCCAATCCACATTGCACCAATGTATAGCGGATGTCACTTGAAGTCTCGTCTTTCCGTGTCCAGTCTTTGCGATCAACAATTCAATTGCCGCTAATTGCTCAAACGTTTGAGGGTGGAATCTGCAGCGTCATCTTATCACCCTCCACCACGGGAACACCAGGAACCACACCAGGTGCTGGGACGGGTGGACCGGTACCCGATCGTCTTCTCCGCTCTCGTTCAGCATTCACTGGGCCGCTCTCGATTTTACTGAGCGCAAAGCCACCTTCTTCACCCACAACACCACTCTTGCGGAATTTGCCACCCATACCGTACATCCAGCTATCGTCCTCGTCGCTACCTAGCCAATAACTTCTTCCAATGCTGACCATGAATCTGCCGAGCTTGCCAGGCCATCCTTGGCCCTCTGGATTCGTAGGTGCGAAAGGATTCTCTGCTAGCTGCGAGTTCGTCGAGGCCGCGGTATAGTCAACGGTCGTCTTTGAAGGAGCGGATGTGTTAGCGATATGTTGGCGGATTACCATGCGGGCGAATGCGAGCATGATGAGGCAGAAATAGGCCCGGATAGTCCACATGGCGATGATGACACCGATAGAATTCATGTTCTGGCTGTCGAGGATGGCAGATTGGATGGCGCCGTTGCTTCCGCTGGTTGCGGCGTTGGCGGCGGGGACACCTGCGGCAACGGCATCTTGGCCAGTTCCAGCTACGGCGTGAGGCGGTTGAGGTGTGGCAACGACTTCGACTCTTGAGACATTGAATTGAGGATCTGTGAAACCGCTGGTTTGGTCCATTGTAACAGCGCCCGGTCCCTTCTTCTCCGACGCTCCTGCGTCATGTTGGGCGAGAACCAAAAACCAGGTGGCGGCGAAGACGGCAGTATATGCGGCATTGATAATACTATCGAGCACGTAGAACCAAGCCAGTGCTAAGCATTGCAATGGCGATTGCTTGCGGATATGGCGGGCGAGGTAGGCAGTTAGGATGAGGGCACCGGTCGAATACATGTACATGCTGAGTTGGAAGGTAGAGAGGTCGTAGCCTGTGAATAGCGCAAGGATACCATAGATACCGGCTAATTTATTCACAAGCATTGAGAGGGTGATGAGACTGGCGCCAGTCGAGAGGGTCATGGTGTACAAGAATCGCTATTGCATCCAAGTCAGCATTCGTTGCGCAGGACTCGGATCAGCTTCAAATTGCCGCTATTCATACCTTTGGCCGCGCCAGGCGTAGCAGCCGCGCAGATATGCCATAGTTGGCCATAATCAATACAAGTTGCTTGAAAGGAATAGGGATCTTCTAGATCAAAAAAAACCCTCCAGAGTCACGCGAGAAGAACAAAGGAACGACAATGGTTGTGGAGAAGGGAAATTAAAGACGCCTGAGACTTCGAGAAGAGAAATGACAAGGAGGCGGCCTGGTGAGCCTCACTAGCCACCAGCCGACTTACCAGCCAGCGGCTGCCCCGGAACCACCGTCTCCCGCTTCCCGCTGTTTACATCATCACAATCAAGGGCTTACACCAAATTCTGGGATTAATACAGCACTAGTCAAGTCACATTCTATTATGTTCCCCGCAATTTCATGTCTCTAGCTAGAAGGTAGAATACAATTTGGCATGACCAGCAGGTGTTTTTGGAGTGACATGCGTGCTTCAACCTCATCGTCGAGGCCACCCGGTTTGTCGATGTCAATCATGCCTCCCTACAGCCACGTCTTGGTGTGACTGGACGCCGTGGTGCCGTGCATTCGCTATGCGCCTCTCTCTGGAGTGACCAGTGACCATTCCTTCATTCAAGCAAAGCACTGATTTCTGTCAATGAACCCGCGTCAAAATTTGCCATTCTAGTCATACAGGCTGTCATCGTTGCCAGCTTCGCCAAACCCATTTCCATTGGCATTTTCGGCCTCCTGACCAGCAGATGGGAATTTGAAGAAAGCACTGCCACCACTCTGCTTCATGGCCTGAGCGAAGGCCTCGTAGCGGCGAATCTCCACATCGCTAACTGATCGTCGAGCTGCTGACATCGCCTCTTCAAAGTGTCGTCGAGTCAACTCTGGAACAGGGTCTTCGGTCTCGTCGGTATCCATGGCCTCTTCACCTGCTGCCTCGCGTTCTTTTGTTCTCTCAATATCAGCAGCGATAGATTCCTTGATGGCCAGCTTGACAGCACGTTGAGTAACGAAGCCCAAATCAGCACCAGAGAAACCGTGAGTCTTGCTGGCAATGAATTTGAGGTCGACATCTGAAGCAACAGGAGTCTTGCGGAGTTGAGCTTTCAGAATGCCTTCACGAGAGGCCTCATCTGGAAGTGGGACATAGACCAAGGTATCGAGACGACCAGGTCGGCAAAGAGCATTATCGAGCTGCTCAGGTCGATTGGTAGCACCAATGACGAAGACGTTCTTCTTGGAGGTCATGCCGTCCATCTCAGTAAGGAGCTGGTTCACAACACGGTCAGATGCGCCGCCAGCATCACCGACTGAGCCACCACGAGACTTGGCGATAGAGTCAAGTTCGTCGAGGAAGACCACACAAGGTGCAGCAGCTCGAGCCTTGTCAAAGATATCTCGGATGTTGGACTCAGATTCACCGAACCACATGCTCAACAGCTCAGGGCCCTTGACTGAGATAAAGTTTGCCGCACATTCGTTGGCCACAGCTTTGGCAAGCATAGTCTTACCAGTACCAGGAGGTCCATAGAACAGGACACCGCGAGATGGTGATAGACCAAACTTGAGGAATTTCTCGGGATGGTCGACAGGGTATTGCACGGACTCGATGAGCTCGCGCTTGACGCCTTCCAAGCCACCAATGTCGTCCCAACGGACATTGGGAACTTCGACAACCGCGACCTCGCGAAGAGCAGAGGGGTTCGAAACGCCCAACGCGAATCGGAAGTTCTCCATAGTCACACCGAGAGAGTCCAAGACCTCAGCATCGATGGTGTCTTCGTCCAAATCAATGAGATCCATCTTCTCACGGATCTGTTGCATGGCTGCTTCAGAGCAAAGAGAAGCAATATCGGAACCAACGTAGCCGTGAGTCTCAGCGGCGATTGATTCGAGGTCAACATCTTCGGCCAACTTCATGTTCTTGGTGTGGATTTGAAGAATCTCGAGACGACCAGTTGGATCTGGGATACCAATGTCGACTTCACGATCGAAACGCCCAAAACGTCGGAGAGCGGGATCGATGGAGTTGGGTCGATTGGTGGCAGCCATGACGACAACGTTGGAACGAGCCTTCATGCCATCCATAAGAGTGAGCAGCTGAGACACAACACGTCTTTCGACTTCACCGTTGGTCTTCTCTCGCTTGGGGGCGATGGAGTCGATTTCATCAATGAAGATGATGGCCGGCGAGTTCTTCTCAGCCTCTTCGAAAGCTTTTCGGAGATTCGATTCTGATTCACCAGCCATCTTGGACATGATTTCAGGGCCGTTGATCAGAAAGAAGAACGCTCCGGTTTCGTTGGCAACAGCTCTAGCCATGAGAGTTTTACCAGTACCGGGAGGACCGAACATGAGGATACCTCGAGGAGGCTTGATACCGATCGACTTGAAGAGTTGGGGATGTCGTAGAGGCAGTTCGACCAATTCTCGAATCTGAGCCATCTGCTTTCTGCAGCCGCCAATATCGTCGTATCCGACCTCGTTAAGGTTTCCTTCTTCATCTTCACGCTGGATGGGATCGCCTTCGCAGTGGATGACTGTATCTTGTGCCACAATACCATACTCCGGGGGATCGACCTCGACAACTTTGAATTCGACCTGCCTCATACTAGCTCGGTACGTGAAGAGATCGCCTTGCCGAACAGGTCGGTAGGCTTCGCGGAAATAAGGAGCAAGGAAGACATCAAAGAGGGAGCCGGTCAGGCCTTCAATGGTATCTGCGATGGGTAGAACCGCAATTCGCTTGGCCTGCGAAGAAAATCAGTTCCTGCTGTGGCAAGAGAGCTGAGGGTTCGACTTACGTATTTGATATCAGGGCAAGGGTGAACAGTGATAATGTCACCGTGCTTGACTCTAAGATTGTGGCGAACCACTCTGTTGATACGCGCATTTCCGTCTTCGAGGTCATCGTCGGCGAGGACGATCAGGACGGTGTCCTTGCGCTTTTTTCCCTTGACAAGCACGGTATCTCCTCGGAAGAGCTGTAACGTCTCCATGGTGTTGTTCGATAGGGCAATGATGGAGTTGTCATCGTTCGTGGCGTCAGTCACGCTGTAATCATTTGTAAGCCTTGTTGTTCTCACAAACCGCAGTCTCTAGACGCTTACATCAGAGAGTTGGGCTTCTTCTTCTTCTTCAGGATAGCGGTGGAAGTGTCCAATTCCTGTATCGGGGGGTCAGTTCCTAGGTCATCGCGAGGTAGCTTGTTGTAAGTCGTTCTCACCTCTCTCTTCTCTGCGCCAGAAGCATCACTGTAGCCAGCGTTAGCAGCCTGTCAACCAGCGCCTCATGGAGCAATACATACTGTAAGTTGACCTTCTTCTTATCGTGGGAGTGATCGGGTTCTGCAGACATCTTGAAGTCGTGTGAAGATCGATCTAAGGTGTATTGAGAAGTTGTGATCTAAAGGTGTTGGGCGAGGTTGAAATAGTTGCGGACACCAATCCAAGTTCGTTTGTCTTTGATCAAGACTTTGGAGGGTATGGAAAAAAAGGAAGGTCGATATCAGGGAACTCTCTTTTATAAAAACGAGATCCCTGGGGCGGTCAAAGATTTGTAGCAAAGTTGAAAGGATGAGAGAGAGAGAGGTTGATGATGAGAAAGTGAACGTGCATGGATTCTCATCTACTTTGAAGCGCAGGAGAAGCGATTCGGGCTTGGCCAGCTTTCAAATGTCGGTCATTCGAGTCATTCACCACATACGTCGCCTCTGTAGCCTGCAGGCGTCTATCAACAGAACTTAATGGAACCAGGTGGTTGTCACTTGAAGCTACCTGTCCCTATTGCCTTGCCACAGCTCAGATTTCACCAAACAATACCATGTAGCGATTCCTCTACTATGACAACTTGATTCACGACTAATCCTCTATTTACAGTGGCTGAAGCTGTGACATCAAACCACCTTCCCCTTGCAGCCTTGCCCTCTCTCGCCTCTCCATGGCGACCGGGTCCGGCAAGGCTACGTATTGTGTATCCATTCTCTCAGGCTGCGTCGACGTGCTTCCACAATATTTATATATCACAATACCTGCTTCTTATTGTACCTGACCCATCGTCTGGCCCACTGTGATATCCCCACCATGTTCAATAAGCTATTCAAAGATGGCGACAATCGGCATTCACAGTGACTTGGATATCTGTAAATTTCCTCACTCCGAGCCACAACCAAACTTCTCCGCATAGCTGAGCGGGACCGAGTCCTTCTGTATTGTTTTCAACAGCAAACAAACACCTAGTCCCACTGAGCTTGAGCGACCTCTTCACCTTGCAAACAATCTCCCATTGTCTGAGTGCATCCCTTCAGATCTCGAAAGCCATACACTGTGTTGATATTCCTTTAATAGAGCGGCACTGCGGGGCGGTGGTCGCTGAAGATCTCTCTCTACTCGCCCACCACGGACTCAAAGCACGTAACTTCCCAACACCTAATCACTAGAGAGTGCTGCCTGCCCAGGTTACACTGAAGATCTTGAAAACAAACATCGAAACAGCATATTGAGTGAAAAAGTCTTCAAAGCTCTCCCCATATCCAAAGCCCACATCGAATATCCGCATCCGGCAGCGCGTCGAGATATCCCGCATTTCCACAATTTTTCCTCGGGAATACCACACCATTTCCACCACTGCACCGAACATATCTACCATCAAACCACCCAAAACATACCCAATGGCCACCTCAGCATCCTCTACAGACTCCCCAAATGCCACGATCCCCATTCCTCCTTCCCTCACGGCTACCTCGCAGACCCTCCCATCAGCAAGCTCTCAAGCCCTGATCTCACACCTGCGAGCGATAAACGCCGTCCCAGAACTGAGTTCCATTCTCTCCGACAGCCTCGCCCGAACGGGATGGACGGACCGTGTGCGTGCTCTGGCCCTTGAACTCCTGCGCAACGGCACCTGCGACACGTTTCCCGAACTCATTACCGAAGTCATGCGACGAGCGAAGCTTCCCAGAGAAGGCACCACCGGCGGCGGGTCTAAGAACCAAGCGGACAAAGAGTCCAAAAAAGATGCAAACGGTGCGAATGCAAACGGCTCTGGCGTCAACGGGAACAACGCAATCGCCTTGAGCAAAGAGTGGTCCGGCGGTCCTGATGGCTTGCCTGATGTACACATACCTGAGGTGACCGTAGAACTGGGAGTTGAATTCTTGAGGGAACGCATTAAAGATGTAGTTGAACCGATTGACGAGGACAGTGACTAGTTGCCCACTGACGGGGATAGTGACGAGGAGTCGAGTGATGAGAACAGTGACTAGTAGAGAATCAAGAAGAGAAGGATGTGTTTGGAAAATGTGCACACCGAAAAGAAATCACATCATGTATGAGCGTTGGACGGACGCAAACCAAAGGAAGCATAGCGATGGCGTCTGGCATTGGAAGACACAGAAGGGAAGTCTTCTTGGAATAATACCTGGGATAGATTATGTCTCTACATACATTGGCCTACTAGGCCATACTTGGGAACCCGGACTGGTCACGAATCGAGCTCAAAGAAACGAGCCTTTATCTTCAGCTTCCCTCTCAGGCACGAGGGCACAGCATGTAATTGAAAAATATGACACCACAAGAATCATTGTGGGGTAAAAATAATTGTTTCAATGCAAACGAAGTCTCTCTTCATGCTGGCTCCATGAATCAAAAGATCGCTTTCAGGTTTTGAAATTCCCCGCCAAACCATCGCTAAGCCCAAGGTTATATGCCGAACGGTGAGAGAAACAGGAATACAGGTGCTGATACCGAGCTTCAAGCAAGTGTTATAGTACACCACCAGGCAGATTCTGCGCTGGCAATGTCCTCAGCCCGGGCTGACCGCCCCCTCCACCTCCAATATTTAATCCTCCGCCGCCGTTGATGGAGCCGCCACTTCCCAGAGGTGGTTTGACTCCTACCCCGGCTGTCTGGGGTATTTCGCCAATGATAGGGTTGGCCAATTTCCGCAGCATGAACATGGGCTTCTTGCCTTCCCTGTCCAGATCTTTGAAAAGGGCGAGCGGTTTCTCTTCTAAGCCAACGCAGCGCTCTTGATCTCCATACACAATATACAAGGCGTACTGTCTCCAATCTGCCTGGATATTGTATTTTCGGAGTGCTGCGGGGAGAACCTTGTAACATGGGTCGTCGAGGCCGACGCGGAAGGACTTGAAGATTTCCACTGAAGGAGCATCGCCTCCGCTGGTCGCACTTTCTTTGTCTCGGTTGTGCTCAGCACGGGTATGGCCACCAGCAGCGCTGGAGGGTAATTGAGGAGGCACTGAAGCAGACATTTCTCGAGGAGGGACGAGTGTAGAGGCGTTGGAGATTGTGCTGTTTGACGGATTGAGTTTTGCGGATACAGATTTGGCAGATGTGGGAGGATCTCGGTCTCTTTCGATGGTGACTTGTCGATCGTCCATGCCGTCATAGCGAGGGATGGCACTAATGGCACTTCCTTCACGTTGATACGAACGAGGGGCCAGAGGCTGATGTTGGTAAGGAAGAGGTGAAGTGGGTGATGGGACTCCGGGCGATGGATGGGGTATGCCACCACCTGACATTTGTGCAGTCAATGAATTTGAGGCAAGGCTAGCTGCGGCGGATGGGTCCAGACCATTCTCCGCCCCGAATTGCCGGCCTTCATGTATTGTGCTAGGGATGTGTGTAGGAGAGTTGTTCTTAGGGGTCGAGCTGAGACCCAATTTTTTCGAAAAAGTACGCGTGAGGCTGGTCTTCTCAGGCACGGACTGGGCAGTGGTGGGAGGAGATATAATGTCTTGCTGGTATATTTCTGGGCTGATACTGGCGGTCTGGTAAGGGGCATAAGGGAGAGGTTCCGAGCGTTCTTTGGCCATTTTGAACACTGGTAGTAGCTCCTGGCGTAGTTTGCGATAGTCATCTGCCAGCCTTGTTAACTGCGCCTCGGCCTGGGCTATTCGGTCGTCTCGTAATCGAAGGATGGATCGAGCTAGACGGTTGATGTCGTCTTTAGTTGCCATTTCATGTTGAGGGTTCTGTTCGGCCGCTGGAAATGGATTAGAGATGCTTTAATGATAGAAGGGTTCTGGCTTACTGGGGGGGACATAGTCGTCTGGTTCGATGGGGATGTCCTGATTGACCTTCATGTCGTAAACGTTTTTCAGAATGGTCAGACGGTGTCCCACACTCGCAATGCCCATCTCTTTCAATTCGTCATGCTTGAGAGCGACGAGCGCCTCGCCCTCAATGCCGTGCTCTGCCGACTGTTAGTCTCTGCGCATTCTAAGCTGAGCAGATACGTTCTGCCTCACCTATGAAAGCCTGGCAATACTGTCTCAAGTTCAACGTTGAGACGAACTGTGCACATTCTTCTGGCGTCCATTCCGTTATTATTGTTCTGGGTAAACCTGAGTCGTCACCCGGTATGTCAAAGGTGGTTGGGGTGTGTTCGTTGGAGGGCGGCTCGGACGAGGTTTCCGAGTCCGTATGCAGCTGAGTAGGAGAGGTCATGACACTTCTTTCGTACTCATCATCCGCATCGGAATCAGCATGATATGTTGTCCCGCTGGCGTATGCCATGTTTGCGTCGAGGTCGGATTGGCATGCGGCGCTTGGACGTTGTGTGCAGACCACAGCCCCGCGGCAGGGAGGTTATTCTTCTCTTGACGCCTCGACGCTCGTGGTTCGATTCGATATACGCCCAGAAGAATCACCCAAGTGAATTACTGAATAGTCGACGCCTCAATTCGAGAAGAACCACCAAGCTGAAGTTGCTACTAGTCGACGTAGTGGGTTAGTCGCAGGCGGAGGTAGGCCGTGCTCAGGGGGTCTTTTCGATCTGGGTCGTGCAATGTGGTGAGCGGAGAGGAGCTAAGCTGGTGGTACATGCATAAGAAACGAGAATGCCGCTAGGAGACAGCAAGAGAACTTTGCCACGTCAGAAGGCGAGGATGCACGAGGTGGGAATGAAATGGGCGTCGCATTCAAGTCCATGGAGATGCGAATGCGGCTGAATGGGGCTAGTGAGGCTAGCGAAGATCATTCCCGTCAATAGCCAATAAGACATCGAGTCTGTTGCATACACTCAAATCCCTTTTGGGCGCATCGATATCTCGCTTCCCTCGCTCTTGTACAAATGTTTTACGAGCTTCATTGCTGAGAGATTTGGATCCACTCGGTCGCTGCACGCCCTTCGCCAGCTCTATTTATCATAAAACTAATCGTTCAAAAGAGTATTGGCCTTTGTTTCTCCTTTCCAACATCCTCTTCTGCCAAATGGATCGTTTTTTGACACGCCCATCCTTCATGAGCTTAGTTGGGCTGACCGCGTTCTCGACCTTCAAACTTAGAGGCAGTGGCCCAGGTTGGAAGCTATCCTCGCCTTCATTGACCTCAGTGTATAAAGCTACGATAGCTCCAGGCCGCTGTCGCGAGTTATCACCTGTCGGAGGAAGCGGAATTCGAGCACCAGCTGCCCGCTGTCTCTGCATGGACGTTGAGTATCTCAAGACTTCGCGCAGAATGCCTTGAAGTTCCGATGTGTCTTCCAGGCCTTGTTTCGTATTTGTAATCTCGGTGAGCAATTCTGGCACGATGTTGCCAACAAAATCCTCATTATCAAACCCTCCAAAAAAGCCAAGCGGTCCAATAGCATCAACGCAGCTCGAGAGTAACTTGACGGCGGCGTCAAGCCTCACAGTACGTGGGACTTCTCCATCCATGGGAATGCTCTGCAACGATCGAGTGTGCCCTCCTTGGAATAGTTGTTGCCGTAGAAATTGAACGAGCGCCAGTACCTCTCTCTGCGAAAACGAGGCTTTTAAATTAGTTGAAATGGTCGAGGCTGATGCTGTACCGAGTCTGTCCAAAGACGCAATCAAGGCTCCTTGCAGCGCGACCGGTAACCAATGGCTTTCCGATGCTGAAGAAGACATCTGAATCGGATTGGCTGACGAGTCTGAAGGATGCATTGCAGCTGTGGTTCCATTTACTTGCGAGTCTGTGTCCGTCACTGTAGTCTCGGAAGCTGTATCAAGGGCTCGTTGGATCAACACTTTGGCCACAGTAACTTGTTCCTCGACGTAAGGAGTGAAGCCGTTGGAAATACAACCGGCCAATAACTCACAAGATGGATCGACTTCAAGGAGTGCCTGTACAATATCGTGAATGCTAATTGATTCACCAGTTTTGGATGGAGGGCTCATAACTGCTCCAATACTGCGGCCAGAAAGTAAACCTAAGCTAGAGATCCATAATATAAGCTTCGCTGACGGAAGCTGAATCTTGACTCCCTTTTCGGTTGGATTCGGATCAGCTTCTGCAGGGGCGGAGCTAGAGGCCGGTTCGAAGATCTTGGACAGAAGGTAGTTGATTGTTGCATCCGGAATATTGTTGCGACCCGTTGGCAAGTCCTCAGATATCCTGTGAAAAACGGATCTCTGCACTGCAGCTTTCTGGACGTCATCAACAAACCGTTTCTCAAATCCGGACACGTCGCCCGCTTGAGCCAACGTTTCGAGATTTTCTCGCGTGGATTTCCAGTCCAGAAGAAAGTCTGATTCATCATGCGATATCCCAATAGTTGAAATCACCTGCTTGTTGGGATGGCTCATCGTAGGCGCTTCATCTCGATTGATCCCTCGTCCGATATTGTGGAGCAGACTGCTTCCAGTCTCGAGAGCTCTTCTCGATGAGCCAGTTCGAATATCAACTGCGAAGAGCTGCTGTTGCTGCCTTCCTATTGCCCGAGCGGATTGAGGGAAATAAGCGATGAATTCGAGGGGGCGACTTTCTTCGTGACCTGCCCTCTGCCGCTTCCGTTTCAGATTTGCGCGTGGCATGCTAGTTTGCGCTTGTATTGATTGAAAGTTGAGATCATAAAGCTGTAATGAATCTTGGAATGCGCAAAGGGCGAATGCCGGCGATATAGGGATGATCTCGTAGTTGCCGCTCAGCCTAGGACGCAGCGTAGAAGATAAACAAGGTACAAGACCGGTTAAGTCGTATGATTTGACTGTTTGACCAATGCGTCCAAGGACATTTGAAGCTCTCGGGTTGAAAGCATATGAATATTTCCCTTTATTTCCTGGTGTCGCAAGTTCATGGTCGGTCTTCGGATAGAGCGCCTTTCCCCGCGACGTGAACCCACTGGCAGTAACGTCAATTGCCCAGACAGCATACCGAATTCTGTTGGAAGGTCCAGCTTCTTCGCTATGGCAGTACGCTGTAGCGAGGTAAATCGTCTCCGGAGTAGCCTCACTCAGGACATCTGGCCGACGCTTCAGAATAGTTTTTTTTGCTTCTGAAGGCGTGAGACTCTGAACAGCCAAGATCTTCAGCTCCCCGCAATGGTGAGAAGAGAGGGATGCCTCTAAATTTGTGGTTTGTAAATCTTCAGAAAAGATGGTAATATCACCATTTTGCTGGACAGTAAAGATGCGCTTTTCTTTCGTGCCCACGACCACATCGAGGAGTTTTACAGGGCCTGCCTGCTGGCGCAGGGGTGGACTTGGCTTCGATATTGGACGAGCACTTTCATCTGCCGAACTCTGAAAATATTCAATTCTTGTGTTCTCTTTTGTTATGGCACAGTAGGTTGTTCGAAGTGTTGAGCCGGCCAACTTTTCGTATATTGAGCACGGAGGCCCGGCAAATTTTGAGTAGGGTGGCACAGGGTAAGAGGCGAGAATCATCCCATTTTGAATCTGGAATACGGTCAATACTTGTGAGGATTATAATGTTCAATGTGCCGCTACCTCGTAAAGACCCAGAGAATCCCCCTCAACGGCCACACAAATTTCTTTTCTCCGTTTTTTCAAGCCGTCACGTAGGGTATGCACTGCTCCGAAATGGAAACCATCTTGTCCACTAGGGCGAGGCAGCTTTGCCAAAGAGATAGGAGAGGAGATCTCCATTATCGAGACATGAAGAGAAAGCTGCACGCGGACAACTTGAACGCAGTACCAACTTGTCTCACAGAGAAAAAAAGTTTTGGAGCCGAAAATGTTCGCCTGTCCCCGCTAATCCTGCCCAGATGCAGTGGACTGTCCCAGGGCTGGCATAGCGCCGATCAGCTGCTCACTGAAGCCTATCAGCAGCAGGCCTGTTGGTGCAATGACGCCCACTGGGCCACTGCAAGTCCCGCAGAGCCTCCAAGTCACGGCCAACCGCTACAGTGGCAGCGTCCGTCGCGTCTCAGACGCGTTTTCTTTCACCTCACTTCGCCATGACTTAGCCAGCAATATTCACATCTAATCTTCAAATGTCCGATACTTCTAAGGGCAATACTTCGTCGCATACTAGTTGACTTGTCCACCCCTTTTACCACTCGGAACGCTAGACATGAAGAAATGAGTTACTTCTCACGATCACACGACTTCACTGACGACTGACGGCGGGGTGAATGGATGGCGGCAGTGGTAGATCATGGTAACGCTGTAGAGCGCCCTACTTCCATGCATCCATTCTTCAGAAATGGTAAGTGTCGTAGGAGTTTACGAGTACTGTCTTAACTGCTAATAGCACCCATCACAGTACAACAGACTCGCCCTTCTACTCCGCCCTCATCTATAGTCGGTTTGGGAATGGATGGTGCGAGTGATATAGATGAGCTACAAACTAATCGACATGCCGACAGTACGTTCCAATTTGTTAAAGATCCACTGGACACTATGTCGCAGAACACCTCAACACCTGCGGAAACCCTACCAGGTTGGAGTCTCAGGCCTGACCTCACACCCGAGTATTATGACATTGAAGATGAGAATACAAGAGTAAAGAGACGCAAAGTATCGGCGGAGCCAATGCTATCTCTTTCTTTACCAAACCAGCCATCTTCACAGCATACGGCATGGCACGACAAGCTTCAAGCCGCGGACAGGACATGTGGTGGTCTGAAAGAGAGTGGACTCAAAAGTGAAAGAGATATAGCTCCATCTCCCCAGATGGCAGATGAGCTCCTACCCAGACCGTCTTTGAGATCTACATCTTCACCTCAGTCTCACTTGGTGTCTTCCACGACGTTAGCTGAGATCGACCTGCCCCAAGCTCAATCTTTTCGGTCCTTGCAAACTGACGGCGCGATGGACACTCCCCCTCAGAAACAAGAGAAACCTTCCTCTACACCCAAGAAAAAGATATTGGGCAATACTCAAGGTAAACTGAGCTTCTCGCCAAAGAAACCACCGCGCCGGTCACCTCGATCCAACAAGGTTCATGAAGGCATTCACAGTAATGGGAAGAAGAAGGAATCGAATCCCTTGAAGAAAATCGAGATGAAAAATGGCAAACTTGTCTCGTCGCTGCGAGTTACCTTGCCATATGATTCACCAGAATCCGGCGCTAGAATCGACGCGATATTATCTGGACCCGACTCAAAAAGCAGTGTTGAAATACCGGCGGCACCAGCATCTCAAGCTTCAAACGCACATGGACCGCCAAAGATGACACATCCCTTCTTTTTAGGCAAGGCGAGGGCCAGGCCCCAAGTATCCCAAGCAGATATGAAGAGTGAAACATCCTCGCTCGCCCGCAACTCTGAAGATGAGGTCAATACTAAGCCAAGTCCGAAAGCGCCAAAGGCCTGGAAGGATATTGTTTTTGGATCCAAAAGCTCCTCAAAGCAAACAGACACAGCATTACCACCAATCTGGCCTCCAAATTCATTACAGCGTGTACAGCCGGACCAATTACAACCGCCCCAGATCATTTCGCAGCCACTATATTCGAAAACCTCTTCTAAATTGAAGCAACATACCTTACGTGTCAGTAACGAGGAAGATTTTCTGGCAAGCTTCTCCAAAAATCTCAGTCGTGGTGCAAGTCGTTCAAAAATCCATCTGCCCGTACGGCATGTGTTGAGTGGTAACGCTCTCGTGGATATGACCAGTTCTAGACTTCAAAAAGACGGCACGCAGATTTCGGATTCAAATTCGATTGCAAAATTGAAATCACGAATCCAAATGACTCCGAGCTCGTTCGACAAAGGATCGGCAGGAGGCCCTCATATATGGTCACATGAATATGCACCGACATCGTGGCAAGACGTCTTAGGGGTGCAAAGTCAAGTTCTGTATAATTGGTTGAGCGACCTACAAGTACATCAGGTTCAGAATGGCAAATTGCAGAAGACAAAGCCACCGACCCCGAAGAAAAAGCGAAGAAAGAGAAAGTCAGATGAGATGAATAACTTCATCGCGGATTCTGAAGACGAGGACCGGTCTGCCATAAGTGGAAAGAATGCCATTCTTCTTGTCGGACCCCCTGGATCCGGAAAAACGGCTTCTGTTTTTGCAGTTGCTCAGCAATTGGGATTTGAGGTGTTCGAGATTCATCCTGGTATGCGACGAAGTGCGAGGGATATTCAAGATAAGGTCGGCGATATGATGCAAAACCATCTGGTCCAGCAGTCGAGCTCCCTAAGCAGAGAATCGAGTGTCTCCGTTCACGATAGAGTATCACTCACGGCTGAGCCCCTACCAGCAAAGCAAAAGACCGTTATGGGCTTCTTAAACCCAAGCAAGCAAGGAAAGCAGCAGAAAATGGCCGAAGCAAAATTGAGCACCGATTCGAAGATGAAGTCCCAGAAGCAGTCGCTCATCCTCCTTGAGGAAGTTGACATAGTGTTTGAGGAAGACAAAGGCTTCTGGTCTCATGTTCAGTGGCTTATCAAAACTTCGAAGCGCCCTGTCATTCTCACATGTAATGATACCGACACCATTCCACTCGAAGAGCTCAATCTTTTCGCTATATTGCACCATGATCGCCC
Source organism: Cladophialophora exuberans (assembly GCA_030068005.1). Taxonomy (NCBI): domain Eukaryota; kingdom Fungi; phylum Ascomycota; class Eurotiomycetes; order Chaetothyriales; family Herpotrichiellaceae; genus Cladophialophora; species Cladophialophora exuberans. The sequence continues at coordinate 188,555 of JANSVK010000012.1, forward strand.
GGATCCCGAGGTGGCAGTCCAGCATTTGGGATATATCGCAGCGGCTGAAGGACACTACTTGAGCAAAGAATCACTCAAGGACCTCTTTCTATCCAAGGGTCAGGATCTACGCGCTGCCATCACAGAGCTCAATCTCTGGTGTCAGTTGACAGTCGGTTCTCAACAAGGAGGTCTTGATTGGATGCTGCAGTATAACGACAGACAAAAGGCCAACACGGACGGTTCGGTAACACGAATTGTGAGTCAAGATACATACGTTTCGGGGCTTGATCTTCTACCACTGCAATTCGACAATGCGGAAGACTTGATTCGCTTCACCCAGGACAGTCTTGGAATTTCGCCACTAGACTGGGTGGGAGAATACATTCCTCTGGATTCTGAACACACCACTCCTGTGCAGGCCCTCTCTGATATGCTTTCTGTCTCTGAGGCCCGGAGCGCGATGGATCTCTTCGACGATACCACAACACCGATCCTCGCAAGCACCATACAAGAATTTGTCCATCTAGCTCTACCAGGTCCTCTGGCCAGCCGCGAGAAAGCCCTGCGTCTATACCTCGATGGCCTATCTTCAGACCAGCGTTCTCGCGCCTCAATATGCTCAACATTCGATCCCTTACTCGAAGAGCCCAGGATCAGTCTTCCGACAGCCCCTGGTCGCAAAGCCCCCTGTCTCGACAACCCCTCTGCCATCTCTATCGTCACAGAAGTGGCGCCTTTTGTCCGCAGCATCGTCGCCCACGACATGCGACTCGAGCAGTTGCGCAACGAGCTCCATGGTGGTAGTGGAGGGGGCGACGGCAGCGCTCCATCGTCTCAACCAGGTCCCAATAAGCGACAGAGACGTACGCGCGCATCGCGAGCGGCGCTTGAAGGTGGCAGCAAAGGCACGACAAGACGTGACAAGTGGTTTCCTGAAGAGCTGGACTGGAGAGCGGTGATGAAGACGGGAGGTGGATGGCCAATCGTCAGCGACGAGGATACGATGCCGCCAGTGGGTTCAGGTTCCGGCTCCGCGGCACAAACACCGACGCCTTCACCGTCAGATATGGTCAATGAACCCGAGTTGGAAGTGTGAGCTTTGGTAATGCAGGAGCGATTTTCCGAGAACCGGGATATGAATATTCTAAAGGAGGCGGATATTTGGAGCGTATGAGGCAGGGCGTTCTACAACGAGTTTGACCTTCAACGCAGTTTCAGCGTTGAGCGCGGTATTTTACTACTGCATTGCGAAGCACGCAACAGGTAGAAATACGGACTTAACTCGTATTCTGCACATAGGGGCCATTTGGCCTGAAACCCATGACATCTAAATTAAACAAGGAGCCTTGGAGGCATCAAACGAACATGTGTTGCTCTGCTCAGTAAGTTCTGCTTGCGACCACTTAACTCACCTCATGGGCGTCATCAATCGAATTTCTACTGAAGGGGCAATCACCATTTCGACGTTGTTCAAGGACTGGATGAACACAGATTTTCCAACCAGGTTCAAGCATTTCGGGGATAGGAGTAGAACAGTCAGAAACAAGAACATGAAGTAGAGAGATTCTGAATTGCAATAACCTTGATACATATGAGATGCATCTCTCATGTAATGACATGCCTGTTAAGTACATACAAGACGTGTGCTTCATCTGTGGTCCAGCTCTTTGTTGCACACCTGCAATATTGACATGTTTTTTCTTTCCATCATATTGGTTTCAATCAATGCAAGCAGAGCCAATATCATGTCATACATGAATAATCACTGTTCTGTATGTCCATGTGATTAATGAGTAGTGTTGACAAGATGCACACTCCAGTTGATGGCTGTGCATGCATAACGCAAGGATGAACAAAAGAAATCAAGATAGGGCAGTACCAGCGGGCCAAGAACGAGATGCGCACCAAAAATAATTGGAAGCATGCAAGAATGATGTTCTTGGAAGTGTTGGATGTTGACATGACGAGTTCACTTGCTGGACTGCGGAGTGACAGTAGTGTAGTTCTCCTTGCCACTGGCTGGCTCGACCTTGATGGTGACCTTCCTGGGGCTCGGGGTTTTGGTGTTCTCCAAAGTATCACCTCTGTCAGGGACGATAGCAATCGAAGCCGTGGTCTTTGGTGGGACCTCGATGTAGGGGTGAGTAGCAGCTGCGACTGTACCATTGGTACGGACAGTGGGGTTGTTGGTAATCGATTGAAGACCACCTTGCATTGGCCATGCTGAAGAGTTGCGAGCGGGTTGACTGACGGACTTGTTATTGTTGGCACCTTGGAGTTCACTGCGGAGGATGATGTTAGTAGCAGAGAAACACCAAGATACCGAGAGACTGTAGCAGTAAGGCCTGACTTACGGCGGAGAGACTGACGTCGCTGGAGTGAAACCATTCGTAGTTCCAGCAGGGGACTGGAAGCTTCCATTCGGAGAGATGTGGTTGTTCATGTTTTGCAGTCGTGACAAGGTTGGGGAAGGGGTGTGTTCGACTGAGAAACTGTACTCTCGGCTTCGCCAGTTGCGACGTTCCTGACTCTGCTGTTTGAGTTGCTTCTGAGCTTTAGTATCCGCAAAGCGAAGGAATAACTTGACGCCATCACGTTCGTTGAGGGCAGAATGAAACTCTTTGATGACACGTTCAGCAATCTCACGAGTCTCGAACCTATGAACGTCAGAAGTAAGACAAGCAGAGAGGGTGGGTGAGGCTGGGTACCTGGCAAAGCCGACTTCCTTACTGACACCCGATGGAGCATCACGGCAGATCTTGGTGGAGACGGCATGGTATGGTACGAAGTGCTTGGCCAGATCCTGAAAGGATGTCAGTCAAGGTTGAGAACGTAGGGATGAGGTACAAACCGATTCATTCCAGTCGATTGGAACTCCGGTGCAATAGATGTTGGTGGAGTTTCTGTCTTCAAGATCCTTGAGTCGAGAGTTGCGGGATTTCTAGTCAATGTCAGACGCTGATGGGACACGAGTGGAGGGTCACTGACCTGAGCATAGCTCGCTTGGAATCCAAGATGAAAGAAGCCACGAATGCAATTCTCTGCAGCAGCAGGGGAGTAGTACATGACAAAACCGAAGCTGGAAGACGTGAGTAAGGATGGAAGGATCAAGGTGGTTGTCAACATACCCCTTGCATTTGCCAGTGTCCTGTTCGATGATGGCCTTGCATGATTCGATTTCACCGAAGCGGGAGGCCCATCGATGAAGGTCGTCATCAGTGGTGTCCGGCATAAAGCCACGGATGTAGACGTTGGTGATACCTTCTGGGTTCTGGAGACACTTGGCCAAGCTGAGTTCTTCTTGGTTGGTCCACAAGGCGGGAACTGCACGAGGGATGACTGGCTCACGGTTGACAAGCTCGTCAAGGTTGACCATTTCGTAGGATTTGTTGTCCTGGCACTTCATGGGTTGAATGGGACCAGCAATGTAGTGTTGACTTCCAGGAACTGTGGCCAAGTAAGGCACAGGCTGATTGTAGTACTCTGCTTGACCCTGAAGAGCCATTGTGTGGTTGTTTGGAACATTCTCTTCATTGGAAGACCAGGAGCCTCGACGAGCTGGATCAAAGTTTGGGATACTGGCTGTCATAGCGTATGGCCAGCTGTAGCCAGGAATGTTGTTTGCCTGCATGCTAGTGTTGCCAATGAAACTTGGAAACATGCCTGTAGGAACATATGACATCTGTGAGGATGCATCTCCGGCAGTGGCTTGGTTCTGGCCGTAGTAGTTGTTGAGTGGCACGGTTTGACCAGATGGGAGGACCATGAGTGGACTATTGTACCCTTGACGAATGACTCCAGGAGTCTCGGTTTCGGCGGAGGCAGAAGATGGCAGCGTAGCTTTGAGGTTCTGCATGCTTGCTAAAGGGTTGGCATTGGTCATGTTCATTCCTGAATCTTGATGAGTGAATGCACCGTAGACACAGTTTCCTGCTCATACCTCCGTTGTACTGTTGGTAACCTGCTCCAGAGTAGGGCATTCGGGTCTGAGGGTAGCCATTGTAGGGGTTGCCTGAGGCAGTTTGGTTGTTTGGTTTGTCAGACATGCTTGTGGTCTCTACCCATCTACGGTCAGCTTCGTTCCCATTCCACAGCAGGAGTGACAGCACGGAAGCTCTGCTGGACCAAACTGACCTGCAGTGTGTTTGCACAAGGGAAGCCTAGCCCTGGGTCTTCTGGGTGTTTTTCTGAATTGTAGAAATGGAGATGAGGCTCAATGAATAGAGCAGCCAACGGGGAGATGAGAATGAGCAACCAAGATGTAGTGCTGGATGGATGATAAGATGGAGGGGAGGCTAACAGCTGCGGAGATTTGTGCAAGCAAAGCTGTAGCTTTTGTATTAAGTGATCTGTGATGAGAAGAGAGGAAGAAAAAGCAAAGTGAGAAGAGACGAGGACCGAGAAAAGGTTTGTTTACCACCTCGGAGTGCATGAGGGCCTCGAGGAAGGCGCTCTGTTGATTGGGTGTCCATTCATCTGGCAAGCGCATCGACAATGTGAATGGCAGTGGCAACTGCAACAACTTGAATCTCTCATTGTCGACAGGATAATAGGCAACTTGAAAGCAAGTGAATCCCAGAGATGAGTCAATAGAAGTCCGAATCAAGTTACAGACCCCAATAGAGAAAGCATCCTATTCAACACTCCCGTACTGTATTGTGGCGACTTCTGTTTTGAAAATTGTTTTCCCATGCAAACAAAACTGACGGATGCGTCTTTCTGCAGGATGTCATTGTGCCCATTCAGGTGCACTACTCAATAGACACTGTTCCTTCAGCTGCCGGACCATTGTCGCTGCCTCGTGGGTTGTGAGGACAGCCCAGATACAGAATAGCACCTGCCAGTGGTCCCGTGACGGATGGACATGACGGTGGTGGTAATAAGTAGATCCGGACCAGGAAGGACTGCCGAACAGGAGCAGAGTAGGGCCGGAGTTCGCAGACGGTGAAGTTATAAAGGAGTTGAACAACTTGAAGGGAGTCGAATTCGAATTTCGTGATAGAAGCAAAAGATGCGCCGTAACGCCAAGACAAGTTTCATTCGGTGAATTACAAATTGATCAAACGCTGCCCGCAATCGTAGTCTCGTCCCGCCAGGCTCGCCGCATGCGGCTCCAATATTTTCCTCGACGCCGTGTGCTCCTCTTGTTGAGGGTGTTTTGCTTAGGCACTGTCAACTTTCCCTTCCCAAGTGCCTCGTCGATCTTACACCAGGAGCATATCAATAGCACCATGGCTACTAGCATCAGTGATAGCCTTTGGCATTCGGTAGGTAAAAACTTTGGCTAATATGTATCCATCCAACTCACAAAGTCCGCAGTTCCAGGACCAGCACAGGTCGCTGGTATCCTTACTGGACAATCATGCCTCACTCCTGGTCGAGATGCGTAATATCTGCCTCGACCATGGTGCCACGCAAGACTTAGTTCAAATTCGTCTAAACACCACCGAAACCCTGATCGCAACATTCAAACAGTCAATCGAACAACTGACTGAAGCCACGAAGCGTGAAGACCCACTGACTCCAGAGGAGCCGATGCGAGTATCAGACAAGAACTCGCCAATAGTGCCTATTCCTATTACCGGCTTCCAGAAGAAACCTGTGCCCGCAAAGCTAGAGGCCGACCCGAGCGGACTGTTCACGATCGACACCAACCCCACCCCAATCGAACAACTCTACAAAGAAAAACCTTATCAGAAAGGAAAACCCACAGTGGCACAGAAAGCTAAGAACTTCCTTAAGAGGAAATCAGTCAAGGACGAACAACAGCCCTTTACAAATCCAGACACCAACCGCTCGCAACATGAGCCCGGAAACAAGAAATCTAAAAAGAACCATCTCCGCTCTCCACCCAAACCAACGGTCGAAGACGAGAACGACGACGATGGGGAAGCAAAGCAGCAGCAGCCAGAGCAAAAGAGACCACCACCTCCGCAGCAACAACAACAAGCGACAGCAGCTCACCCGGACGACGAAGAAGACGCCGCAGCCAACGACTCAGACTCCTTCATCCAAGCCGTCGAAGCGCGCGCACGCGCTAAAGAAGAGCGACGCAAAGCCAAAGCGGAAAAGAAACGCAAGCGGACCAGCCTAGACTCGACGGAAAGCAGCGGTGGTACGGGTACCGGTTCATCGTCTAAAGGCCCCAAGAACAAGAGGCACAAAAAAGACTCGAAACACCACCCGCACCCATACTCTGTCGATGCCACCCCTAACCTGGTCGAGGGCATCAAGGCAGAAGTCGAGGCCATGTTGGCTGAGTCGAAGGCGGCGTTTCAGAAAGCGACGGCGGCGGAATCTCGGCAGGAGAACAATTTGAAGAAGAGGTCGTCGATGAATGGCGGCGAGAATAACGAGAATCATGAGGATGGGGAGCAGGGCAGGGCGAAGAAGAGGAGGCGCGGCGGTAAGCACGTGAAGTCTTGAAGGGATCAAAGGAATATGCTCGTGTGCATAGTGTCTAGCTCTCCAGCATTAGAGTCCCAGGCTGGTTGACTTATATAGCCACGTTAACCATGTTAAACACCAAGATGGCGGGGAAGACATTGAAATGGCAGTACCGTAGCCGTAGAATAGCGAACCCAAGCGAAATCACCGAGCAAATATATATTAGTATGCGATGTCCCTGGGGGGCCTTCAGCTGCCAGTGTCAAGCCTTCATTCAACCACACCACAATTCAAATTACCCTCCTTCCTCGACCCTGCTACCGCACTGTCAACGCCAATGCAAAGGCTCGAGGGACAAGGGAATGGAAAGTGACAACGGCGAACACAAGCAGCCAATTCCTCGTGCCAGAGCGAGTGCCATCCGCTCGTGTCACCCAACCCAAACAAGGGCTCGCGGTCCCCAAAACCAAGCAGTCTGGAACTTTTTCTTGACCAGACAAGAAAAATTATAAGAGCCCGTGAATAGCAGCCATGTCACTTCTCTTTTGTCTTCCACAGAAATCTGCTCTGTCCGCTCAGATGATCCTGTGGAAGAAAGAAGCTGTGAAAGCTCTTTCACCGTCGTCCCCACCCCGGTAAGAAGTAATCTCCCACACCCCTCTCTCGTGTGGCCTTGTCTTGTACCACTTCCTAGCCTTGCGTAGCCAGGAAGCGTACAGTAGTAAATTGGACATTTCGACGGGAGCACACCTCCCAGTCCAGTCCGCGATGTCAAAAACAAGCAACATCACGAAGCAGCTGTCCTTTGTCCATTTTTTTGCATCCTGCTTTTTTATTCTTGAATTTTGATCTTGGGGAGCCTTCCTGGTCTTTTTGTCCCGCAGGGCACATCCTGGTTTCTTTTCGGTCTGGGTTATTCAGTGTGTGATTATTCGTGCGTGCATATTGGTAGAAATTGACTGGTGCTTCTCGTCCGAGGTGTTCTTTTGCAAACACACAGTTGGCGGTAGAGACATGCTGAACGAAACCACAATTCGGTTTGGCGTCTCATATTCAGAGGCACCGGGGGTGATGTGAAGGGCATTTGGTGCAAGTGTACTCTGGAGCGCAAGGTGTGCTGGTGCGATGCTCAGATCGACCTTGTGATTGCGATTTCCAAACGGCTGGCCGCAAAAAACTTCGTCCATAGAATTATAACAATCCGACGCGAGACCACCTCTTCACCATCCACTTCACCGTCTGTCAAAGCAAGACGTGATCCACAGACCTCTCAGAGCGCCCCTTCTCTCGCCCACAGACACGCATAAACGCAGCGGCACCATGAGCGCTTTACGCAAACTCGCAGCCTGCATCTTCCCCTGTGCATCAAAGCCGTCAAAATCAAAATCCAAACTGCGGTCGGAGTCGCAATTTCAGACCCCGGAACCCGCTGTCGAGGATGAAGGTCCCAACAGCTTCGCCATGACGGCCACCTCAGCAGCAACAGCAGCCACAACCACCGCGCATCCCACCCCAGCCATGTCGGCAACTTCGTCGACTCACAGACGGGCTGCCGTTGCAACCATGCCGGCAAAATTTTCGAGCCACAGACGCTCGGCCACCACCTACATCCCCGTCTGCACAGACCACGACCAACGCCGTCGACAAGCAGTCACGCAGGACAATGAGCGGGCCCGGGACGAAATACTCACAAATGGCATCATAGTCCGCGATTTCCAAGTCGAAGCCGCTGACAGAAAGGCCAGAGACGAGGCCATGAGGAACGGGGAGGGCAGTGGAAGCTTCTCGGAATGAAAGCCAAGGCTGTTGACAATTTTGCCTGCTCGAGTACTCGAAGGATTGGCGAGCTGACAGATCTGAGGGAGAAAGCGTGCTTGTTTGGCTTCGTGTGGGCGTTCGAAGGCCAAAGCAGCGACATGCTGCACGGAATCGTCGGGTCAAAGCAATTCAACAACATCCCAGTCAAGCGCTGGGTATCAGATGTCGCCAGTCGCGTTCAAAGTCTCACAGACCCCAAGACATATGTCAAGGCAGAAACTTCACCAGGTTTCAAATGAGAAGATCGTGCTGCAGACTCAACCCCTCTCCTGTCGATTCTGGACAACCTCCTCGTCTTTCTCTTTGATCTGCTCCATCTTCTTCTCTTCTTGGTTCCAAACTCCCCAGATCTGATCCACGATCATAGAACCGTACCCCTCTCCCTGGTCAAGTTTCTCTTGCTCCTCTTTCAACCGCAGCTGCTTCCAGTCCTCTTGAGCTTGGTCTTGCAACTGTGAGTTGACTGCTCCTCCTGGCAGTGAATTCGACGAAGACTGTCCCGCGACCTCACGACCTCCTTTCCAGATGGAAGATCCCTCCTCCTGTGTCCGGCCCGCAGGTGGCTCTGTGCTGGACAGAAAACGTCGGGATGTGCGGTCCATGAGTCCCAGACCCGTCCGCTCTTTGGCTTGATAGTCTACCGAGGCGATGAATACTCCAGTGAGAGAGAAAGTGAAAAGGTCAAGCTTCCGCGGTGGTAGGGCAATCAAAACAGGAGCGACGATACATGCTGCGAATGTGGACGTCGAAAGAAAACGAGTGTAGTCCGCAAAGATTTTCCGTCGTTGGGCGACTTCCTGTTCTGCTTCTTGCCCGGCGGACGACATGAAAGGCAAAGAATGAAAGCTAAGCTGGGAAGGAGTTGGGGGAAGGGAAAGGAATTATGAACTGAAGCCAGGCATCTTGCATGTGTGAGAAGAGCAGCTGCTGAAGTACTTGTCATCGAAATCCAGAAGTCCGATCTCCTCGTCACTATAAATGCCTATGGTCCACCGCAATATTGCGGCGGGGTATTACCACCGGTATGTGCTTACCACTGGTGCAGCTCCCTTTGCCGCGGTCTGCCGTGATTCAGGTCAGGAAAGGATAATGACTTTGAAATTGGTATATTCGCCTACTACTTTCATTGTGTACAGTCCAAGATCTCTATGAAATGACATCATCCCTAATAGAAGTGGCTCCAATTTATGGGAGAAGGATTTCACGTTGTTTCCACCAAACATCTTCAAATGTGCATGACAGTTGCATTGTATGTGACTAAACTACTGCGAGTGGTGCGTACCCAGTTGACACCAAAATGCCCACGCATATTGACAAGACTCATATGACCGTCCCCTCTGAAATCAAGATGTAAATCGCAACGCTTCCGCGTCCATGGCTAGGACTTCTCCTCCAATTGCTCTTCTTGTTGAGCTGTCACTGGCACATGCTGAACTGGCTTGTGGATCCGTAAACACCAGAAGAAGCAATCCTCCAAGGGGAGTAGGTTCATCATCAACTTGTTGTACCGTAGCGCACAGAAGCAGATCAGAGCCCCAGCAATAGCATCAGTGATGAAATGATTTGCAGTTGCAATGATGGCGACCAGGATCGTGGCCGGGTACAAGACACCGACGAGTTCGCAGAGGAATTTTGGAAAGGATGGCACTCGGACATAAAATCCAGCATTTGATCTGAGGAGTCGCGTTGATGCCCAAGTCACTCTGTAATATCTTGATGGGTGAGAGAGCGGCAGCGTCATTAACGAGAAGCCAATGAGCAGGGAGTATCCAAAATGCAGTGAAGGCATTGCGGCTAAGTCTCAGTCAGCGACATTCTTGAAACAGGTTAGATATAAAGGAGCTCTCCTCACCAAGCTGGTTCGTGAATTTTCGAGTGTTGAAAACGCTGACTGCGCCATTTCTTGAGTGCACTGTGTCAACAAAGTGAAAGCTGCGAGCCAGATCGCCAGCTTCTCCTGCCAATTTGGAGTCTCCCAGTAAACGGGGAGGCATGCACGGCCAAGTACTGAAGACGCAGAACGCAAACAGGTTGCAGAGTGCCAAAGCCCGACGTCTAGACTCGTAGAGGACTGCTCCATTTACACGATCGACGTGCCAGCTCGAAAGGGCACTTGATCGATTACGAGTGATGGTGAAGTAGTATAGGCCAACCAAGAAACTTATTGTTGCCGGCAGGTGGACCCAGCTGTAGATCCGATTAATCCACCACATCGTGGTTGGATGCTGTAAAAAGAACCTCTGAATATCCAATTCCCAGAAGATATGTAGACGTTGCTCAAGCTTGATGACAGCAAGGGCATGATAGCACGCTATATCGATGGTTCGATCAACAAATCTTATAGCCAACTGGCCCCGGCCGAACTGATAGACCTACGACAGATCAGTGTCACATCACCACAGGAGACAAGAGATTACTGACTCCGTAAATAAGTGTCCAGTATACAATTTCCATGATGAAGGGAAATCGTAGCAATACCCGGCTGAGGAAACGGCTTCGGAAGACCGACGTGTCCGGAGTGTTGATTGTCTTTTTGTAGCCAAACATGGACAGGTCCCTGAGTCGCCAGCGTCTTTGGCCATCATTCGGTTCGCTGTCCGTGTTCATTGAGCGTGGTGCATTCTCATTGCCAACATCTTCCATCAGAAACTGGTATGACTCTTGAGCATTCCTAAAGACTGGCGTCTTGAAGTCCCGGTTTATCCATGCTCCCAGGACGATGATGCACGCCCCGAGGCCTGGCTCTCCAAGACCCATGAACCCCATTGTGTATCAGCTCTGGTTGATGATATTGCTGGGCAGCCGTAACGCCGGGCGGGGTGCTTGAGGTTCGAAAATCCTGCTGTTGAGGGTGACCACCGCGCCCGGTTCCCGCGGAAGAGGTCTCCACTTCTCTCTGGGTGAGAATAGGATTGTGATCAGGTATATATTGTGTCCAATATCCAGCTCTTGGCCAGGCTCTATTCCCACGATGAAACAATTGCGCCAGAAAAGCTCCGAGTAATGCAAAGAAAGGATGATAAGACGGAAGGAGGGGGAGAGCGCAGGCAGGAACAACAAACAGGAATTAAATCAAGCAAGCAAGGCACCACACGAGCCATGTTGAGTGAGCCCATTACAGAGCGCGACTGGGGCTGAATGGTGGGCGGAGGAGCCGGAAACACAGACTTTGGGCCTTGCGGATGGGGATGAAGTGCCAAAGTGACGTTCTCCATGTCGTCAAGCCCAATACCGCTCCATACCATGATTTGGTGATGAGAGGGAGTGAGGCACGCGACACCAGCACAAGGAAAAAAAGGACCCGGAAGTCAGAGGACTCGTAAGGCTCCGTAAGGCTTTCATGGCTCGGTTCCACGTCATCCGTACCGTGCAGACTGTGACTGGCTGCGCCAGACCAGGGAGAGGTCAGACAGCTCATCGGCCGGGAGATCATGGCTGTTTCGAGTGCGAAGAGAAACGCGATTGGTGAAACGCGTCTTGAGGAGGACAAGGAATTGGGATTATGCAATGCATCATATTGGGAGCCTGGCACTTACTGATGCAGTGGTGCGTCAATTCAGCTTAGTGCAGAGGAGATGCTTTTCCCTAGGAGGCTGTGTGTCCCATGATGTATTTCCTCATTCAGCAACAGCAGGATTGAGCGGCGTTGAACGGATAGCATTCCGGTGCTAGCGAGCGTCTTGTGTTGTGCAACTTGTGCGCCCTCTGGAGTTTCATGGTGCCAAAGGACAAAAGACAAGATGAAAACTGGATCCGGGCTTGGGGGCACCCACGGTTTTTAGTAGCGGGCATGTCCACTCTCTGCCCAGGCAAGCGTTCCCGGCGCCACTCTCGTCGCATACGTAACCGCAATAGGGAATACGGAGCGCCCATTCCGTGCCTATGGGTCATTAACCAATCCTTTGCCAAGCCCCTAAGTTCGTTGGGGGATGCCTTGCGAGATACAAATACGAGTCTTGCGCCCCAATATCAACCTCAACCGGTCCTCCTAGTGTATTCAGCTCCATCCTGGTGCAAATTAATTATTGTGTCGACTCTGAAAATAGGACGATGGAGCTGTTCAGGGGCAGAAGGTGATCTACCTCCCCTGGATCGACGAGGTTGAAAAGTAGCCAAAGGGCCATCACCTCAGATATGTTCGAAAAACCCTCCAAGACACACTGAGAGCTTTCGATGATCAAGTAGAAATCAATTAACAAACGACCTGTATCGGGCAAGAATACCGCACACACGCCTCAAATTGATTGTTCGTTGTCAGGGGCCTTGTCATACTCACTGACCGTGCACGAGGAAGAGTGGAATTCCGAAACTAGGCATCTTTGTTGGCTGAAGCACGACGGCGAAAGTCATTTCAACTTATGCTCCAGAAGGCTTCCCAGAGTGGTCGAACAATCTGCGACTGTACAGAGCGGCACCACATCACTGCTTCCATCAAAGCCACCTCCATTTCTTACCAGTTCGGAACCCCTAAATTCCCTGCTGCGAATTGAGCTTCTTGAACGAGAAATGCAACTTCCACGCTGTCTGTCGTCTCTGTCAAGCCGATCATAGCAGCTATCCGAACAACTTCCCTTAGATTTCCACTGTGGTCAGATGCATCAAGGGTATCTGATCTGAGGCAAATTAGCTGGAGCAAAAGACGCATAACTGTAAAGCAAACTTCCGAAGAACCCGGCCAGAGGTCGGAATGTAAGTCGATGATTGTATTCAGTCTTTTGATCCGTTGCAAAGTCTGCAAAAACGACATTTTCTCTTCCCAACTCGAGAGCGTTTCTCGAATGAGGTGTTGGGGGTAGCGTAGCTCCTCCTGCACATGCTCTGTAATACGGATGCAAGGTAATGGCAGACATTTTGGTACTGGAAAGAAAGGAAAATCATCTCTACCCAGAGCACCGGAGACATCGACCCAAAACAGAAGACACCGGATGCATTCTGGGATATCATCAAAGGACTTGAGATTTCTCAAGGTCACTATCTTCTGCACAGCTTGCATGTGCATCTTCCAGACAATATAGTCTCCGTTGATATTTGCTCGAACGGCAAGAGCAGCGACAGAGCTGACCAGATTCATTGGCTCCTCTCGAGGAAGAGTATCGAAGCGCTTTTTCAGCAGGTGAACGGCTGAGATTTGATGGGAGGAGTCTTCAAGTCTGAATTGTTGTTGCGCTGGATCGTGACTCTGAAGATGATACGCAGTATTTGAGGGAAGTTGATGGAATGCGGAGCTGTCTTCAAGTGCCATGGATAGCCACATTCCATGAAAGACGCATAAAGCACTCCCTGCGAAGAAACATACTGTTGGTTGGTAGGTGAGCTCTAGGAAGCATATAAAGACCTCAGACTGTTGCCCACCATAGTCCAGCAATTCGTGCATCTGCATAGTCATCTCTTCGTGGATGCGAGCATTAGTCTTGGTGATGCTCTGTCTCTTGGATGTATTGGAGGTAGATGCGAAGCGTTTTATATCTTCCTTTCCGACAACAGACTTACCTATTGGATACCGAGCAAAAGGATTGTTTCGACCAGAGCCCAGGCCCAACGGAATACACGGCTGGGTATGTTCATCGCAATGCGAGTGATTCTTCTTGATGTGCTGTCCACTTGTTCTGGAGACTAAGACATGCGGCTGACGGGAGGAGTTTTCGATCGTTGTTCCTCTGCTAGGAAAATGCTGCACTTGTATGGACGGCTCGGGAAAGCAAAGGGTTGATTACGAGGTCTCTTCTGATGGCTGCAGTTTCGCGCATGGCTTTTGTTCTTATTCGTCTCCGTGTCTCGTGATGGTGTGCCTCGGGATGGTTCCCATCTTCCACCTGAACGAAGACATAGTTATCGCTCGGCATGGTGAAGAGATGGTCGAAACCATCCAAATCCGTGGGCCCCAATACTTAAATCTGGAGGGTGGAAAAGAAACAAGAGCGTTTATCCCAGACACCCGAGTCTCGTCCTAGAAATATCCACCATCCCTTTGTCAGCAAAGCGCCACCGGATGAAGTTGTTGACGGGCTTCTTCGTCGTCGGCACCCGCCAGATTAATTTCAGCCCCGTCTCTGACCAGATCGATAGAGCGGTACAATCGTCCCATCCTCTCTCGAGGACAAGAGATCTTGGTCCAGCTTTCCTCGGAGTGCTGCCGAGGCATTACATAACTGGCCAAGGCAACGGCGGGTGATGGTGATGGCTTACCCTGGCTTACCTCCCTCCTCCGCCAGGCCCTTGTAAAGGACCCTTCAGACCTCCATGAACACGATCATGTCCTCCTGTGAGCCCCCTCACTAGGCTGGTTATGGGCAGTGGTCCTTTGCCCTTGCAGCAGTAGCGCGCATGAAGGGCGCGTCGACTGTTTTACGTGTGATAGCTATCCTGTGGAACACCATGCCGTGGCCCGACGCGTATTGCAGGCACAACCAGCTTACCAACTTAGCTGTATGCTTCGTCCATCGTGGCGCGAGTATGGAAACCTTAGGCGGAGGCCAGGGCACGGGCAAAGCTGTTGAAGTTTACAATGGTAGGGTTTAAAAGCACGACAAAATCCGCTCAAAGTTCCTTCAAAGCACTTCAGTTCAAAAACAGGACGTTCTCGCCTCATCACCTCAACAAAATAGAAGACAGCCTTCCACATTATGGCAGCTCCTCCAGAATCTGACATTTCGTCAGCCTTCCCGTTCGAACTCAAGAAGGCCTCGGTGCTAGGTTCGAACATGACCTACGTTGACACTGGAGTCCCAAACGATGCCAAATCCAAGACTACAGCCATTTTCATCCACGGAAACCCAACGTCGTCCTACCTATACCGGAACATCATCCCCCACGTCCAATCCTCGGTTCGCTGTGTCGCGCCAGACTTGATCGGCATGGGCCACTCAGACAAGCCACCCTTGGAATACCGCTTCGTCGACCATGCCAGATACCTCGACGAGTTCTTGTCCCAGGTCGTCCCGTCGGGCAAAGTCATCCTTGTGATCCAAGACTGGGGTTCTGCCCTCGGATTCCATTGGGCAAATCGGCATCGAGACCGTGTCGCCGGAATCGCATTCATGGAATGGATCAGACCATTCCCTTCATGGGACGACGCAGCAAAGAGCCCTGAACAACAGGAAATCTTCAAAGCGTTCCGAGACCCTGAAAAGGGCCGTGAGCTGATAATCAACCAAAACATGTTCCTCAAAGTGGTAGTGCCGCGAGGTGCAGTGCGTTCTTTGACGCCAGAAGAAATCGAATACTATGAGCGTCCTTTCGAGATTCCTGCCTCCAGGGAACCGGTCTATCGCTGGCCAAACGAAATCCCGATCAAGCATCATCCCGCAGACGTCTACAAGCTTGTCGAGGACTACCATGACTGGCTTCTCAAGGCGGATTTCCCGAAGCTCTTCTTCTATGCCACGCCGGGAAGAATTGTTGGTGAGGAGAAAGCTGAGTATTACCTGAAGACCTTGAAGAATGTGAAAGGCGTGCATGTTGGACAAGGTTTGCATTTCTTGCAGGAGGATCATCCGCACAGGATTGGAAGAGAGATCGACCATTGGTTGACGGCGCTCAAACTGTGACCCTAGAGACACGGTAGATAGAGGCCGTGGACCTAGGAGGACAATCCAGCATTGGTTTGGTTTCCACTTCACATTGAGAACGTCCAGCGTACACTATTGCCATCAAGGTTGGTCGCATTGTGCCACATTTTCAGTCCCGCCTGTAGACTGCCGAATTGTGCACAAGGGGCTACACTAGCTGGTCTGAGCTTGAATGTGAAATGGTAATCAGAAAATCTAGCTTGTTGCTGATATATAACTATGATCATATAACCCCCGAGGCTTCGTTTAGCATGACTACATGTAATTTCACCCCACTCTTCAGATCGACGTACAGACTGCAGAGCAATGTACCGAAACGGCAAATCTCAAGTTTCAAAATTTATGTCTTTCTTCGCCTCATACCGTTTCTAATATAAGACAAACCCGTCGTTACTCATTACCGTCTTACCAAATGCGGGAGTTGCTCACCCGGACTAGTAGCAACGATGGCTTGTGATTCCCCGGGCCAATACCACTATTGAGCAAGGTACCACCGCATCATGACTGCTGGCGGTGCTTCAGACCCAATATACCTGTACTCCTCTGTCGCGGGGCATAAGGTAAGGTAGTTGTCCCTCTCCTGATCTTGTTTCATGCGCAGTTTGTGCGTCTTTCTGGATTTCCTTGGGGTGCCAGAACTTCACTGTCTCCATCACGAACAGCTTTGAATTGAGAAGACCATGTCCCAGCAACAGTATTCATATGGTGGGCAACCACCTCCCTATCAATACCCCCCCTCTCAGCACGGACATCAACAGCAACAGCCGCAGCTCTATCCGCCTCCGCAAGGAGGAGGAGGAAGTCGACCTGCGAGCCCTTACCAGCAACCGGCTCAACCATATCCAGGCCAGGGATATCCACAGCAGCAGCCTCCCTCTCGCACCCCAAGCCCATACCAGCAACAAGGATATCCGCCTCAGGGCTACCCTCCTCCGCAACCACAATACGGCTATCCTCCCACCCAGGGCTATCCCGCTCCCCAGCCCTACCCTCCTCCGCAGAACTACCCAGGTCCCAACCCAGGCTACCAATACGGCCCTCCCCAACAACACCAGCAAGCATACACCCTAACCTTGCAACCCACATCCCAAAAACACACCAGTTCGCTCACGGCCCCCAACACCAGCACACCACTCTACCTCCTACACTACAACCGCCCCCTAATCGCCACCACCCGACCCGAAATCAGCATCACATCCCCCTCCCAAGGAGACCGAGAAGTCGCCACCGTGTCCTGGCACACCTGGTCCTCCAAGATCGACCTCGCCTTTCTCCAGACCGGCGTGCGCTTCACATACAAAGACAACCTGGAGCTCGTCGGCAGCGCCGGGTCGCAGCTAGGCCGCCTGTTCTGGACGCTGACGCAGGGCGACGGCGACAAGGCGGACATCAAGTGCGCGGACCGCACGGGCGCGACGGTCGTGACGATCGTGCTCTTCGACAGCCTGAGTCGCGGCAAAGTCGAGATCTGGCGCCAGGGTCTGCCGCAGGAGGTGTTGGAGCAGATCATCGTCAGCGCGGTCGCGGAGATGGAGGATTGGAGACGCAAGGTCGAGAATTCTAAAGCGCCCAATCCCGGTGTTCTTGCGGCTGGGCTTCAGTTTTCGGGGAATTGAGTGAGCTCAAGTCGTGTATGACGCGGAGAGAGAGAGGAAGAATGCATGTCGTGGGACGGTGGATCGAGGCTTGCCAGTGCGTTTAAGTTCTCGTTCGACCCTCTCGACATCGTGACGTTGGGTAGCTGCAAGATCCTGGAAGTTGTGCTTTTTGCGCCAAAGAATTTGAGGGAAATGATGATGAAGGTGAGCGCAACGATGAAATCCATTGCCGAGCAACAAGAAATCCAGAGCTCAGAAGAAGAGAAGGAAAAATAAACTAGCTATGCCTACTATTAGGAAGAAGGGAAACCGCATTTTCAAATCCAAATTATATCCTGAATTCGTTCAAAAGTCCTCAAAATGCTTCAAAATTAAACACATGGATAAAAATAATACCAAGGGTGTCCCATCCCCTCTGGGGGCAGCCTTGTCTTCAGCCTACTGCTTCGTGGTAAAAAATTTTCCAACAGTTACATACAGGTCATCTCCCCTTTCAGCAAAACCACTGGGCAACTCATCTCTTCACGCCACCGGTACCTTCACAGCGCCAACCTCGTCCTTCAAGCCCAAGATATCCGGCACCGGTCCGACGGGTGTGATCGCGAACTGATTGATCTGCTTGTGACTCTTGGTGTAGTGTTTCTTGATATGTTCAAACTCCGTTGTCTCACCGAAGGCCGGGACATTCCAGTACAGGTTCCTCAGCCAGCGGTGGAGGTAAGGGTATCCGGAGCGGATGTCGCGCAGATTGCACTTGAAGTGTTGCACGTAGACTGGGTCGAAGCGCACGATAGTGGTGTACAGCCGCACGTCAGCCTCGGTCAGCTTGTCGCCGAAGTAGTAAGGTCCCTTGGTTGACGCGGCAGCCAGGATCTCCTCGGTGCGGTCGAGCGATTTGAAGAGCTGCACTACGTTGCGCTCGTACGCTTCCTGCGTGGTCGCGAAGCCGGATTTGTACACGCCATTGTTGATGTCGTCGTAGGTCCATTTGTTGATTTCTTCGATTTTGGCTTGGAGATCGGGGGGGAAGAGGACGACATCGCGGTATTTTTGGGGCAGGAGCTCGTCGAAGGCTGTGTAAAACATGCGGATGATTTCGGAGGATTCGTTGCTCACGATGGTTTGCTTCTTTGTGTCCCATAGTGTGGGCACTGTGAAACGGCCTGAGTAGTTGGGCTCGGCGGCAAAGTAGAGATCACGCAAGTGGGTGTAGTTTGGGTGGAGAGGGTCGGGTATCGTGTTCTCGCCGGGCATTTGTTCATCTTTGGTCGCGAATCTCCAGCCTGGCGGAAGCAAGCCATTAGATACTGCATTGAAAGGGCACTGAATGAAAAGACACAATACCTTTCTCCTCTAGATGCCAATGTACGCTGGTGAAAGGAATGATGTCTTCCAGGCCCTTCAATTTCCGTACAATAAGCGTCCGGTGCGCTAATTCGATCAAGTCAATATCATTCTGTGCTGTGGGCATAGATGAAGCATTTCATACCCCACGGACAAGCATAGCTGACATATAAATGATACCTCCCCTTCTCCGCCGGGAATTCGGAATTGGGATCGCTGGATATGAAACTCCGAAACGACGAGACTTGTCTCTTGAACTCGCCCGACGTGTCGCCCGGCTTCACCCAGTCGGTGATGGTTCCTTTACCCTGTAGAAAATCCGAGTTCAGCGGCTTCTTGAGGAAATATACGGCTACGGCAGAGAAAAGAATGGCAAAGATAGAGGTGGCATAAAGGGAGCTGCTCCGTACCGACGCCATTGTAGATTCCAACCTTGCAGAGGAAGTGCCTGATACTGCTGTTGCTCGAGGGGTCAAATATGCTAATTGTAAGCGGATTCGTTCCAGAAATCTTGACATGGACTGGTGGTTTGGAGCAGCTGTAATTGTCGAGAGAAACCAAAGAGCTTTTGTACCAGATTAAAAATCCTCAAGAGCTTGTTGTCATTGACTTGGAGCGGGCAAAATGTGGGGGTTTGCTGCATGTCGTCGAGGGGTTTTGCCGTTTCCGCTGCCACGAAATGAGATCATAGGCGGAAACAACTGACAAACACTCTTCGTCATGACTAAACATGCTGTAAGACAGCCAGAGAGAACAGAGCTTCTGGGCAATTGGCACTTTCTATTTTCGGCCACAGAATAAACAGAATGTATGCGTCTAGCAGCCTTGGCTACAAAATACCCAGTCTTGCAGTCTCAATACGAGCCTGGGAGAACACTTCTATCCCTTCGTACCCAGGTAATCAACAGAGCGGTGATATTCATTGTCTTTCTATGGTGGTGCTGTTTCTGCTAAACGCCTTGTCGGTGAACGGCGGGCCGGATCCAAGTCCCTCAACTACTTCTTGTATTTCACCATCACATATGGAATCTCGACATCCTCCTCCGTCGTGTCCTCAGCCGTGATCTCATAGATGATATTCTTCTGGTGTTCCGGAATGGGCTTGCGACTGATAGTCTCCAGTAATTTACTCATCTTGAGTGGCAGGCGATCTTTGACCTTGCTGGGTGGATAGAAGCTGGCATACAGCAAGCTGACGCCCGAACTGACCATTGTGACACTTAGACCAAGGTCTTCAAAGTGTTTCAAGAACTCAGTCAACGTAATGTCGTCAACCTCAAAGCGATCCCAAAGCTTGTCAATAGTTTTTTCGCCATCTTTGCCCTGGTACTTGCCCTTGGGACTGGCAATCGGTTCACTGAATCCAAAAAAAGGGAGGGCAAGGTTGACGAATCCGTTCTTGTATTGTTCGAGGTCATCCTTGCCATCAACCACCTTGAAAAGCTCAAAAATCACTAATCCTGTGACGAGTGCTGTGGTGGTAGCGATTGCGGGAATAATCTTGCCGGCAATGAACTTGGTCTTATGACGATCAGCAATTGGAATGTTGTAATTCAATGCGCGGAGATTGCTGGCCGAGGTAATGAAGTCGATGTGATGATTGGTGTCGTCATCCTTTTCAAACTCCACGACGTTGAGTCGGAAGCCAGGGAGAGACTTGGGCGTCGGTAACTCGGCAACGATCTTGTTCAACTCCTCAGCATCGTCCGCGAAGGTGGGTGCTGGTCCATTCGGATCGGGCTCTTTCTCATCGGCTTGAATCTTCACATTGGCATCCGGCTTGAACTCAGGAATCATCATGCTGTCGATAACCTTGACAACATCTTCTGGTTTGAGTTTCGGAACGGGGATACCGTAGTTGTAAGCGTGAAGAGCTGCTCCATGGACAACGAAGCCCATGTGTGTCTCATCACTGGGGTCAAAGTTGAGAGCAGTGGGTGCACGCTTCGGTCCTGACCAGAAATCGGCTCCAGTCGAGGTTTTGGAATCTTTGGGGAAGTTGTATAGTAGCTGCTGGATGGCGTTGTGGTATTGCTTTTCAAATTCCATGCGTGCCCAAGCGATGCAGTCGTTGAAGTCGGTTGGCTTATTGCTTACCAAGAACTCTTTGAGGCTGTCAAGGATCATTTTCTCGTTGCCTTGCTGTTTCAGAGTGGTGTTGATGTAGTCAGGCTGTGTCATGTACAAGTTGACCGTTTCAGGAGGGCCCACGAAATAGGATTGAAACAGGTCTCGAGCCCAAGCGATGGTATGCTCGATCTTGTTTGGGAAGCTGCGGAGAGTGCACATAGGGAATGATTGCTCTGGTGGATCTTGAGAGCTAGAGTACGATTCAGTCAGACGTGGTAGGATGACCTGAGTATTGCCTTTGGTGCCAAGTGTACCGCTCTCGAGGAGAGGTTTCATGAAGAACACGCAGCGTCGGTCAACGTAGGTACGAGCCTCGACATTGTCTAGAGCATTTGTAACAAAGTCAAGCTCATTCCAGAATGTCTCGTTGAAGATGTCCTCGCTGTCGGGTCCAATTCGGTCCGTCATGATGGTGAATTTGCCCTTCAAATCGGGGTTCATCACTTGAGCCGCAGCTGCTGCCACCTCACTCTTCTGCTTACCAACATCCTTTGATCTAAACAAGAATTGACGGTTGAGGTTGCTCTTTTCGATAGAATCGTTGTCTGTGACTGTGATATGGCCATTGGGACCAGTTCCGAGTCCGATCATGGCGTAGTTCTTGAGCATCTCGCAGCCAATGGCTCCAGTGCCAACCAAGAAATTCTTGACATTGGCGATTTTCTTCTGGAATTCCTGGCCAAAGACTGCAATCTGACCGTCATATCGAGATCCGGTTGGTTTGCAAAGATCTTCATTCCGGGCAATGGATGTAGGGAGAGATTCGAGGGAGTCGAAATACATCCATTGTACGATTGGAGTGAATTTTCCAGATACAGCTTTGAGAACCTCCTGTGCGGTAAGACCGCCGAAGAAAGCGGCCATAGGAGAGATGTCTCCCTGAGCTTGGTAACTCAACTCCGTGATTAGCTTGTCGTCAATCTCGACCTCATCGCCGCTGTCCTTGGCCAACTTCTTGGTGATCTCAACTACTTCTTTAGCATCGGCGTCATTATGTGGGCGGGGGAGTGAGCCTTTCGTCTCTTTGAAGTGGTGGAGTGCCTGGATACCGACATGAAGCTGCGCGGGACGGTCGAACTTGGCGAAGTCGGACATGAGGATTTCGGGCTTCTTGATCTGCTCAGACAGTGGCTGGAATTGGAGTACTTTGGGCATCTTGACTTGCGCCCAAAGACCACCTCCTTGATATTTGTCCAGTCCGGACACATCGCCAATGGAGAACGAATATGGACCCTTGACTGTGATCTTTCGGGGAGCTGCGCCATTGAGGCCTTCCATGCCTTTCACTTCAGCAAATTCGACATAGTCTCCATCTTCTAGGCCATGTCGTGTCTCGTCCAGCGCTGACACCAGACCGGTCTCATCAATATCTGCCACAATGCCACTGATAGGGTTCTCTCCCGTAACATCACCCACTGTGAAATCCTTTCCAAAGTCTGTGAAGATGTAGCCAAAGAGGCCAAATGTGTCGGCAATCACCAGGTAGATGCCATTCTTGTGGCAGTAGTCGGAGACGACAAGTTGATCTTTGAGGGATGTGGTTGTCAATACAACGACTTGGAATTGTTTTAGCTGGTTGAGGTCTTCAGTGATGGATTTTGCTTTTAGGACGGAGACGGGAGTGTAGGAATTGAGTTCGGCAACGCGAGGAGCGGTCGTCTCTGCTCGGGGCTTTCCAACATCTTCAGGATGGAGGAAGAATTGGGAAGACAAGTCGGCGATGGCAACGGGTTCAGGGTCGAAGAGGGTCAGAGACTTGACGCCAGCCAGGGCGATGTTCTTTGCAATTTCAACACCAAGACCTTTCAAGCCGACGATGAGCACATTCGAAGAGCCCATCCGCTTCATAGCCTCATGGCCAAGGACATAGAGTTGTCTGCTGTAGAGAGATTCGTCGATTTCGCCATTTTGGAGCTGGGCAATGGCCGCCCCGGGATTGTCAACTTCCATCAATTGGTCTGTCATGATTTTCTTTTCTGGCCGGGCGAGGTCCTCTGAGGAAGCCTTTCTCTTGCTACCGGCCTTTATGGTGTCTGGGATTTCGGCGTGAGGTGCAATTGTGACAGTGGCCTTGCCTCAAGCAAGACCTCAAGTGACAACAGGAGGAATCCGAAGAGCAAAGACGCTGCTACGGACGGAGGGGTTTGGAGTGATAGAGGAGGGGTGGTGGTGGTGGTGGTGAGAGAAGAGGGAGGAAATAAAATGAGTGACCGAGAACGATGTGTTCAACTGGCTTTGATTATGAAACAAGGGCACAAGACGTGATGGCGCAGGCAAGCAAAGAAAGGCAGACGGCAAGGCGATTTGTTCTATTTGTCAAGGAAGATTCGCGAATTGCAGTCCAAGGTACAGTTTGGATGGGCGGGAGTGAGCAGTCACCCAGAAGAGCCAGTGATGCAATATTCCCAGCGCTAGGCAAGAAGAATAGGCGCAGGCAGGCTCATCAGGCTGTGGTTTAGGCCCCATTGGAGCCTTCAGGTCGAAGTTGCCAATCGGTGTACCTGCCACTTGCTTGGTACCTGAAACGCCACACGATCTCAAAGCTTCGGAGGATGGGACAATTCTCCAGTCTACAGCTGAAGCAAGGACGACTTCGATCAAAAGCTAGCCTTGATGAGCATCTTCATGGCCACCGATAAATTCATGTAGCTCGAAATTCCACCCCTCACCACACAGACAAATGTTGGATATTCACACCACTCAACGCGTAACACAGACGCGTTGACCGTGTTCTGCTTCCTCCTCCGATATGGGACCTGGTCTTTTCAATGTGTCGCTTTGAACTCGTCGGGCGCTTTATCCTCAAATTTCAAAGACAGCACGACTTTCCACCCTCGTTCGACTTGTGTCACGACCCTCAGCCACGGCCCTGCTCTAAGCCAACGACATGCTTCATGAGATCCTCCTGTCCCTATCCGGTCTCGAATCGCCAGTTTGGACGCAAGCACGAGCAGCAAGAGCAGGAGATGAAGACAACTCGTTCAATCAATATGTTTCGCCCCCGGAACGGGCTATGCTAGATACCCTAGCTCATCTACGAAACCTACACGTCAAGATCAAGAGTACCACCACCAGAATATCCACAAAGCACGAGTCAATGGTGTGCCGAGCCGTGAGCTCCTTTATAAAAGATGTCCACCTAAGCCGATTCATGGATAAGATCATCCAGGTTGAATCCTCAATTTTGCAGAAAGATGCTGCGTATGTGGGAGCTTACGAGATCGTTCCTCTGAGCACTGTCGTGGCCGAGTTTGCGCCATGGACCAGGCGATTGGAGTGGCTGTGGTCAGTAGCCCAGCAGCTGGACCCAGGCCCAAGGAAGTCTTTCTGCGGCGCCAATGTTCTGGACATGCTCGAGAACGAGACGCACACTGGTTACTCTGATATCGAAGACATGGCTGTTGAGCTTTTGATTGTTGCTCAGAAGACCTGGATGCGAGCAGCGTCCCTTTGGATTCTCTATGGCAAGCTTCCTTCGTCTGGAGCTCAAGACTTTTGCATTAAGCCGAATCCCAATCCAAGTTCTGCTATGGATGAATACATGATCGATCCATCCTTGACCCCGAAGTTGGTGAACTCTGGTGCTAGCCATGCATTCCTGTCTGCAGGTAGTGCTATGAGTCAACTGAGCTCACAGGCGAGGTCTGTCGCTTTCGCGCAGGGAGGCTTTCATGATATTTCCATGTCACTGTTGCGAGATCATCTTGCGATGCTTGAATCATTGCGGTATCCGTTGAATCCTTCGCTTTTTGAAAGTGTCTTGTCGGCCATTAATTCAAGCACTTCGGAGAATGCACTATCTCAGATACTGCCACGACCGCTGGTTATGCAATTGCTTCATATCGCGATGCGATATATGCTTCTGGGTCAAGGAGAATTTGCTGTCTCGTTGATCGGTCATGCCGACGATAGAATCAACGATCGGCAGCGATCGCAGACTGTGACTCAACCAGTGAGGAAGATGGGCAGACTGGACGAGTTAGCAGTCAAAGAGGCTGAATTGAACGGCATACTCAGCAAAACCATGGCCGAAATGGCAGCGGTACAAGCCTATGATGATGTCGAAGATGAGATTCTTCATCTTGCGAAAAAACTCATTTGCCTGAAACCTGCTTGGGACCATGACGATCCACATCTGATTGCTAAGCTGCTACCCACGCCTACGCTTCTTCAAATATCAATACCCGCAAACTCACCTCTACACATGTTCTTGTCTTCAGACGTCGCCAAACTATATGCGACCATCAATGCCTACCTCCTCTCAATCCGTCGTGCGGACCTACATCTGTCTTCACTTTGGACGCTTTCCTCACAGCGCAGATGTTATCCCAGCCCGCTGGGCCCGCCAAAAAGTTCGACGCAGTCCGGACGATTGAGATTGGAATCTCGTCGTTTGCGAGATGCTCGAAGACACACAAGGACGAGGGCGCATTGGACTTGCGCCAGCAAAATTTTGTTCCTGGTAAATGAACTTGAAGCCTACCTACAAGGCGAAGTGATTCAGAGCAGTTGGGCGTGTTTCCATGAGTGGCTGGAAGGCAGGGACAAGGGCTACATGTCATCTGCAAAGTCCTCTAGACCTGGCACAGCATCATCGGGTGAGCAATCAGACTTTGTCCAAGTCTTTTCTGGTAGGGACAAGGGAGTCCCGATTGATCCTCGAGCAATGGCCGAAGCACATCGCAAATATCTGCATGCCCTGAATGCCGCCCTGTTCTTGACAAACAAAGAATTCGTTGCGATCTTGAAGGAACTTCTGGATCAGACAGATCACTTGATTGCTCTCTTCTCGCGCCTGCAAACAGTCTGGGAGGGTCTCGATCTCCAGGAGGACGAGGGTGTCGTCGATGCGTTTTCTAATTATGCGAACGACGAAGATGAAGTCCTCTCCGAGATGGACCGGACTCGACACGATATTGAAGAATCGCTATCCAGCTTCGTTGACAAGATTCGTAACATCGAGAAAGATAAGAGAACAGGTGTCGGTGTGAGCAGTGATATCGAGGAATCTTTGGATAGCATGAACTTAAATGGTACGAAGACCTTTGTGCCTTGGCAGGCAAGGACAGTGGACAGATTGGTTATGAAATTGGACAGCCTGGGCGGAAGGCAGGATGAAGATCGACAAGATCTGCTTGAGGGTTATGATGACGATTGAACGAAGGAAGTACAGGTATCATTAGTATCGCATGTTCATGACGGTATGACATAGAGCATTGTTGAGAAATCCAATAGTAAAATGAAGGAATATCAATAAGCAAACCCTGTATAACATCATTGTTAGCCAATCTGTGCCATGTGAAGAAGTTGCTGAGGCCCTCGTGGTGCTGAAGGTGTGATATGGTGTAGAGGGAAAATCAGAAAAGCCGTCAACCCCAGCCCTCTCCCATAGCGAACGAAAGGGGCAGTTCGGAAGTCCTCAAGACGGGGACTTCCTCCCACACAATCTCATTGCCATCAGGGAAAAGTGTCCTATGATAGGATCTCGGAGAATGGATAGACTTGGTGTCATCATAAAGCTATTGAACCAGATGATTGGGAGGATAGGGAAACGAGGGAAGGGGCGCCATACTCGTTCTATTTTGGTCTCTCAAAGACGAATGGTGATCCAGCTTGTCGAGCATTCAAGACCTGCCGAACAAAACCTGCGATAAGATTGTTCGTTAGCAAAGAACCCTGCATTGAGCAATGATTATTTCTGGAGGTGACAATGTGATCAGATAATATGGTAAGCTTTGGTAATGCTTTCTTCAAGAAGTATCAGAAGCAGAACTGTTTGATTGAAACCTTTGATCATCACGGAAAGGGCATGTATACGACCAGCTCGTCCGGATCGTAGAGACTGAGCTAGGAGTGAGATTGCTTACCTTGCGTAGCTCCCATTCGCCTAGGGGGATTTGCAGCGAGGTGGCAACTCGAATAGGAAGGAACCTGCTTTCTCTCTGTTATCAGTGGATGTTTCTCTGGGTTCGGTATGGTCCTGGAGATAGTGTATTTGGTATTGGAGGTCAGATGGTAGTGCATGTTTCAGTTCATGGCTCATGGGAAAAATTTCGCCGGAACAGTGTATGATAGATTTCATCAGGGAGAAAAAGGAGGAACGCGGACTGAGTGAGACTTACGGAACAGCTAAACGCGACTCATTTATTTCCTGTTCCAGGTACAGGGATGTAAGTAGATAGCAAGAAGCATAATAAATCAATGAGGATTGGGTGTTGTGTTCAGGTCATGAAGAAGTTCGCGGAGCAAAGTGAAATTATTTCACGCGGATCAATTTCGGTGCTTGGCGTTGTTGTTGAGCCCGCGACGGTAGCAGTCACGTGATGTAGCAGACTAAAATGCAATTCTACGAACGACACGCATCTCGCCTCGGTATTTGCCCGACAGAACCACAAAGCTCACGTTAGTTGAGCTTGGCAGGCACAGGTGCTCGTGCTACCACTGCATCGACAACCGACGGCGCGTTTTTACGCAGGCAAGTAGAGCGTTCGCCAACATGGTCTGTGGAAGCGATTGGGGTACTCCCTGCTAGCAATATCTAAATTATGATTAAACCTTGTAACTTCGGATTTCAATTCCACGACTGACTGTAGGGATCGACGTTGACAGATTCTGGAGGCGGGACTTTAACATGGTGACACGACTAACCCACTGTCGAGTCGATATTAGCCCACGCGGATTTCACATAGCCTTGCATCATCGTGGCCGGAAATAGCGTCATGGTGCGCTGCCAATCGCCACTTGGGAAGCTTGATTGAATTTCCATCATGAAATTACCAGCTTCGGTACGGGTCCAGCGCGAGCCATTGTGGATTCGCTGCATCGCAGAACAAACGAGTTGACAGTGTGGTACTCCGGGAAGCATTCAGTGGCGGGGGCGACCCAGAAAATTATCCCTGAGGCAATATCAGCTTCCAGTAAGAGTACTGGCATGAGCCATCAAATTCATATGAGTCCGGCGCACAGTACGGCTGCGATTTAGGAGATGGTGATGGCGGGAAACGGTGGTGTGTTCGAGAAATGTTAAAGCTACTGGGCAGCTATGATGCACGGACTTTGTTGACGAGTCTGGAGCGTCTAGACGCAGAACCACGTCAGCTTCAATCCGGGGGGAGGGTAGTCAATTGCCCTCTCTCTAGAGACAAGTCTGTAGAACTGCCCCGAGCCTCGAACTGCATACGAACTAGGATCGAAGCTATGAAAGCACTGCTGGTCATCGTGAGCAAGGAATTCGCCTAAATTGCCCTACCAGTATGCAGCAGCAGGGATTACAGACGTGGGTTCTCGTTATCTACCGGGAAGGACGGAACACCGACTCAAGGAACGATTTGTGGAGGAATGCCGTAGCAAATACTACACAGATGGATTGTGGCATCTCTGTACCAGCCTCTAAAAGGCAACCGTAGAAATGGGGAGTAGGATGGTGAGTCCCAGGGCGGATACTGGGGGTTATCATTGGTAATTGAGTCTCAAGGCGGACGCTGGGGGTCATCATTGGTAATTGCTCGCGAAGGGGTGGGTGCCCTGAATTGCATAAACTTCTTCACAAGGCACTTACAAGGCGGAGCAATGCCAAGTTCAGGCTAAGTTCAGCCAAAAGCTTGATCAACATTGGCTACTATTGGTGACGTGCCAAATTTCTCGGCTTCTGCCGGCAAAATGGCGCCAAAAGTAAATTCGAGTTTTCCCACAACTTCGAATATTCTTGCCTGTTCTTCATCGAAACAACGCCACTGTCATCGGCAAAACCGACACAGGGCGATCAGCCTAGAAGGAGTGAAATCCTTCTCTTGCATCTGACCCAGTCGCCTTCTCCATTGAAGGTCCCCGCTTGTTGGGCCTAAAGATAAGTGTCTGAGTCTCCATTAGGTCCCCAGCAGCTGAGCATCTCCTCCGATTTGGGCAGTTCTGGAATATCTCCAGGATCCATTCGCTCATGCTACTCTGATATCTCTGATATGGAGACAAGAACCCTTGTCCTTGACACCCTGGCCCCCTAGATGTTACACTGGCTAGGTGTTGTCGTCCACGAGGAGAGCCGTCAATCCCGTCGTCCGAATCTCGCGGTCTTGCCCCACGGACACGCGATTGACTGTCGTATATGATTCCAGACCTTCCCTTCTTTCAGTTTTCGTTTCAAGCTCTCTTTCTACCTTCCGATTGACGTGTCTCAGAAGATCTGAACATGGCTGGAATATTGTCTGCCGCTAACATCGGTGGCATTGCCGACCCCAGATATGGGGATGAGGCAGATGCCATTGGCACTACTAAAGAGCACCGAGGCTCAATCTCTCAACAAGTTGCACCCCCCGACCTCCATGGCCATCGCTCCATCTACTTGGACAATAGCATCAAGTTCGAAGACTACCACTACTGGGCCAACCGGTCTCGTGAAGTCGAAAAACACATCAAAGTTGGCAATCTTGGCTTTGCCGGACTCCTTAATTTATTACTGGGCAAGAAGAACAAACCTGCTGAAATCACACAGACGTCTTCTCCGGGCGACAGCTCTCCTGTTGGAGACGAGAAGCACGCAGTTGATGAAAAAGGGATCAAAAACACCAAGACTGACAAATGGGGCATTACCGAGACAGAGTGGGAGCAAGCTCAACGAGCAACCCGTACTGCGACCTGGGGTTCCGTTTTCTACCTGATCACCACCGATATTCTTGGCCCGAACAATGTCCCCTGGGCCATCAGCCAGATGGGCTATGGTCCTGGCGCTGCTCTTTACACCTCCTTTGGTCTTATGGCTTACTATTCCGGTATGCAACTGTGGAAAATCTTCATTGGTCTCGACTCGACACGTTATCCTATGCGAAACTACGGTGACGTTGCCTTCCGCATTTACGGTACTTGGGCTCGCATTGGCGTCAACGTTCTTCAAAGCTTCCAGTTCTTCCTCAACATCTGCCTTTTGATCGAAAGTAACGGCCAAGGCTTAGCACAAATGGCCCAAGGCAAAAGTGGCAACGGCTTCTTGTGCTTTGTGGTTGCCGAGCTCATCTTCATGCTCTTGGGCTTCATCTTTGGACAAATCCGAACTCTGCAGCGGTTGTCATTCCTCGCCAACATTGCCATTTGGCTGAATGTCATTGTCATCATCGCAACGTAAGTATTCAATTGCTATCAAGCCTCAGGTCTGCAGCTAACCGCCCGTGCAGAATGGCCGTTGTATACTCTTACCCGCCCAATTTCGACGCTTCTTTCAATACGTACGGGACGCCGAGGGGACCAATTAGAACTAGCGCCAATTGGCCAAAGGATTCAAATCTCAAGGATCGCATTAACGGCTTGATGAATTGTGTTTTCGCATATGGCGGAGCCACTCTTTTCAACGAATTGATGGCTGAGATGCGACGACCGTAAGTTTATTCTCGGGCGCTGCCTGGAAGCTTTCACTGACACATTTGTCGGCAGATATGACTTCTGGAAAGGATTTATATTCGCTGAGATCTTCATCTTCTCTTGCTATATCATCAGCGGCATGGTCGTCTACAATGCACAGGGCCAATTCACCTACAACCCATCCTATCAAGGTATTCCCAACAGCGCCTACAGTTGGCAAACACTGGGCAATGCGATTTCATTTATCACGGGATTGATTGCCGCGTTGCTTTACGGCAACATCGGTGTCAAGGTCTTCTATTCATCTGTGCTGCGCGATGTGTTCCAATTCCCGCCTTTGGACCATAAGACTGGCAAATGGCTCTGGGTCGCTATCAGTATGTTGTGTCATCGTTTTGCAAGAACCCCAATGCTAACAAGGACATGCCCACAGTTCCTATTTACTGGGGTCTCGCTTTTGTCCTCGCCGCAGCCATTCCTCAGATCAGCAACTTGACCTCCTTCGTCGGCGCTCTTTGCATCCTGCAGTTCTCGTACACCTTCCCGCCTATGCTCCTCGTTGGCTACAACATCCAAAAGGACGCGATGCTCCCAGAGGAAGAATTCAACCCTGTCACCGGCGAAGTCAAGCGCGTGGACAGTGGCCTCAAGCGCTGGATCCGTGGGTACAAGAAGAAGTTCGCCATCAATACTTTCGATGTCCTGTACAGCATAGCAGCCCTTGCAACGGCTGGTCTAGGTCTTTACACCTCAACCACTGGTATGGCTGACGCCTTCAACAATACTTCTATCACATCGTTCTCTTGCAAGAACCCTGCTGGTTAAAGGAGGTCACGGAGACTGAAGTGGGACGTTGTTGTTCTGATACATGCTGTGATTACAACGAAAATGGAATTTCCAGACCCTAGTACTGATGAAAGCTAGCAGCAGATGGTGGAACACGGATAGCCCACAGAATAGCATACCCGTCATAGATGCCTGATGCCTCACCCGCTAAACAGAAATAATAAGATATATTGTAACCTTCGTGTTGCGTGGATCTTCGCTCAGATTAGACGAGGTTCAGATAGCCTCTCGTAAAACCATTGGTCTCGTGAAAATCAATGGAAGACGTCGAAGTAATCGTGGTTCGTATCGAACAGCTCCCGAAAGTCTCGATAAACGAACGGGCACCCCGCTTGGCCGACACTCCAAAATTCATTCGATTCTCGTGTCATGGGTAAGCACTCTACCGGAACGGTTCTCGAAACAGAACAGCTAGACAGGTTCTGACCATCTTCACTCCTTGATCGACGTTGAAGAGTAACCTTGGCTAAGCAGCTAATTCTCCGCGCTTACGGGGCGGTGACAACCTTGAGAAGAAGCGCATCTGTTCTTGGCTGTCAGCTTGTACGACGTCACATTTTGAAAGAGGCAGGTCGGCACACATTGCTTGAATCGAAACAACTACAAACAGATCTTGCACATGTAATCACCCTGAAAGAACGAATCACGCAGGTGGCCTGGAACCATGGCGACGTCCGAGATTGGCATGAAGCCGACCTTTCAGGTCATTGTGGCAGGATTGCCTAGGACGGGAACAACCTCTATGACAAGTGCGCTGGAGATCTTGCTCGAGGGAAGAGTTTTCGACGGCGGCGCGTCGTCCTTCAGCGGCGATGCTGCGATGCAGAGACAGATGATCGAGCTGGCAAGGCATTGTCCTACGAAGACACTAGCTGATCGCAGCTTCGTGCTGACCCGTCTCCAACAGCTGACACACGGCTGTGTGGCAAGCTCTGATCAGCCGGGTGCCTTCTTCGTTGAAGAACTGCTCCAGATATACCCAGACGCCAAGGTCATTGTCACTACCCGGGACCGACAGTCATGGTGGGCGAGTTACTCGACACTTTGGCACAGCATCAACGATCTATACCCTTGGTCATGGCTGTCGCCGCAAATCCGCCGATTTTGCGTCTTCTCATTCCAATTCTGGGGACGCGTGCCGCAAGCCGTTGGAATCTCTCCCTGTGAACCATTGCCAATGTCAAATCAGGAAGGCTTGTATGATGCGCATGCCGCATATCTTCGCCGAGTAGTCCCGTCCAAACAGCTGTTCTTTTTCAATGTCCGAGACGGATGGGAGCCCCTATGTAAGATCCTGGAGGCACCTGTGCCAGATGAACCTTTCCCGCATGTCTTTCCTCGGTCGATGCTCACGACGGGGACGGTTGAGCTCCTAGCGCAACTGAAAAGACGGTTTGTGATAGCCGTGGGAGCAGCAAGTCTGCTGATGGCTGCGGCGGCTTATGCGGGACAGCGGATTCTGAATTAATACATCGTTGAGGAATGGCAACGAGCTTCTATCAGTTGCGACGTTTCACAAAGACCTCACCGGATTGCGACTCGACGCGCATGTGGTTAATGAAAATAGGAATGCGGGACGTCGTCGTCTTAGCCTTGGGATCTTTGAGCTGATTTGCTTGGAGATACACTCATCTTCCGGGACGTGGCATTAGTGCCGATGTAGTGCAATCTGAAAAAGCGACGTCCCGAGAGATAAGCCCTGTTGTAGGATCTCAGGGATTGACAGATGGCGTGATAGCACCAGCTCTGCAAGGCTGCGCAACCGAGCACGTGCAGTCGCGAGGCTGAGATGTGACAAGCGCTAGTCCATAAACATGTTAGCGTTAAATCAAGGATTTTCCTGGACAAAATCGACCATGGCTTCCACTTTTGCACCGATCTACCGAGCTACCTGCTCAGGTACCATAGCTCGCATAGGTACGAAACTCACCATCTTTTTTTCCAAGAAACTCGTTTCAATGATAAGAGCATCTTCTCCTCCCCCTGCGACCCACATCGGTCCTCTATACTATACGTATATCCTTGCTTGCGCATTCATTTACCTGGTGTTCGTACCAGAAGGGACCGCGCGTAATTTACGGCTTGGGTCCTCTTACGCCTCCACTCCATCATCTTTCTGCACAGTGGTGGACTCTCTCGCCCGAGAGAGAGCCCTGCCCAAGTTGCAACTCGCATGCTACTGGATGTCGTTCGTGGGAAAGAATGAAAGCGTTCTTCCGAGAACACGCGTCCATGCCGTTCCTGGCAAGCGCAGTGCCAAGTTGAGGCGCAACTACCAGCGTTTGAGCAGATTTTGAAACCATGGAAAGGGAAATTCCCAGCCAAGCTTGAAGGCCCTTGCCCACGATAAAAATGCAGGCGCGAATACAAGTTCTGGAAGCTGCCAAGCACATGGTCAGGAGACGAAGATGGCCAGATTGCATGTGAGCACGTTTTACTGACCACCCATTTCCCCACCATCGCAGCCAAGTCGGACTATCTAGATACCCATTGAAGGAATTGTGCTCTTGAGTGAGTTTTGTGTACCGCTTCGAGCAGGTTAACACTGCATATATCGCAGCCTCTATATGCTCGATAGTGAATTCCTTTACTCGTCGACGTTATCTCTTTCCCAAGCTGCCTTGGTATACAATTCTTTCCCGTGCATACTAACGCAAATCACAGCCGATCCAAAATGGATAGTAAGTTCCGATACAAAACTCTGATTTATTATCGCTCCTGTGCTCATAAAATGTCAAGACACAAGCATACGAGATTTATGGGCGACGTCAAGCGTTCAAGACCGTTACCCCAGTCTTCAGAGGACTCAGAGATCTCCATCGATACCACGCATAGAGTATGAGTATGCTCTGTGGGTGGGCAACATCTCTGAGACGGCCAATATCCTCGAACTGAGAGACTTTTTCCTGGACCCATGTCCAAATGACCTCCTCAGCATATCGTACAATACCACTTCCAGATACGCATTCGCAAATTTTCGTCAAGATGATGCCCGTCTTACCGCCATCCAGTACGCAGCGGATAACATGTTCCAGGGCAGGCGCCTGGATTGCCGGATCCGGCCCAATTCCTCGTCAAGGTCGATCAAAGTCAGCTACGGTCTGCGTGCCCACGAGACGGGAGAGATCGCCGTCGGAAGCCCCGACTGCGAAACCGGGAGAAAGATTGAAGAGCTGGCCCATTTTCCCGAATGTGACACCTCGCAGAAAGAGACCAAGAGGTTTTTCATCATCAAGAGTTTCTCGCTCGAGGCCATCTATCAAAGTGTCGCGAAGAATCAGTGGGACATACCCTGCAGACACGCGCATCGGCTGAACCACGCTTTTCAGGTCAGTTCTCGCTTAATCTCATCCCTCCCCAGCCGCTTTACGTCCATCGAATCTAATCACTCTGTGTACGTGCTAGACATCGGAAAATGTCTACTTCCTCTTTTCCGTTAACACCTCCGGTGCATTCTTTGGCTGCGCGCTCATGACTTCCAAAGTGCAAACAGTCGACGAGAAATCAAGGAACCTTTCGCTGCATCTCCATCGCCCTTGCACACAGCAGCACCACCCTGAAGAGGTCATCGCAGAAGAAACTCTCACCGAGAGTGACTCAGACTGTGCATCACGATCCCGAACCATGTCCGTGACTTCTTCGGGTTCATCTCTGGGTTCTGTCGGATCGGAGTTGAGAGGAAGAAGAGGGTCCCAGCTACCTGCGTCTTCAAGCACGGCATCTCGCGGTATCTCGCCGCGAGGCTCTATCAGCTACCAGCCTGAAAGGAGGAGGATTGTGTGGAAAGCCTCGACTGCCGACTCGATCGGCTACCGCTCGCCGACATGTACAAGTGACTTCGCCGTCTCTACGAATCGAAGTGCCTACACTCCCGCGCCACCCGCCCACCTCGACCGCACCTCCAGCTCGCCGTGCCAAATCCGCTGGCTCACGACCGACTCACTACCATTTCGACACATTCGCGGCATAAAGAATCCATGGGACGAAGGCCGCGACGTGTGCCATGCCAAGAATGTGACGCCCGTACCCCCTGGCATTGGAGACGCTCTGTTGCGCATTTGGAAAGATCAACGCAATGCTGTGCCACTGTTCCAGTGAGAGAATTTTACAACCGAAAAGACGATTTTACGTAGCGCTCATGCAAGTTAACGGATATATCATAAGGGGGTATATTAGATGTAGTACACAATGTACTCGTACATGGTACTTTCGAGCCATCGTCTTTAAAAAGGACATTACTTCATACAATTCACATCCAAAGGGGTTCTGCTGAGACCCCCTACTCCCATGCCCGGTCTCCCCTCTTCCCATCTCATGGCGGACCCGGCATTTTCTGCGTCGCATCCGGCGGCATCCTGACCGCTTCAGCCCTGGCCGTGGGCTTCATGTCCTTAAGCGGGAAGCCCTTCTCCATCTGCGCCTCCTTGGGCCCCGGCCCCAGTGGTCCCGCCGCGCGTCCTCCCCGCAGTTTGCCCCAGAGCAGGAACAGCGTGATGGCGACGCCCCAGATGACGGCAAATGCCACGGCCAGCCCGATGGCCACTTCGGGGCCAAGCCCCAACCCGCCCGACTTCCTCAGCGACGAGCCCGGAAAGGCGAGCCCCGTCGTGTATGTCGCGTCGGCGAAGGCGACGCCCGTGTTGTCCCAGTCGGCAGCTGTTAGGGTTGAGTTGTCGGGGTTTAGAACACTGCGGGTTACTTTAGTTAGGAATTGAACAATGGGGTTTCCTTTGTTAGGTGTTTTGTGTTGGGAGAGGAAAGAGGAAAAAATGAGAAACGTACCCGTAGATCGTGTAGATGACACCTCCCTCAAACACCCACGTCGGCTTACCCACCACCTTGGCGCTGTTGACGTACACGTCGCCCTGGAACGACGAGATGGACAGCTGCGTGCCCTGCAAGGTCGCGTGCTTACCCGCCGGCAACGCGCCAGAAAGACCCGGCAGGATGACTTTCTCGACGACGTGGTACGACAGCACCTCGGCCATCTGCTTCTTGCTCCAGTTTCCCACGACCGTGCCGATCTCCTGGAACGCGTACTGCGTCGGCAGGAAGATGGTCACGCCGTCCAGGTCATCGATGTCCTGAGGTTTCGTGGCGTTGGGGTTGATGACTTTGCCTTCGAAGAAAGGGGATACCCCGAACGTGGAGCTCTCTTCGTATGAGAAGCTGAAGTTTTGTGGGAGCGTGAGCAGGTGGTCGATCACGTGGATCGCGCCGTTGCTGCAGTTGACGGCGAGACCTGTGGTGTAAGAGCGTTGCTGGAGGCCGGAGAAGAAGGTCGTGGTGTTGGCGGCGCCTTGCGCCACGACGAATTGTCCGCCCGTGAAACTTGATAGGTTCGACGATTGTAGCAACGTGGGTAGATATTCGGTCTGTCCATTGGGAAACGTGACGAATGTGCCGTTCAGGATATGGTATGCCAACGTGGCGTCGGAGATATCTTCAGTCACGCTGCTCGTCGAGTTGAACGATTTGATCGCGCCGTTTGTCGGCGCAAGGACCGTGATGTTGTCGTTGGCGAGCCTTGCAGCGAACTCGGGGAACCGGTCGATGTAAGACGCAAATGTCGACAAGTCGGAGGTTGCGCGCAGGGTCTCGATGATTGTCTGTTCCGCCGCTGCCGCTGCCGTAGCCAAGAAGGCGAGGCTGATCGACAGCGACACAAGACGTATTCGTAGCAACATCTTTGTCTTTTTGCCTGGGGCGGGCTACTGTTCACAAGTAGGCTGAATTTACGGGCAACACAAGAGAAGAAGGGAAAAAAAAAAGAACCCACCACGCAGACGGGCAGAGGAGAACGATTTAGAGTAACATTTTTACCTTTTCTTCCTTTCCCTATGGAACAAGCCTCCCGTGCCTCCTTAACGGCTGTAGCATGCATGAGATTAGCAGAACTAGCAGAAGGGTGTGTAGAAGAGGGGGGTGCAGTCGAGAACCACGAACGCGACGCCACCACAGCATTCTAGATAGGACATAGTAGGGTCCTGCACCTATGGTATACTTTTGATAGGTGTGATCCTTCGCAAGCCCCGAGCCCGACTGCCGGATGGGTGAGAAGAAATTGCAAAATGAGAAGAAAGCTGACGGTCCGAGGCAGAGATGGGATGAATGGATGGAAAGACGGTTACAGTTAGGAAGCTAAAAAAGACATGCATGAAGTCTGGAAATTTGAAAAGCTTCTGCCGAGAGACACGCAGGGCGCTTATCATGGGCGATCGAGGGTTTGTGGCGCCCGCTGAGCAAATTTCGGATTAGGCTGCGATAGGCACGGAGGGCGTCCAGGGGGGAAGACCCCTGAACTCGAGACTCGGGGAGAACCATACCTTTTTGTTGCTTCTGTGGTGGCGTTTGCTTGTGCTGGCATGCGACGACTAGAACGAAATGTTAATGAGAGGGTTGAGTAATTGTAGGTTATCATGTATAGAGTGGTGGCTTGATCGCTTGTGTTTCATCACAGGCAGTCTTTGGAAGCCAAAAGCATTAGGCCTCGTGCAACTTGTCCAGCAGGGGCGCAGCCTTGTGAAGGACGCCCCGATGGCCCTTAATGGTGATCTGGGGACGAACAGGGTCCCCATGCAGCCTGCCCTATTCCTGCTGATACAAGTACGGAATAGCTCATGTTTGTTATCTTTTCATCGCACGCGACCAGAGCACAGCATCCTGATATCAGTTCTCCCCTCTTCACAAGCGAGCTCTTTTTATCCATCTGTGTCCGCTGGCACAATCGATAAATAGTTTCCCGCACTAGCCTCGAGTGAAGGCTAGCTCCGAGTCATGACCCGGCAGATATCCGTGGTGCTCACTCGAAAAGGGGATGTGAACTGTTATCCTGGAGCCATCAACTGCCATGCGATCGAATAGAATGGAGCTAGTTTGAAGCGATGAGCAAGATTATCACGCTCCGCATCATTCACGAGCAAGTTAACGAACTCAGTTCGAACGGGCTACCGACTTGAGCAAAAGAGGATGGTGAAGTATGTTCATAGTCATGATGGTTCGTCAATTGTTCCCTCTATGACTTCCTAGTGTCTTATCCGGTTGCCGGAAAGACGACTGTACATCCTCCAAGTTTCTGAAGGCGAGCCAACTCAGCCTCACAAAAATGTGTGTACAATTCCTACACTATTATGGCACGGCCCTCAGTGAGCCGCAGAGTTGGCCATGAAATGCGAAAACACCATACTCCCTAAAAACACGCCACCTAGGACTGACAAGAAGTATCCGACATTCATGGTCATGACTGCAATCATCCTATAACCAACGTCAGCAAAGGGTAGCCCCTCGTCGACTCAAGGGCCTGGAACTCACAATAAATAACTGACACCAGCGAGAATAACATCAATAGTAGCCAGGCTCACGGCCTCATGTGCTCTCCACGGCCTTGATCCCTTCATCTTTTCCTCATAGAACACGGTGGTGCTCAT
This sequence comes from Cladophialophora exuberans, assembly GCA_030068005.1. Taxonomy (NCBI): domain Eukaryota; kingdom Fungi; phylum Ascomycota; class Eurotiomycetes; order Chaetothyriales; family Herpotrichiellaceae; genus Cladophialophora; species Cladophialophora exuberans. Next base: position 227,003 of record JANSVK010000012.1, read on the forward strand.
ACCACCATTTCGTCGACGGTTGACGACTGCTAGAAACTCGAAGAAGCGGAATCGAATCGCCAGTAAAGCTCGGAAAATGGCCGCAAACACGATCAGGAATATACATGTTCCTGCGTACTGTCCTGTTGTATTTGGAGTCCATGCTGAAGAGAACAGAGGAGTGTTTGAGGCCGTGAAGAATACCATGGCCATCGAATCCATTCCCATCATGGTGCTGCTGGAAGATGACATGCCACTCATTGAACTGTCTGTTGAGGTTGCCATCGACATCCCGGACATGGTGCCGGTTGGACTCATGCTGGCGGTCATCGACATCGTCATACTGCTGTCCATGTCCATGGTTGCGGTTGTATCTGAGTTATTGAATTTGCAATGCGACAAAAAAGAAAATTCGCAAAAAGAAAACGTGCCAGCACTGTTTGCAAATGATCAGGTACGTAGCTAATTGATCACCTTTGAATGGAGATAATAACTACAAGACAGCAGGCATGACATTACTATGTATTGGGAGGGATTGTCCTCAGTCCACGCCAGTGGAACGACGGGGTGGACCGAAACTTGCTCAGAAAATCGGAACTGGTGCAGCAGAGTAAGTTTTTAGATTTTCGGTCCCTGAGTGTGAGCACATTTTCCAAGACGCCTAAGGCCTCGGTAGCGGTGTGGTCGCATATGACATACCCACTGCAAATACCATAAGAGGATAAATCTCACCTTTGATAGGTCAATACACCAATCGAAAGGCTCCATTCAAGTAAGAAGAGCAGATTTCTCAATTGGCTCGGTAAGATAGCGTCCCAAGTTTAGGTATCCATCAGTCGAGAGGCGACCGAGCAGTAGTACAAGTAGATCTGAGGACAGCGGCCAGCGGAAAGGAAGCAGTTCATAAGCACGGTTTTTGACGTCTGCCGTCAGTGTTTGAGAAACTCCAGGCGACTTTCCAGCAGAAAGAGAAAAATAGGCAGCGTGCGTCGTTCTTTTCTGAGAGACGAGGGCTCGACTCCAATATGGCGAGTTGGCTCACTCAACCTGTTCAGCTGCATTCCAGCCGCGCATTCACTTGCGACGGATTTACCCCAGAGCAATGCAAATATTATCAGCAACGCTGGCATTTCTGGTGAGCGGAACTCGAAGGATGGGATTCTTTGGAATAGTTGAAACTGATACACCGCAAACACAGGTACGAAGCTGACCATGTATTTGCTTTGCCAACGGTGGCGTTCTTCATGTGTACCATTGGATTCTTCATTATCGGGAACTTCGTTTCTTCATTCATAGCTCCCCGAGAGAGTGCACAGCATTCTGTATGGCGAAGAATGACGGCGGCCGTTCGATACTTATCTTATCGTGGTTTCCATGTGCCAACTTTCCGATGGAACTCAGCTCCCATTGGAGTCTTGCTATTAGCGGCAGTTGGTGTCATCTACTTTTTCTGTAAGTTGATGCACTTCATTCTCAATAACGGTGCTAATCTTCGCTACGTCGAAGGTATGGACCTTGCTCCTAGACCATATTATTGGCCGAGCTTGGACTGGGGTGGCTCGCCGCCTTTGGCGACGAGATCCGGATGGATGGCTTTGGCGTGTATGCCTTTCGTCTTGTACGTTTCAGAGTTTTTCAATCATTGACTCGCACTGATATCGCTCTCAGCGCCACAGCAAGCAAGACGAACTGGATTACTCTCCTTACCGGAGTACCACACGAGAAGCTGCAAGTGTTTCATCGATGGACCGCGTATGCCTTTTTCGTCCTCGCATTGATCCATACCTTCCCTTTCATTGTTTACCACATCCGGTTTCATGATATGGTGATGCAATTTGAAATGGGCAACATATTTTACTGGACTGGCATTGTTGCAATAATCTTCCAGGCCTGGCTCACCTTTGCGTCTTTCGCTCCAATCCGGTGAGAAATTTTCCATGTCGAGCTACATGCAGATGCACCGCTGACATGATTGTCCAGAAATCTTGGTTATGAATTCTTCAAAGCGTCTCATTTCCTGTCGGTCGTCGTCTTTGTGTTGATATTTTTCTGGCATTGTGATTTTACCCTTTCGTCATGGTAAGTTCCAAGGTTATCAAGCCGAGGTTCTGTTTGAAAAGTCGAATCAGGAACTGATAGATGAACAGGGATTACTTCATTGCAACAGCGGCCGTGTATGTTCCCTGCTTCGTCTACCCTTGGCTTCGAACTATCTTCGAGTATGGTTTGGGTCAGAAAGCCGAGATTTTCATTGAAGATAATGGCTTCACTCGCATCACAATACCGGCAAATTTCAACTGGGTACCAGGGCAGCACTGCTTCTTGCGCTTTCGCAGCTTCGGCATCCATGCTTTGACGTCCCACCCATTCACCATATGTTCAGTGCCATCAATGTCGCCGAACGAGAAGTCGCATATGACCTTCTATATCCGCCATCAAGGCGGTTTCACTGGCCGACTGTATAATCGTGCGATGAAACAGCCCGGTGTCTCGGTACCTGTGCTTGTGGATGGCCCCTACGGTGGCATCAACACCGAGAAGTATTATGGTAGCGATCGGCTTCTTGTGATTGCTGGTGGTTCAGGTGCTGGCTGGATTTTGCCCTTCATTGAGCAATTCGTCAGATGTGCTGTTTTCCAGACCACTAGAGAGGTCAGTGCTAAAGATGAAGCGACTGACAGCATGCTCAGTCCAACAACCATACCACGCTCGCTACGCGTGATATTGGCGACAAGAGACACTACCACCCGGGTGTGGTTTCACAAGACCGTGGCCAATCTGCTGTCGAAGTATACATCCCTGGATTCCTCGTTTGATCTTGATATTCAGGTGCATCTCACTGGTGAGGCCGAAAGAGAGGCACATTCAATCGAGGTCGTCCGAGATCTGGAAAGAGCAGATTCATCTGAGACAGAAAGTGTGAATGAGGAGAAAAGTGGAAGGTCCAAGGGAGAAGCGAAAGCCATCCCCGAGAGCCAGGAACCGCATGGACGACCAAGATTACCTGAAATCATCCGGGAAGAGGCAGCCACTATTGCCGGGACCGGAAAATCGCTGGGTGTTTTCGCCTGTGGCCCGGTCACGATGCAAAATGACATTCGCAATGCCGTTGCCAGCGCGAACTTGAATATCTTGAGAACTCCAACGAGCGGAGTCTACTTACACCTCGAACACTTTTCGTGGGCTTGAGTGAAGGGCTGCGAGGTATCTTGGACTTTTCAGGATTTCAACAGCAATGCCATTGATGTCATCAACGTTTCAATCCTCCTTGTACTATTGGTATTTACTCAGTGACTGTTTTCAAGCAAGCGGTAATGAACATCGGCTATGAAGCCCAAGAATATCTACAAGATCTCAGAATGGAGGATAGCTAAGCAGATATGCAGCTTCCTGCAATACATCTTCAAATCATCCACATTATCCAAATAGTCGATGAAGTCTGAAGACGCGGAGATGGGCTCGATGGGCTCAATGGGCTGAAGGAATGTGGCGCCAACCGTATAAGTGCGCGGCCGTAGTAATAATGTCACGTGTAACCGAGCCTGCGGGCTTCAACGATGTGCAAAATGTTTGACGTCGGAATTTTGGAAAACAAAATCGCAACTCTTCATGAAATTGGCCCTCGTCCGGTAGTGCCAGGACGTCCGTTCCTTTCTCTTTCCACTAAGATGTCATGAGCGACAGAAGAAGAATCAATGGGCCGCCAGGCACCACCCGCCCTCCGGCATTCGTGTCTTCCCCCCACGTTTCGAAAGAGTATCGACAGCGACTAAGGAAGCCGAATGAACTGAGAAAAATATGTACGGACGCCGCATTCTGTTACCACGATGCGAAAGTTGACACTTTATAGTCCTTCAGACAGGACTGGTACCGTCTGCCAGTGGATCGGCCTACTTGGAACTTGAAAGTCCACCGAGACCAAAATCAGCGCTCCTAGCCACTTCCTCGACCATAAAATTGTCGTGCGCTGTCCACGGCCCAAAACCAGTTCCTCGAACCGCTTCCTTCTCTCCCAATCTACAGTTGAATGCATCGGTGAAGTTTGCGCCTTTCGCAACCCGAGTACGGCACGGCTATGTCCCTAGTTCGACAGAGAAAGATCTTGGGCTTCACCTAGAGAATGCATTGAAAGGTGTTGTGCTAGCAGATCGATGGCCCAAGAGTTCCATTGATATCACAGTGACAGTTCTCGAGGGAGAAGATGACCAAGAGGAGGGAGAGGGATTCACAGGCACTGCACTGTTCAATTTACTGGCGGCAGCCATCAATGTCTCTATGGCAGCGCTGGCCGATGCTCAGATTGATTGTCTGGACTTGTTGGTGGCAGGCGTGAGTGCAACAGTGCCCGGCAAACCCAAGCCGTTGAAGCTACTGGATCCTGCTACGGTTGAACACGAAGAGATACTCTCAAGTTGTGTTGTTGGCTATCTACCTTCTAGGGATGAGGTTGTCGAACTGTGGTCAAACGGGAGTATGTCAGCACGTATCATCGACGGTGGATATGCCTTCGATGAATTAGTTGACAGCGCAATCACTGCTGCGACAGCGGCTCAGACGGTTCTCAGGGAAATTTTAGTTGAGTCTGTCACCAAAGCTCAGATCGCACCCAAGAAGTCAATGCGCCACGATGAAATGAATGACATTGAGATGACTACCTGAGTGAGGCAGAATTCAGCTGAATAGGAAGTCAACCCTCTAAGCTATTGATGGTCTTTTTGACAATACAAGCCAGACTCTATTCGGTTGAGATTTGACTATTCACAATTCTCTACCTCACTTGAGCCATGTGCTTGTGGAAAATCTTCAACCTTCATCTCTCTGACCTTTCCATCTACTACTACCCTCTCTCATCATCCTCAGCTTCAAACACTTCCTACCCATTCGTCTATTCTCAACAACGCTTCACACAAAAATCTCAAACATTATCTCAAATTTATCAAAATGCCGGGACTCGCCGTTGACGACAACCATGCTTTTCTTCTTCTTCTCCTTGACTCATCTGACGGCAAGGTATTGACGAGTGAATTGGTCATCGGACGTGAAACTCAACTAACTTCGATAGATTGACTGGAAGCGTGTATCTGCTGCCCTTGGTCTGAAAGATAACGCTACTCGCATGCGCTACAAACGCCTCAGAGAGAAGATCGAGAAGGAGCTAGGCTCTGGGGCAGTCAAATCACCGAATGTCAATACTCCTGCTCAACAGCCCGACGCTGGAAAGGCCAAGAAGGCTAAAGCTACTCACAAAAAGCGCAAAGCGCCTGACGACGAGGATGCCAAAGAATCCATCATCAACGGAGGACTGTCTCAAGTCGACGGTCAAATTGACACCCCTACACTCAAGCGTCAAACCCGAGGTGTGCGACTGAACTTTGATGTCAAGGCTTGCTACAGCAGCGATGACGACTCCAATTCCCTTAGTTCTCTCAGAGAGAGTGACTCTGAGTGCATCTCAGATGGGAAGCCAGTCAAGATCAAAGATGAAAATCTGTCCACCAATGAGGGTGAGACCGACATCAAGCCAAAGGTGAAGCGAGTCAAGAAATCACCATCACTCCCCCCTGTCAAACCAGTCACTCCTGCTGTTCAGCCCACAAGAGGCACTCAGCTCGGTGGAAATCAGAAGACTCCCGGTGCTGGACGAGCAACCATTTTGAAGGCCAATCTCAACACTGTCCCTCGGACCGCGACAACTGCGAAGAAGCAAGCCTCATCAAAGACTGCTGTTGTCAAAAAGACGAAAGCCACGTCTAAAATGCACGTCTCCCAAAAGCCACTTCCAAGCGTGGAGTCTTCTCCACCTCCTTGCCCATCGAATATGATGGCACCCGCGAAATCAGGAAAAAGTGTTGGCTCAGAAGAAAGTGACATCGACATCAGGAGCTTCAAGCCCGGAACTCTTCTCACCTTCCCTTCTCAACGTCAACGCAAACAAACTCAAGAAGCACTTTTTAAGCCTGGAAAAGTCTCCTCCGCTGTTGCTACCTATGTTGCGATCACATCATCACCCTCTTCGCCTCAGGGCCCCGAGACTTCGATCGCATCATCCGTGTCATCATCTCACGACTCTGCTGGCATGATGCTCAAGGAGAGCTTGGAGAGCCTTGTTAAGCTGACTGAAGTGCAACCTGGTGAGAGCGCCTCTAATCCCGGAGGTGGCACAGTGGAAAATACTTTCGGTCCGCCTCCTACACCAGCAGGTAAGTAGCTACAAGTTATCTGAATGCCATCTCATACACGATGCTAATAACTGTTTTTCCAGCTACAGGAATCGTCTCGAACGCCGTCCGCTTCTTCAAAGGTCTGCTGTCTTAGTCCATCTTGACGCACACCGCCAAGGGGCAAATGATTTGTCTTTGGTATTAGAGGCAAAGCATGGAGTCTTGGGTACTTAAAGGGGCATCAGGTAGCAAGGCATCTTTCAAGGCATCGATCAAGAGTGAATAAGATAACGAAAAGTTGGAACACGGAAGACTTGCTGAAGGGGTGTGAGCAACGACAAATACCATCATCACTGGCGTGCTAGTCAACCGGAAACCCCCAATACAATGCGCACTCGCCCGGATATTTGAACATCAGAGATATCCGACATATCAGACACATCAGCTTAGAAGGACTCCAACTTAAGTTGGTGTGAACAAATCCATACTGGATAGTAGCTAGGTAAACATTGAAGCCTAAATCGATTTCATGTGACAGGCATTCTTCGGGACGCACCATTGAATTCGGGTTCTCCGACATGCTCATCGCTTATCTCTTTCCGCCCTCAATAATCATCAGTGCACGCTATGCCCGAGGACCCGAGGGCTTCAAAATCGCATGGACGAAAGGCTTTGCAAAATGCCGCCATCCGGGACGGCACAGGAGCGATCGAATTCAGGCTGAGTTGGTGGCTGCTTGAGCTTGAAAATAAATGACGTGCAATTCGCATCTGCCGGCCATTTTCCGCATTTAGGACATATTTCTACCCCAGAAATTCGATCTGTTCTTAGTACCATACTACTTCTGTATATTTACGAGCAGCCCTAAAACTCTCGAAGCCCTCAGGCATTTCCCTCCTTGCATTGCCGATTGGAAAAGATGGGATTTTCGGGACCCAGGCCGACAGACGGGTACGAGGGTATTGTATGTGTTGTACTCTTCTAAGAAGCCGGCACGCCGTGGAACAAGCGGTGGACAATGTACCTACTGTACATTCTTTCACCTCGTGAAATCAATGGCCAGGGCTTTTGCTCTTTCCCCGCCATGTGTTGCCGGCCGTCCGTTGTGATTTCGCTTTTTGATCTTCGAAGGGTATAAACCATGGACTACAGCATGGCGATCAAATGAAGCTCTTTCTGAAGCTCTTCCCCTCCGCATATCTCTCACTCCCTCTGACTTTCGACCCTTTGGAGGCTCTTCGCGATGATCCTTTCAATTCCAAGGGCTATCCTTGCCCTCTTTCTCTTCCTTGCTGTCTTCACTGAAGCTCAACATCCTTCCTCGACAGTGCCTGTTATTGATCTCGGCTATGTGAAATACAGCGGCTACCAGAATGCGACCGCGGGCATCAACTACTATCGCGGAATTCGCTATGCTGCTCCACCTATAGATGAATTACGCTGGGCCAAACCCGTGCCGATCGAATTCGCAAACAACTACGGTGGTCGGACTATCAATGCTTCGGTGTTAGGTCCAGCTTGCTATCAATCCTCTGCGGCAGGGGCGTACTCTACTCCAAGTGCGGCCCAGGGACAATCCGAAGATTGTCTACTGCTGGATATTTTGGTTCCGTCGAAGCCTGTATCAACAGCATTGCCTGTTCTTTTCACGTAAGTCTCGGAGGAAAAAAAATACTCTGCTTGGTCACCCAAGAAGTTGCTTCCTCTTCCAAAGCTGTGCAAATTTTTGACCTCGAATCTTCTCCTCCAGCATCCACGGCGGCGGCTATGTGGGAGGCAGCGCTCCGTTCTCCTACCCCGGTGATGCACTGGTGAATCGGTCTGACGGTAACATTATTTACGTGGGCATCCAGTACCGCCTGGGCATGTTCGGTTTCATGGGCGGAGATGTCATCAGCGAGAACGGTGCGCTTAACGCAGGCCTGCTCGATCAACGAGCCGCCATGGATTGGGTCCAGCGCAACATCCGCGCCTTTGGAGGCGACCCAGCTCGAGTGACCATCTGGGGAGGCTCGGCCGGAGGAGGCAGTGTATCGTGCCAACTCATCGCCAACGGTGGCTCTGACTTCCCTCCCTTTGCCGCAGCGATCGCCGACCACCCCTGGTGGCAGCCGCTCGCGAACCGAAGCACCCAGAACACTCAATTCAACACGGCCCTCCAATTGTCCAATTGTGCTGATATCAACTGTCTACGTGGTCTGTCTTCGCAGACGCTCGGCAACTTGAACCAAATGGTCATCAACTCTACATATCCCGGCCCGGGGAATGCTTATGGCGTGTACTACTGGGGCCCCGTCGTGGATGGCAAGTTCGTTCGCGATCTCCCGGATCAGGAATTTGCGAAAGGAAACTTCTACAAAGTGCCTTTGATCACCAATCGCGATGCTTTTGAGGGATATATCTTCTCCAACCAGTCTCAGACGTCTCAGGTCGCTGAGACTACAGATGTAGGTTTCCCAGCCAGCCCAGCACGTTTCTTCCACTCAATTAGCCTGTATAATTGCTGACTGCTGTTTTCCATCCACACAGGCCGAAGGCCTCTTTCCCTCCGCCGGACCCGCCTTTTTCTCACGCCTGTACAGCCTATACCCACGCAACGCCTTCAACAGCACCTTCTACCAGCGGCAGACCTGGTTTGGCGACTTCATCATCAACTGCCCAACCTACTACATGGCGTCAGCCATGGTCGACGCGCTGGGAAACTCATCCGCGGTCTTTAAGCTCACCTTTGCAGCCGGCACGGAACTACACGGCGCCACGAACCCCTTCATCTCGTCCAACGTCACCAATTACCCGTCGGCCAACAACCTCACCCTCGCGCATATCATGACCTCCTACTGGGTTAGCTTCGTCGTCCACCATGATCCCAACCCGTCCAGGGTCGCGGGCGCGCCGTTCTGGAATAGTTATGTTGCGGAGGCGCCGGGCTCAGACGCGCAGGGACAGGGTGTCGGCTTCTCGGTCCAGCAGGTTACGTATACCTCGATAGGTCCCGTTGTTGACCCTGATGCCGCTGCGAGGTGCGACTTTTTCAATGGGCGCGGGTGGCAGATTAGGAACTAAGTGGACGTCGTGGGTATTGGGGGAGCGAGTGGTCGTTGGGGAGGCAGGAGAACGTCCCCGGCGGCGTGGAGGGGGTAGTCATTGGGCGTATCGGTGAACGTCGCCCTGAAATGTGGTATGGGTGGTCGTTGGGGGGTTAAGGATACGTCTCTTACAAGGGGAGGGGGGTAGTCGATGGCGGGACGAGCGAACGTCACCCGTAACAGGCAGGAGAGGCACGATAGGAACGCAGGGAAACGTCGGACGTAACGGGAAAGAATCTGTCATTGCCCCCCCAGCTCACCCCCCTATACAAGCTATATACGGTCTTCGATGAGGCTCGCAAGCGCCTCTCGCGCAAGTATGAACCACATAGGAGACAAAGAAAAAAAAAGGGAAAAAACCAGTGCAGTTATGCATAACTGCTATGCCCCATAGGCGCCTCCAACTCCTTGCCTTTTTTTCGTCCAATTCATACTTTTCATACTTCGTATCACGTAAAAACATTCTCTTTTCTTCGCCATAGCCACAGTTTCTGGCCTGGTTCTTTAGTCGACATGCACGTCGATCCACTTGCTGCAGGGACACATGACATCCGCGTAGATGCCACACAGCTTCGAGCACCAGCAGCCGGCCCAGCAGACACACAGTCTCATGTCATGATACTCCTCAAGCGTCAAGAAGCCCTGGTAGTAGCGGTACTGGCCGACAGCGACGCCCTCGAGACGCGCCAGTGCGCACTCGCGGTACAGTTCGCGACGCAGCAGGTCCTCGGTCTGGGAGCGGGCGGCGACGGAGGAGAATTCTTCGATGCGCCGGTCGGCGTCTTTGAGGCAGGCTTCGCGCTCGGGAATGCAGAGCATGTGAAAGGGCACGTAGTCCATGGCAGGGTAGGTCGGGTCGGCGATGAAGTTGCGGTGTGTGTACACGTTGTTGGCGTGTGTGGCGTCGCCGTTGTGGATGGTTGCGAGAAGAAGGCCGTCGGAGGCGCGGGTCTCGAGAAAGCCTTGCTCGGAGCATTCAAATTGGCCGGGGAAACCGTTCAGTGTGCCGGTCAGGAGTTCGCGCTTCAGGGACAGGACGGACGAGCTGTCGCTGTCGTAGTAGCCGCTGCTGCGGGTTGGGGGAGCGTCGGTGAGGGAGATGTCATTGTCTTTGTCATTGTCATCATCAGAAGAGGAGATGGTTTCAGGGGTCGTGGCTGCGGTGATGAGGCTGAGATCGACGGTGGAAGAGCTGTCGATTGAGCCACACATAGAGACAGCACGTGCTGGGCTGTTGGCATCTTCATCTACTGCGGTCTCGGTGACGCCGATCTTCTTGGTGGTCAAGAGACTGATGCGGAAATCTGGTGCCACGGAGAGTTAGATAAAGGCTTGGTCTCCGTGGGAGAGGGAAAAAGAGAAGACTTACCATCTGGTTTTGGGCTGTTGGCTATGGATCTGGTGGTGAAGGAGTCGGGAGCTGCTCTCTTCTTGACTCGGTGAGACTCCTCATGATGACTGCCAGGCTCTCGGTTGGACCTCTTGCGAATAGTCAACGGTTGAGGAGCTTGGATTGGAGACTGAACAACTGGAGTAGTGACCTTGGTGCTGGGACCGGGGTAGTTCCATTCTGGAGGCATGACTGGATCTGGGCGGCAGACTATGTTCTTTCGTGACTTTGGCTCCAAGATGATCTTTTCGCCATCCATCATGATGTGCTCTGGTGCTTCTCCCTTTGTGCCTTGAGCAGCATCTTCGTCGGAGACTTTGAGCGAAGGCTCTTCGATAGGCTTCCAAAGCTGCGGCCACTCTTCGAGGCCTTCGCGGCGGTTGACCCAGCCACCATCTCCATCAGCCATGGGGATATGGTCACGAGTTGGGGGTAGCTCGACTTTGGTGTTGAAGAAGGCTTCAGAGGTTTTTGCTTGTTCGATCTCGTCTGCCATGGCTTCATAGTCCAAGTGACCCTCAATGCCAGTGCCGAGAGCTGCGAAGTGGTTGTCAAGAACTTCTGTTGGGGGCAGGTTAGTCATCTGATGTAAAGCAGATCGGGACGTAGGGACTGTACCTTTGGTGGAGACATTGACACCGGCGTGGGCGAAGGCGAAGCGGGTGATTTCAGAGTTGCTGAGAGTGTAGCTTTCGGCGGAGCTGTTGGAGGCCGAGGCAGGACTCTCTTGCGCTTCTGCGGCTTCAAGATCTGCAGAAATTTTTGTCAGAAAAATTTGTTGGTCAATTTTGAAGGTTTGAAAATACCTTCGATCTCATCATCTTCGTCATCGTCGGGTTCACCTTGAGCATCCTCGTCATCAACACCAGCATCGGTGAAGAGATAATCGAAGCATGGTGGTGGGTTTGGGAGAGGTGGGAGTGGTTTATTGAGATACTCTTCCATGGCTTTGGCCTGGTTTGCAGAGCTGTCGGAGACAATAGAGGAGCGATTGCTTCTGCCAATGCTCATGGCACTGAAGCTGAGCTTCTTGTACCAAGGCTTGCTGCTGCTGGTAGATTCAGTCAAGGAATTTTGGCTGACTGATGTTTCCATCTTGACAGGCTTCTCCACGGATTTCTTCTCAGGATCAGGTGGGCCAATGTAGGGCATGGAGAAGATTGTCATTGTTGCACAAGGAGGCTGTTGAGCTTGTAAAGATGTGGATGAAGAAGCACAGGTTCAGACACTGGTAGAATCACTGTTGTAAGAGATACAGGAAGGATGAAGAGGCAGTGGATGAAGAAGAGAAAATGGGATTTGATTCATCTTCGACCGCAGATGATGTGAGAATTCACCTCGCCGCCGTCCCAGCCGTCCCAATATCTTGCACAATAGGTGTTGGCGTCGGCGAATCAAAAAAATTCAGATATAGAGGCTCTGCCGCACCCATTGTGGCAGCGCTGAATAGAACAATAGGGATTTTTGTCATGGCGGCTGGGGGTGTGGCAGCAGCAGCAAGGTAAAAATGGAGACCGCCGGTCTCAATGGACAATTGAGAGAAAAATTGCAGAGGGCGCTCCTGTTTGTGCCTCACTTCACAGCCTGATGCCAACCGTGTCCGTCTTGGGAGATTCCAGCACAATCAAGCTGATGCGCTTGCACAACACAGATCGACTCACCTTATCCTATTCCAACAGTAGAGGCCTATACAGAAAACCGTACGTGTTGACCTTAAGCATCGAGTATCACCCTGCCGTATGTTCCCCATCCCGTGATCGGGGAACTTCTGGTACACGTCTCTTAAAACGGGCGAGAGAGAGCATGCTGAGCAAAAGTATGTCTGTTAAGAGAGTTCTGGCATCAATCGGACTTGGATTTTCTGACTGTAGCTGCCGTCTTCATCCTGAGTAGCAGCGGCCGTGTCTGTGCCTGTGCTGTGCGTCCGTCCAACACCTCCAGAAATCATCAGAAGCCTTCTCTTGCTCGCTTTCGCAGGTTCGAACGTTCGCTATGCATCGCAGCTCCCTCATACACACTTTGGCATTGAGAAGATTTGCACGGTGTCAATCTCGGCTTGTTACTGATCCTGCGCCCTACGTGGCCTTCTCCGAGGTCTGAAGCAGGAGGAAGGAGGATGGTGAGAGAAAAGGAATTCTAGACATGTTTGTGGAGCCAAGGAGCTACGGAAAGGCTGGTATCCGATTACAGTGTGGAGAGGACGCTGGACCTTTTTAGAGGAACAGGAAGGATTTTCTCGCAAGTTGTGTTTCAGGAGGACGAAATGTAGCCATGAAGAGCAAGGAGAAGACAAGGCGACGCATTGCCTGCATTCAAGTTGCCCGTTGGCGCCGCGCGGATGGCCAAGCCACGTTTAGCCGACAAGGCGACAAGCAAGAAAAACACTGGCAAGACGGACTCGTCGACAAGGAAAAACTGGAGAGACTCCGCTGGCCCAGGGGCATCGTCTTTCTCTTTGATCTGCAATAAAATCGTCCATTCCCACAATTCCATTTCCAGCGATCTATCTATCTTCTCTTTCACTAGTCAAGCCTTTTTGGAGACCCGCTGAATCTCTTCGACCTCGGATTGCCGCCCCAGAAACCCGAGCCTGCGCCCGACGCCCTGTTGGCATTTCCGATCTGACCTCTTCGCTGCTTCAAATTCTCGACCATAACCACTGTTTAATACTCCCTCCTTTAACGGCCGGCTCCGCGTGTCAATAAACGATCCTTTTGAAAACAGGCGTCAGTCTCTCTGAGAAGTTCCGCGCGCCCTGCAACACCCAGCGATCCCTTATCTTCCGACCCCAGTCCTAGAAATGTCAGCTGGGCAATAACGAGTTTTATTTCAAACGTTCTACACAATGGCTAGAGCCTGGGCAGCGTGGGCAACATGGGCCCTATCCTTTATGGTCTTTCGGGCCTGGGCAGAGAAGACAGCAGCAGATTACTATGTCAAGTCACTACCGGGACAGCCAGAAGGCCCTCTCCTGAAGATGCATGCTGGGTGAGTTCAAAGCTGGGGAGGGAAATCCGCTTGCTGATTTGTACAGGCATCTTGAGGTCAACACAGAACATAATGGCCATCTCTTCTTCTGGCATTACCAGAACCGCCACCTAGCTGACCGACCGCGAACCGTTATCTGGCTGAACGGCGGACCAGGATGCAGTTCAATGGACGGGGCTATGATGGAGTTGGGTCCGTATCGAGTAAAGGAGGGTGGTCAGTTGGTATACAACAACGGGTCGTGGGACCAATTTGCGAATCTATTGTTTGTGGACAATCCCGTCGGGACCGGATTCAGCTATGTCAACACCGACAGCTACCTACACGAACTACAAGAGATGGCAGACCAATTCCTCATATTCATGGAGAAATGGTTTGTCTTATTTCCACAGTACGAGAACGACGACCTCTACATCGCAGGCGAGTCATATGCTGGCCAATATATCCCATACATCACCCGGGCTATTCTGGATCGCAACAACAGAAAAAGGGCGGAAGGCCAACACACTTGGAACATCAAGGGCTTGCTGATTGGCAACGGTTGGATCGCTCCGTCTGAGCAATATCGAGCCTACCTTCCCTTCGCATATCAAACCGGCCTGCTCCAAGGCGGCACTCCAGAAGCGAACAAGGTGGAGGCGGCTCAGTCAGCTTGCCTTGCCGAGTTGGCGAAACCTGGAGCCTCGGATAGAGTGGACGTTCAGATCTGTGAGGGTGTTTTGTCGCTAATCTTGGACGTGACAAAGAAGAATGGCATGTGTTACAACATGTACGACATCCGATTGCAGGACAGGTGGCCGTCATGTGGAATGGCTTGGCCCCCGGATCTGGAGACTGTGACACCTTACTTGCGACAACAAGATGTCCTCAATGCGTTGCACATCAACCCCGACAAACGCACTGGATGGACTGAATGCTCGGGTGCTGTCTCTTCTGCATTCCGAGCTCGAAACTCCAAGCCAAGTGTGCAGCTGATACCAGGCATTCTGGAGGCTGGGGTACCAATGGTATTGTTCAGCGGCGCCAAAGACATGATCTGTAATCACGTGGGCACCGAAGACATGATCAGCAATATGGAGTGGCTGGGTGGGAAGGGTATGGAGCTATCTCCTGGGGTTTTGGCGCCACAGAGAGCCTGGGAGTTTGAGGGAGAAGCAGCGGGGATTTACCAAGAGGCGAGAAACTTGACATATGTCAAGTTCTACAATTCGAGCCATATGGTTCCTTTCGACTATCCGTCGCGGACCGCAGACATGCTCAACCGATTTATGAAGGTGGACATTACTAGCATCGGCGGACAGCCCGCCGACAGCTATATCGAAGGCGACAAGCCGGACGCTGACGAAACAATTGTCGAAGCGCCAGCCAACAGCACAGCACCCCTGGAAGATGAGACTCAGAAAGTCAAGGATGCAGAACTCCGAGCATATTACCGCAGTGGCGAAGCAGCTCTAGTATTTGTTATCATTGCAGCGGGATTGTTCGGCTGGTGGGTCTGGCGAGGCAGGAGAAAGGCTCGAAGCCAGGGCTATGTGAGTCTACCTTTGGCTAATGGATCGTTGCGCAAGGGACGCGGCGATGTGGAGGCAGGGGACTTCGATGAGAATGAACTGGACAACCTCGGGTCCAGCCGGCAGGATGCCAACATGGCCGCCCAGCGCTACGACCTGGCAAGCGATAGCGACGATGATGAAGTAGTGGTTCCCCGAAAAGAGGGGAGGGCGTAGGCAATGGAAAAGAGCGCACTGGCAGGCAACCAAAAATAGTTGATTTTGTAATGATATTGATGCTCTTCCAAGTTCTACGCTCGTGTTCGTGATCATCCTCTTAAAGGCACGTGTAAGGAGATTTTCAGGTATTGGGCTCGGATCTCCCGCAAGCCATGGTGGGAGTAACGGTCAAAATCCGAGGGATCTGGATCTAAGATCCCAATTCAGAAGGTCGAAAGTGAACGGCTTTACGAATATGTGTGTGTATCGAGAGTGACAGGTCAAATGGGAGGTGAGCGCGGAGAAATAGAGACCCAGGAGCCCCCGTGAGGCGCCCCGGGTCCCCTGGTTAGTGAGCGTTTGGTGGCTGATCATCGCCAAACTCTCGTGTTCGGGCTCCGGCTGGGAAGGGGAAGTCAAATAGCCACGCGCTTGGACGTTTTCAACATGTCTTTCACGGCGTTTTCACCTTTCACGTCTTGTCGTCTGCAGAATCAGCCAACAGCAATTGCAGTCGGTGGCCCTAGTTTGCCAGTGGTTCCTGTACCGAACTCACATATCCGAATTCCATCGGGGTTTAAACTAGTGATTCGCTTGCTAGTTCCATCACTTGCATTTTGGCTGACATCGGCACCGTTTTTTTCACTTCACTTGACCTCCATCTCCAACTCAATGATGTCTTCGTCTCTCCTATCTCAGAACCCGCACTTTGCTACTCTAATTTATTGGCCTGCTAGTTGAATTGGAATTTGGACCAGGTTTCCTTCTGGACTGCGTGCTGCTCATTCTGCTGCAGGTTGAGGGAAATGAGCTGTCATTCGGTTTTCAGCCAAGCACATCATCCACACCTCCTTGCTTCTGGCAATTGCTAGTTATCATGTCACCGCCACGTCAAATGTCATTTCCCTCCCTCGCAACTCGTGTGACCATTGTCGACTGGTCCGATCTTGGCCTCGACGCCAGACTCAAACACCATGAATTCACACGGACCACCTCAGACTTTCGCTCAAGCCACATCACCGGCTCCCATCGTAGCCTGTGCCTCCACCTTCGCTTCCAGCCCACTGTGCTCATCCGATAGCATCCCTTGTCCCCTTGTCCAGACGCACTCAAGTTCCCGAATCCTGATCTAGATTCAGCATGTCCCGTATTGCCGCTGGATTTTCTTGCAAGGGCTTTCTTGGTCTTTGCTGGGATGTGGCTTCCTTGTCCAGTCATTCGACTCCTCCCAGATACTCAGATACGCGAGTCCCATCGCCCTTGCCTCTGAAAACATATTTCCACCATCCCCATGATATGTTGATCACTACCACTTCTCTTCAACGAGGCGCTTGGAAGTCTGCGCCCTATTCTTCCTCACTACCTGATGCCTTAGATTTCTCTCGTTTTGCTGTGCCTCGCCGCATCTCTGCCATTTGCCGGTCGATCGTTATTGATTCCACTTTCCACGTTTTCCTCCTACGAACCACTAACGACGTCCGACCATCGCTTGCCACGAGGCTTGACATTCCTCGAGCAGGTACCACGAATGGACCATAATGTCGTCTTCGGCATGTCCTCGCTCTTCGCCAGAGCCACCTCTTCAAGTTCTGTGGAATCTACGGTGACTTACGATGGTCGGCATATCGTCCTGTCCTTCTTTACCTCGCTGCTGGGATGTATCACCACAATCGAACTCCTTCAAAGGCGCACTTCGACCAGAGGCGCATACAACTGGCAAGTTCATCGTCCTCTAGTTTCTCTCTTTGCAGCACTAACCATCAGGCAGGTTTTTATTGGTGGCATCCGCCATAACTATGGGCGGTATTGGTATCTGGGGAATGCATTTTGTCGGTAATAGGGCTATCGTGCTGCAGCATGGAGACTCAGACCGCCAAATTCTCTACAACCCCGGCTTTACTGCAATCTCCTTCTTTCTACCGATCCTCGTTCTCCTCTTTGCCTTCTATACTCTAGGAATACCGACACGAGCTCGCCATATTTCTGTGGCGATTGCCGGCTTTTTCACGGGAGCTGCCGTCTGTGGCATGCATTATCTTGGTCAATACTCAGTGGAGAATTACACTTGTTCGTATCAGGTTCAGAATGTCGTTGGGGCTGCTGTTATTGCTATCTTGGCGTCTTTTGTCGCCCTCAGCATCTTCTTCCGCCTCCGCGATGCTTGGATGGACAGTTGGTGGAAACGAGCATTATGTGGTGTCATTCTGGCCGTTGCTGTGTCAGGTATGCATTGGACGGCAGCGGTAGGAACCATCTACCATTGGAAAGGAGATCTTGCAAGTCACGGCAACTCGAGATCTCAGACTGCCATCATCGCCGCTGCACTGGTGAGGTTCCCCCCTTTGTTGTAAACAATAATCTAACCCCTCCTGCAGTCCATGAGCTCTTGCGTGGCTCTTCTTATTGTTGCATTCATTCGTGGACGGAACAAGCGTACGGCAAGGATCAAGGCCCAGCGCTTAGTGTTGGCCTGTGCCTACTTCGATGATGAAGGCAGACTGATGGTTACACAAGAAGGCACCCTGCCAAGCGAGAAGATCACAAATCACTACGTGGAAAAGGTCAGTACTTCATAACGCCGCTTTGATGCCTGCTAAATTTCAAGCTAGACTTTCGGAGAAGACGAGCTCAGTCGCTCCCATGCTAGCTATTTGTGGATCTTCAAGGCCTCACACAACTGGGCAAGTCTACGAGATCTCATCCCAGGGATGAAGGAGTATATCGAAACCGATCCAGTAGCGAGGAAATATCGACCGGGAAACACGGTTCCGAACGTGACTGAAGACACCGTTGAAGGCGCTCTCAACTTTGCTCCAATCTTTAAGCAACTCTTTTGTGTGGCAGCGCAAAATTTGGCTAACCTGACTCATGAACCCTTGGAGAAGTTGGGTGTATTGTTTGAAGAACCTTTGGAAACCGGCGCAACCACAGTTGTTTCGTCAAGGGTCGGCATGATACCTTTGCCAGCCACGGGGCTCAAGAGCAGCCCTAACACATGTAACGGGACATCTTCTCCCGTTACCATCGCTCGAGGAAAATACTTTTTCCTTCATCGTCGGATCAGCAAGAGTGAGGCAGGAAGATTTGCTGCTTTGGGATATCGATTCGCCACGGTTGGGCAAATTTCCGACGCACTTGCTAAGAGCATGCAAGTTCACCGTGACAGGTTGGTCAGTCAGATTGAACGAATGAAGTTAAGTGCTTCCCCGGAGCATTTATCTCCGCCTGGAGTACATCTGGCTTGCTTCATGCTCCGTCCGAGCATGTACAAGAGTTTTGATGTACTCGTTTCGGCTATTTCACAAGACAAGTTGCCATATGTCACCATGCAATCGACCAGCTTGTCAAAAGATCAGCTCAATGAGCTACAGCGCTTCGACGACTCCACTATAAGTGAGATTCTGAGGATCCTAGTCAACAGAACGAACCAAACGCAAATCTGC
This sequence comes from Cladophialophora exuberans, assembly GCA_030068005.1. NCBI lineage: Eukaryota > Fungi > Ascomycota > Eurotiomycetes > Chaetothyriales > Herpotrichiellaceae > Cladophialophora > Cladophialophora exuberans. The sequence goes on from JANSVK010000012.1 coordinate 245,759, forward strand.
GAAGAGATCCGATGGCAATTATACAACACTTTTGTCAAGCTGGTCGAATCCATTGGTGACTACGACAGTATGATGCAGGCAAAATTTTCAGCCAAAGCATTTAGTCTTCCGTGTCGACGCCCCGACAAGTCAACGTCCCCAACGACATGTACTGTGTTGACCGTTCGGGTACTCAGGAGCATACATGCTGCTTCAACCAAGAAGGAGCTCCAGTATGTCCCGCTATCGTTCTTCAGTGCCCAACAACAAATTCAAACTTCAGAGAAAGATGAGATCTTCGAACGGAAAGTCAAAGCAGAATTTCGACATCCAGTACAGGGGATTACCAAACATTCCTCAACAGGGAGTTTTTCACACGGTCGCAGAACAAGTTCAACCGACTCTACCCTCCGTGGGCCTGAGTCGCCTCGATCTGGACTCTTCAAACTAGGCAGGCTTTCCATAAAGCCAGCTCGAAGAAGCGACGAGGCGACCTTTGTCGAGCACGAAAAAAGCATAGCCGATGTATCAGACGTAGAAATGTGCGCCATGTCAGACAGTGTTCAGCTCGACAGAACACCAGGGGTTACGCACTCGGATATTGCGGACTTGAAGCAAGATGGGAATAATTGGGTGGGAGAAGTGTTTGGCCTTTTCCGTTTGGGCACGGACGGCTGGTCTAGTGCTGCAGGTGGCGGTTGGAAATGGAACATCAATGTCGAGAACTCTTTTGAAATCGGGACAAAAGATCGCAACCAGGGCGCCGACGATACGAAAGTCAAAGACTTGTTTAATACCGTGTGAAATAGCCATAGAGGATCCGACAATTCGGTTTTGCAGGCTTGAGTTTGGTAGCCAAAAGGGCATTGGAGTTGGAAGAGTATTGTATATTTGTTCGTACCTTGAGTCGATGTGTTGGTACGATCCTTTACGCTGAAACGCTCTCAATGAATGAAAGACAACCACTGCTAGTACGCTGCTAATGAACAAGTCCAACTTTCTCTCACACATTCCGACAGAGGAGTCTTCCATGTCGTCCAGTTAAGATGGCTGGACTGCCTTGATCATTCACTACTATGTCTTACGTATGTACCCAGGATCACTGCGTGCAACCCACCCAGACAGCTTAGTCCTATGATCTCTCCAACATTGAACCCGGTCACCGCTTCTCACACTTCTTTGCTTCAATATTCAGCATCAAACTTGATTCATTGCCACGTATAATTCTTCTTTCTGGTTAATAATTGCGGAACAGTATTATGTCGTCGGGGTACACCAACTCAAGGAAAGTTCCAGTACTCGGAGGTGTGATGCTTGGAGATGTGGTGCTTGAAGGTGTGTTGTTCCCAGTGTCGTCCTGAAGCTAGTAATCGTGCCTCGGCCTGGTTAGACACATCTTCTTTGTTGTTTGCGCTGGAGAAAGCAAAGCGGCATTTGAAGACATCGTAATCACTTCGGGAAGCATAATGGAGTCTTGAAAATTTCGTTGTGACTGTTCTCAGGACCTATTTAATTCAATGGGGTTTATCCTAACGTGTTATGAATCAGCTACACCATATTTCAAAATGCAGGCATGGCACTCTGGCTGCTGTTTTCGTCATTTCCAAATTCCTACAACTCCTGATGGGTTTCTTTATCATCGCATGGCTCCACGACGTCTGTCAAGTACGCATAATCGAGGTCGGGATCATGATGGACCTCGCCCTGCCACAGCCTCGTGTGGAACAAACACTTGGGCGTCCCTTTCCCGTCCCAATTCTTCCACTTGACCTTGTGGTTCTTCTTGTGGCAGACCTCGTGGCTCGTGGCGCAGTCGTACACGTTCTTGTAGTACTCCTCCAGCCCGAGCTTGTAGCTGTCGAACGTGTCGACCCAGTGTTTGCCTACGTGGTGGATGTAGCAGTTGTCCGGACTGTATTCTTGGGCGGTGAAGCTCTGATCACCGATAGTGGCGGTGGTGGTGGAGGTGGAAGTGGAGGTGGGAGTGGATGAGGAGTCATACTCGCGGAACCAAAAGAGGTTGAAGCAGTGGCCACGGGTCCAGCGGGCCAAACGACCTTTCTTTGCACATTTCTCGTGGCTGTCGAGCTTGGTGTCGATGACCACGACGTAGCCATAGTCGCCTTTGACGTTGATGCGGTAGTTCATGGCGTAGATGCCGAGAGATTGAGTCTGAAATAGTAGGGTCATTTGTTTTAGCACACATTTTTCTTTTCTTTTTTTTTTTAAAAAAAAAGAGGGTTTGAGTAAGAGATGTTGGTGGGGGCAGTGATCAAAAACTTACGAGTCTCCTCTTGGTTTCTTTCTTGAAGTGACCAACATGATGTGAAATGCTGTCAAACAGCCACCTCCCGTTCTTAAAGACTTTGGAAATCTTGGCTGTGTGTTTGGCAAGAGTAAGGGCATCTGGCTCTGGCTCTGGCTCTACCTCCTCCTCTTCTGCCACTTGGAGGGTGAATGGCCCCTTTGGAGGTATCTCGGTCGGGTCACCCTCGCCGAAGACGTCCTTGAGCATTTTATTTATTAGGTGCTGGTTGTGTCCAAATAATGTCTTTATCATTTCCTCCATGTGCGTTGTAGGGCTTCCGCCTCCGCCGTCGCCACCTCCAGAAGCCGATTCAGCAAGGCTGAAGATCCCCGATATGGTACCAAGCGCAGCACCGGCAATTTCACCCCCCGGGATGGCGCCTGCCACAGCAGCACCAATGCCCAGACACGAGCTCAAGATTGAGTTGATGTCATCGCCTTCTGTCGTGTGTGGACTGCCGTCCCAGTCTTTGACGATCTGATGCAGATCGAGTAGGTCGTTCAGGGCGAGATCCTGGAAGAATTCATGCAGTGTGTTGACCGTGTCGTGAAATTGTTGGGCTGCTAGGTAAAACATCATTCCAGGCGCCTGGGTTTCGTTACCCGAGCAAAGGTCATCTGGGACAGAAAGCGGTCAGGTAAATGAAAGATGGGAAATAAGTTCATAGCGTTCAATGGCGATGGGCAAGTCTTCTTACAGCAGTTGGTCGTCACAGGTCCACATTCCGTGCTGTGCATATCTGCACAATGAATGTCGACAACCTTGTGAGGCCAGATGTTTTTGGCAACGCGTTCAGGCCATCGCTTATAGGCCACAGCCTTGAGCCATATGGACAGCCACCCGTCGACTTCGGCTTTGTTCCAGATGTGCTTGTTGTGGTGTCTTTTGTTGTTCACCGTCCTTGCAAGCGGGCACACTTTCTTGCAGCTGATGGGGTTGCTTTCATCATCCCAGATGCCAGGATCTGGACTTGCGGCGAGAAAGCGCTGCTGCTCCGAGGTTTGCACTGCGTGAGCCGGCTGAGCATCGAGGGCTTGAACGGTAGACTCGGGTATAACACAACCGTGCACACATGCTAATGGAAGACAGGCAGCCAAAAGCACATTGAAATGCATCATGGAAGTGAGTGCGGTTCACGCACAGGCAAGACTGGTGACACGAATGATCAATATGGCACAGAATAAGTAGAAGAGAGCAAGGCGATCTCCTGGGGTGAAAGAGAATTCATCCATCTTGCAAGCATCAGCTGGATTGATTCGAGGCTATATTACTGCACAGATCATGAGCAAATACCGCCTCGTTTACGGAAGCATCTCCATCAACGATGAGAGGCGCACATCATTCCCTCGATGTGCAACATCATCGCCAGGAGGCGGGGAATCAACACTTTCTTCTCCTGGAGGTTGTGAACGAAGTTTCCAACTTGCCCATAGCTAGTGTAATGGATAAACGAGAAATGCGGTTTCCACATGGCTTCAAAACGTAAGCATGCGGCTGGGGCTGGCGTTCAATGTGTAACATTTGACGTTGAGTTGTAGGATGCCTTACGGAGGGCTGCTCCAGGCGATGCAGGCGTTGGCTAGCATCAAATCGTGGGTAGTATGATCAACCAGCTCGTTATTGGCTGGATATACGAGATACCAGACTGGACTAGGCGAGTTTGACAGTAGCGTCTTGGCACGCCTATAGTGGTATTTTGAGCTTAATCGGCTCTCGGTCTCGGTGAGCCAAGATATTTTGTAAAGCTTCAAATTGCTGATCTTGTCAGGCACGCTGCGAAGCCTTCAATTTACAGCACTAGCAAGAGGCTTATCACTTACACCGATTCTTGTTTTGTTTCACTCGAGATTCAACTGACAGCAACAGTCCGACCACTCATGAGCATGGATCTTCTCTTGAGCGGAGGAGCTCGTGCTCATGAGGCAACTGTTGTTGACGACCGGCCTTGTGATCCTGGCTCAGCTCGTTTGTTACTACTCGATATTGACAGTGGTATGGAGTCGGTGAACAACTTGACTGAGCAGCTTCCCAACAGTACAGTATAAAAATCACGACGCTGGCCTGCCCCAGACAAGAGGGCCAGTAGGACATGACATCCATAATCATCCTCATGAACCATGACCTCCTTTCTTTATTTGATCCAGCTGGGCTTGCTGCTCAGTATCAGCTGTACTTACGCCCAAAATGCCGCGAGGCGGCCAAACATTGTCTTCATTCTCACAGATGACCAAGACATGCGGATGCACTCCCTGGAGCACATGGAAAAGGTACAGAGGCTGCTGATCAACGAGGGCACCATGTATAGTCGTCATTATGCCCCAACGGCACTGTGTTGTCCTGCTCGCGTCAGCATCATGACTGGGCTACACGCGCATAACCACCTGGTCACGGATGTTAGTGGGGTAAGACATATTCATTTCTCAACGCCCAACAGGTAGCAAAACTCACATGAATTCAATAGGTCAATGGAGGCTGGAAGCAAGTTTTGGCTGGTGGCTTCAATGATGATTATCTTCCCATATGGCTCAGAGACGGAGGCTATCGCACCTACTATACCGGAAAGCTCTACAACGGGATGAAAACAGACATGGTACAGGAGATGACAGCCAGAGGATGGACAGAGGCTGTGAGTGGACGGGAAATCTTCCAAATCTATCTTGCTAACCATTGCCTCAGGACCTCCTCGTCGGCAAACATACGTACCAATATTACGATCCTCCTTTTCAACACATCGAGGGCGACTGGAGACACCCAGAGAAAGTCAAGATCTGGCACAATAATTATACAACCGACATGGTGGGCGACTTTGCTCTTGGCTACCTTAAAAAGGCTCTCAAGCACGACAAGCCATTCTTTGTTGGCATAGCTCCGATCACGCCACACAGCCAAGTTGGCCACAACCCAGGCCCACCAATTCCAGCGACGAAGTATCGGGGTACGAAGCCACACGCGCATGTGCCTCGTGCCGACAACTTCAATCCTCCAGATGTGAGTGCGAGCAGTGTTGTAAGTATAATATATTTGAACTTAACAATTGAACAGAGATCTGGAGTGAATGTTGTGTGGAAGCTCGACCAACTCACCACTCATCAGGAAGACAAGCTCGACTTCCACTACCAAGCCCGCACCGAAGCTCTCCTATCTGTCGACGACATCGTACAAGACGTAGTCAACCTCCTTGAGAAACACGGCCAGCTCGATAACACTTTCATCGTGTATTCTAGTGATAACGGGTTCCACCTCGGTCACCATCGTTTGGGCGCCGGCAAGAAATATGCGTTTGAGGAGGACATTAACGTGCCCTTGATCATCCGAGGGCCAGGGGTGCCCAAGAATAGGAAGACTGATATCGTCAGCGCTCACGTTGATCTCGCCCCTACTTTTCTCAAGATGGCAGGTATAGATCAACGACCTAACTTTGACGGCAAACCAATCCCGCATACAGCTGAAGCTATTCAGCGACAGGAGGGTGCGGGCGCTGACGAGCACGCCAACGTCGAATTCTGGACAGGTGCTTCTTACGACGGTAAGCCATGCTCTGAGATATGCAACACTATCCGTGTTGATTCAAGAATTTGGGGAGCTAATCATTCCCAAAAACCAGTGCATCACGAACTGAAACATCGCAAGAAAAGACGCGTCAACTCGTACAAATCACTCCGCCTTGCCGGTAAGGGCTACGACATCATGTACGCCGTACAATGCCACAACAACTCGCACGAGCTGTACAACATGAACAAGGACCCCGTGCAGATGCGCAATCTGCATCCATCGGCGCCCGCCGAACCGGGCCAACAAAACCCCTTCGACTCCGGCGAGGACAAGATCGCCGGTTACGATATCAAGCGTCTACTGCCCCGCATAGACGGCCTATTGTTGTTGCTCAAATCGTGCAACCGCGACACCTGCGTCCACCCGTGGAAACACCTGCACCGGAACGGGGATGTGAAGAATCTAAGGGATGCGATGCACCATAAATATGATGCGAAATACCACAGGCTGCCGAAGGTGCATTTTCGGAAGTGCTTTAAGAACGGCACCGTCGATCTCTGGGCCGAGGGCCCGCAGTGGCATGCGGGTTTGGCTGACGACGACAGTGACGGTGATAAGACTGGATCGTCGCCTTCGTTCCAGGTTGTGATGGATGGCGATGATTCTGAAGCGTTGGAAGTCACTTTTTCAGAGGGAGAAACTCATGCCCTGGGATATGATGACACTGACAACTCGAAGTGTAGTGTGAGTGAGGACGTTTTTGATAATGAAGAGTACGAGGATGGCGAGGACGAGGTGGACTGGGAATTTCGAGAGTGGTTGGATGATTGGGAGTAGAGAGAAACCCGGTAGACGGTGCAGCCATACGCGACTTCGTCCAGGCTATGGTACCGCGAAGAGATTGATGGACTTGTGCTAAAGATCTAGATCAAAGGTATTCTTTTCTATGATTTATTGATTCGCTTGCCCGCTTCGTGGCCGATAGAAGGAAGCCATGGTCCTGATTTTATAGACATACAAAGCTCCCCAGGCCAGAGATCCAGCTGGCCAGTAGAAACTTTCTCGTGACCAATCCCACCCTTTCGCGCAGAGGCAACGTTCACGCCGGAGGTTAGGGCCTTCTGCTGAACACGGGAGAGGACGGGCGTGTTTGGCAGAAACCGTCGCTTCTGCTTCTGTAGCTAGTCAAGAATATTCCCCATGTACCACAATCCGAGACCCGGTGACGTTAGGATCCTTTTGGGGGTCGTACTTGTCGATGCCTTCCAAAGGTGCATACTTTTCGCATAGGTAGCACATGTCATTATAGGCTCTGACGGGGGCCGTAAATTGTTAGCCCACAAGCTTCGTGAAAATGATGACTTGGGAGAGGGGGAAATAAAATCTTACGTTTGCCTGGTAATGTTGCCAGGGTGTCCGCCGGAGTAGTTGAGGTTGTACTTCAAGCTGTATAATCGGTGCCTGTCTTCCCACTCCTCAACAGGCTCTGCAGCTTCAAAGTTGCGCAGGTAGTTCTTGGAGTAGACTTTTGCTCGCAGATACTGGCCCCATTCGCATCTCCACTGGCCCAGTTCCAGCTCGTTGTGGGCGTAGTATGATCCCGCGTCATATAAGACGATGTCGCCAGTATCTGCGTGCGTACCGACGTTGCCTTCCCAAAGATCTCCGTGTATCAAGCTGGCCTTTATTTCACGGCCGTCTGACTGAAGCACGCCGCACAATCTCGGGATCACTTTGGTGATAACTTGCTCCGCGGCCGCTTCAAATTCTGGCCAGGGACCATTGGTCTCGATGTCGAGCTTGAGAACGCCTCGGATCAATTTCGCGAAAAACACCGCCCAGTTGCTCTCCCACGCCACCGTGTGAGGTAGCTTCCCGTCACAAGTCGTCACAGGGAAGCCAAACATGCCGTTAGGGGATGTACCTTTACGGTGAAGCTCGGCGACACGAGCAGTGAACTGTATTGGTTCCGGTGCTGACATGTCCATGTCGATGAAGTCTGACAGGAAGAAGTACGTGTCTGGTGGACTGGCCTTGAATTTTCCCCAGCCGCGGGGAGCAGGAACTAAGCCAGGGATGAGTTCGTGTATAGTAGTGACTGAAGTGAATTCTCCCTGCATCATGGTTCTGCCGTGGTCGTCGCTTGCACACTATGTACTTCATGTTAGCTCAGATGTTTCAATAGCTTCAACCCAAACTCCTGTGGGGATTATCACCGCCTTCAGACTCACAGGCTGTTGGATGATTCGAGAAGAGAATGAAGATGAGAAGACACTTACTTTCAAGAAGTATGCCTTCGAGTTGCCATCAGGTAGTACCACTTGAACCCGGCCTGTGATGGTCCAAGCCGAATTTCCATATGTCTCGGCTGAAACCACCTTTGTCCCTTCCGGCATGCCTGTTGTGAAATAGATTTAGATAGCGTACGACCAGAACCCCAGACAGGCTTACACTCAATAACGGCCTCGTCCATTGGAAAGTTACCTGTGATACCATCCAGCCCAGGCTGTGCCACATGATCACCTCCATTGAGAAGAGTATGGATTGCCTTGGACATGGTGAGTTTCCAATATCATGCCACAAGGCTTGCCTTGTTCAAGGTTGAAGGAGCGGAGAAAGTAAAAAGAGGGAAATTTGAGGTTCGAGAAACGTCACGTCGCTGATATCGTGAGTTGAGCAGCATAGTATCTCTACTGGGGTCTGAAAATACGAGAAAAGGTGGCATGGCAACGAGAACCAGTTATGGAAAAACACGTACTGAGACACGAGGACAAGGGCAGGGTAAATGAAGATGAATGTCTCGATGAATCAAGTGGCAGATGGCATTTACAAACGCCTTGCTGGGGTTGAGGGAAGGAGACGCCCGGCCAGAAGGTGGTGAAGGTGATGGTGGTGCAAGGGTGACCTTTTCAGGCGGCACCAAAATACGGTGCGAAGCTGCCGAAGCCGCGACCCACTAAGCGCTGTGGCGCCTTTGATGTACGAGTAGCAGGCACTTAGGCAGGGCCCTTGGCTCCCTACCCCCCCATGGAACGCCCTATCAATTGAGCTTTCCAGATACTAAACCAGGGCAACACCAAATAGCACGCCATCCTTTATCTCGTGGCAGCACAACATCCCCCTGCCAGAAATACACGCGGGCTTGCAGCAGCCCGATTTATCTTCTCCGTATTCGATCGATGAGGAGGGCAGTGTCTCTCGCGGGCGCAGGAATATTCCTACTGGGCCAATCATGCGTATACCCTTATCACTATCTGCGCCTGCCCGATGGTTAGCTGGACCATCATGGATGGTGTGAATCATTTGTGAGCTGCGGGGACTGGAGCTGCGAACTGGAGGCTGAAGTTCCTCTACCCCCTCCAGCCGAAGAAACGAAGCCTGACTCTCACAGCCTCACTGCTACTGATCGTTTTCGCAGGATTTCTGTTGAGTGAAACTGCCACCTTGGACTTTCATGACCAAGTGACTCTTGCTCCCGCAGCCAAAACGCTTGAATTTTGTCTCACGAACGAGAAAATTGCCAATGATCCGTGCGGTTGCACGTGGCCTTGGGTTGGATGAGCTCTGACAACCCCCGAGAGCGTGATTGAGACGCTCAAGAATGGTCCGTCAGTATCTACACAATTTCGAGACATTTCAATCACTGAACCGTACGACATGAAATTAGTTCGGGAAACACTTCGGCTCCAGAGGGTCCAAGAAGCAAGTCGCGGATTCCGACGAAAGCACGCAGCTTGGTCGTTCCTTGTCTACCCCACACGAGTCAGCCCTTGAGTCTGACGGCGATATCAAGAACTTGGGCAGAAACTTGCCTCACCGAAGTCCAACAGCGGAGACATCTCGCTCCGAGCGAGGAAAAAGCCCTTCAGCAAGAGATCCCCTGGGATTGCATGTAGTATACAGCCCCGAGGGAGAACGGAGGCTTGACATTGTCTTTGTCCATGGACTTGGAGGAACCAGTCGACTTTCGTGGTCCAAGAACAAAGATCTGGATAAATTTTGGCCGTCCAAATTCCTTCCTCTGGAACCAGAAATATGCCTAGGTAGGATACTGACATTCGGATATGATGCTAACATCGTCCACGACGCGTCAAACAAATCATCATCCATCTTCGACTTTGCAAAAGAGCTACTATTTGAACTCAAATATGCAAAAGATGAGGACAAAGAGGAACTGAACATTGGAGATGTGAGATACGAGAAGATTTATTTGTTCAAGTAATTGATGAATATAGGTTCCCATCATCTTCATTGTACATTCGATGGGGGGTCTCATCGTGAAAGAAGTAAGTCTCCTCCACCCACTTGACCTGCATTCGACCCCTTACGGAACATAGGCATATCTACAAGGACAAAATGATCCGGAGTACGAAGCTATTGTCCGCATGGTTTCGTCGATACTGTTTTTGTCTACGCCACATAGAGGAACCAACCTAGCAGAGACTCTCAACCGTATTCTACAAGTCTCTTTCATCTCTTCACCGAAACAGTTCATTGGCGACCTTGCGAAGACGTCTTTCATCCTGCAAAAGTTGAATGACCAATTCCGGCACGTCGCCCCAAAGCTTGATATTGTTTCGTTCTATGAAACCCAGATGACTCCAATTGGTTTGCAGAGGAATAAAGTCATGGTCTTGGAGAAAGACTCTTCCGTCTTGGGCTACCCGGGTGAGATATCGAAAGCTCTTCATGCCGACCACCACGGAGTATGTAAGTATGAGAGTCCTCACGATCCCATTTACGTCACGGTGAGGAATATCCTTAAGTCTCTCGTGCGAAAGTTGTCCATTCCTGGAAACGGAAATCAAACGACATCTTCTCTTGAAGATGATGAGTTCGACGCCGAGTACATACTGGGTGTGACAGAGGCACCAGACACCGACTACAGCTTCTTCAGAGGTCGCTGGGCAGCCGGAACATGTCAATGGATCCTTGACCACCAAGCCTTTCTCAATTGGGAGGACGATGATAGTCCAACTCCTCGTGCGCTATGGCTTCATGGATCCGCCGCAAGCGGCAAGTCTGTTCTAGCGTCCTTCATCATCAATCATCTGGTTGAATCACAAAAATTATGTCATTATTTTTTCATCCGATTTGGCGATCAGAACAAGCGGTCGACCAGCACATTGCTGCGCTCACTTGCCTCGCAGGCAGCTGCGGCTCTTCCTGCATTTCGTCAAAAGCTGGTCCGATTGTCTGAAGATATCGCGAAGATAAAAAGTGCCGACGTGCAGACTATCTGGCAAAAAGTATTCAGGACAATACTATTCAAAATCTCTATGCCTCAACCCATTTACTGGGTCATTGACGGGCTGGAGGAATCTGACACGCCCAGAACAATTCTGAAACTACTTTCTGACGCATTGCTGGCCCCAGTGCCGATGAGAATCTTAATCATCAGTCGAAAAACTCAAGAATTGACTTCAGCCTTCAGGAAGGCATTTGATGGTTTACGTCTAGACGTTGTGGCCAATGAAGGACAACAGCGCGATTTCCGTCACTTCATCAACCAGGAGCTTAACATCCAAGAGCGGATATTCAAGAAAGAAGTGACTAATCGCATTCTCGAGCATGCTAGGGGCAACTTTCTGTGGGTACATCTCGCAATTCAGAGGATTAACAAATGTGTCACAAAGGCAGATGTCAAGAAGGCATTTGAAAGGTTGCCTCCTGGAATGGAGGCTCTATACGGTCGCATGGCTCAGTCGGTTGCTGAAATCCCGGACAACCCGAACAAACGACGCGCCCATGATATAATGGCGTGGGTCACATGCGCTTCACGGACCCTAAATGTTCAGGAATTGTGTCAAGCGCTAGAGTCTGGAGATGAAGAGATTATCGACCTGCCAAAGTCTATTGAAGACCTATGTGGCGGATTTGTCGTGGTCGACAGCGATGGAAATGTGGCAATGATACATCAGACCGCTCGGGAGTACCTATTAAGCAACCAAGCCCGGCCATTCAACATTAACATTGACAAGAGAGCAGCACACGAACAGCTTTTTGTCCGCTGCGTCACCGGACTGATGGAGAATAGCCTTCGCACAAAAATAAATCGCGGTCAGGAGGCAGTGTTTCTGCGCTATGCAATTACTGAGTGGTTCCGTCATCTCCATGAGGGAGCTCCAATATCTCGAGACTCTATGAACCTCCTGATGAAATTCATGAAAGGACCGTCGATGCTTGTTTGGATCCAGGCAATTGCGAGCCGTCAGCAACTTCGAGTTCTGATTTCTGCCTCGACTTACCTTTCGAGACTTGCAGATAAGCTAAGGCACGACGATCTAGACGTCATTCCATCCGACAGACAGATTCCGGAACGGGAAGTTGTTGAAAAATGGTCCGCGGATCTGGTCAAGATAGTAGGCAAGTTTGGTGCCAACCTCACCCGTAGTCCAGAAGCGATATACCGGTTTATTCCACCATTTTGCCCGCAAGACTCTATTCTCTACCAGCAGTACGGTCGAAGGGAGGCCAAGTCACTAAGTGTCACAGGTTTCTCCAATACTTCGTGGGATGATTCGCTCGCTCGACTCTCATTTGGATCGGGCACTCATGCGGACAGCATCTCTGCTGTCGGTGCACATGTCTTTGTTCTAGACCCTGTTGGAAAAGTCTACATCTACGGCGAGAAGAGTTTTGAAGAACTCTTTCAGCTGCAACATGGTGAGCGTATCCGTTTGATGCAAATCAATTCGGATGGTACTCTGCTAGCCACATATGGATTTGCGTCGACGCGAGTATGGAATGTATCGAATGGAAAGTGCATTGGGTCTACAAAGAATCCTGCGAGGAGTGCTCGGCCTATGTCGATGGTATTCGTGACTGTGGAAGACGACATTGTCATCATACTGGGGTCTGATGATGGCCGAATCCGATATTGGAAAATTTGCGAATCCCTGTCTGAATGGGAGGTTATCGCCGAACTAGATGAGCAGCAATTGGAGGGCACTTTTGTCAACTCTCCCAGTTGCATGGCCGTCAGTCCAGATGGTAACCACATCGCCCTAGGTTATCGTGGCCACCCCGCGTCAGTTTGGGAAATTGAAGGCCCTAACTTTGTGAGTCACTGCTCACGCCGCGGTGCCGAAAACGCTTGGGGTGAAGTAATTCAGATCGCGTGGCGTCCCTACAGTGGAGAGGTATTAGGTCTTTATCTCGAGGGAATAGTTTTCAAGTGGAACCCATTCGATTATTACGACGAAGTCGAAGAAATCAGGACCGGTGGTGCAAAACTCGCCCTCAGTCAGGACGGCTCTTTCTTTGCGACTGGAGATGCCGCAGGAAATCTGAAAGTCTTCAGCACATCCGACTTCTGCCTGGTATACCAACTTGCGGCTCAAGATCCTGTCTTAGACATGTCGTTCAGTCCAGATTCACATCGACTCTATGATGTCCGGGGCTGCTTCGGTAATGTATGGGAACCTAGTGCTTTGGTCAAACTGTCCGAAATGACAGAGAAGAGCAGCGACAATGCGAGTGATTCGCAAAGCATCATTTCTCGATCGACAGTTCCAGGCTTTGAGTTTCAGAATATTGATCCGATCACTGCCTTGGCAGTCCATCCGAATGGCCCGTATTATAGCTTAGGAACTGAGGACGGAGTTGCGAGTCTCTTTGACACATCTCAAGGCAAAGTTGGGAATCTTGGAAGCTCAAGAAGCTTCATGACCACAGAACAAATGGTTTGGAGCCCAAACGGACGCTATATCGCCTTCGCCGACTTGAGCGGTAGATTGTATGTGAAGACATTTCAGCCGAGAAGAGACCTCTCTACTCAATGGGCTACCGAAACAAAGCTTGAAATGCCAATCAGCAACTCCCGCGGAGCAATCCTACAGCTACTCTTTCATCCGGACTCAACAAAAATCATGGTATACACAACATCAACATTGAGCGTTGTCGCTATTTCTACAAAAACCATGGAAGCCTCGGTGTTTCTGAGCCTCCAGGATAAATCATACAAATGGATCAACCACCCGCTCGATAAAAATCGTCTAATAGCCGTGGGTCCTGGTACAATACAAATCCGGAGCTGGTCGGATATGGAAGAGATCAGCACGATTGATACCGTTTCTTCTGTCATGGACGAATTTGCCAATTTATCATTGAGAGCCGACGGGGAGGTTGAGTTAGATGCCAGCCAGTCCGACCTTAGAAATTCAGCAAGACTTTCGCGATCAGTCAACCTATGGGAAGCACAAGAAACAGTCGATCGAGTGCTTCTTACTCCAGGGGAAAAGTACATACTGGTACAGACGTCTCACCCGACGGACGGCTCCCGCCACAGGCACAAGCATGTCGCTCTTTTTGATGTAGCAGCTTTGGCAAATGTTAAGGCCACCGGCCCTGTTTTCAAAGACAATGATCTATCGGCATCAGACATCAGTGTGCAAAGCGCCAACCAGCGACAAGAGCTAAGGTTCATTGAACTTCCTGACAATCCGACCTGCGATATTGAGATACCACTGGGATTCCTCTCGCGAGACCGGCTCGTATTTCTGGATCGCAACTATTGGGTCTGCTCATGGCGGCTCCCTTTGCCTTCGAACATGTTAACACGCCGTACCAGCGAAACTGCTTTGTCTTGGGGTGCCGTAACCGAGGTCCGCCGTCACTATTTCCTACCTGGGGACTGGATCAGCCCTGACTGTGTCGCACTTTGTGCAATCACGAATGATGGAACATTGTTGTGCCCCCGAAATGGGGAAGTTGCCGTGATTAAATGCGCCACTCTTAGGAACTAAGTGCTCGCTTCTGCAAGAGTGAATGTGACATCTAGCTCAAAAGAGGAGGGATTTGTGATATGACTTTCGCAACTCTGAAGCTACTTTTCTCTAAATTAAAGAGTCTGTGCCATCACTCCAATTTTCTACCAAAATTCATCATCCTAGCAGTAGATGGGGTAGCAAGCTTACAACAGAATAACACAAGGCTGAAGGCTCAGGGCGCACCACTAGTCTGTCAACCAAGCCTGACGTCAATCCAGTCCTTACCTTCTACCTCCCATACCTCTCGCGGAACAATACCGGTACCTTTTCTATACGCAATACCTCTACTATCCCGAGCTACCCACATGACATTGTAGATATCTTCGGTCTTAGGCCGCTCGTCGAACTTTTTGAAATCTGTGAGGACTGACGCGTCTGGCATTTCCCAAATGAAATCCTGCTCTTTAGGTGTAGTGCACCCTAGGATAGCGATGAGCTCAATCGAGCTCCGATCTTCCATGGAGCCTGAAGTAGCACGAAGAAAGTCAGAATCGTTCTCATCGTGCTGCCACAGTGTACCTGCAGGCCGGAGGTCTAATGTGTGGATTCGTGCCACAGATCTTCGTGTTTCTCCAAGCTTGAAATTCCCGGATGTCGTTCTGAAGCCGAGAAAGTTGGCGAGGCGGCTGGATGCGATAGAAGTGCTTAGCTGGACGGGGAAACAAAATCGAATGCTTCGCTCTGAGTCATGTCTGAAGACGACAGCTTCTCCGGATTTCAAGCCCCATTCCTCGATAGCAGTATTATCAGCGGGACCAGACGTCCATTTCAAGGCGAGATCTCCATTCATCAGCGTCATAGCTTCATCAAACCAAGAAGCATTGATTGGTACAGATGATCCATTCTCGGTGTGATACCGCAGATGAACGCGGTAGAAAGGCCTTATCTTGCCAAAAATAATGGGTGTCGGGCCGGCGAAATCTGACATGTGGTTCCAAGTATACGGCCAGGTGACCTCAGTCTCCCATCCCGCCCAGGACCAGCTGGGCAGGAACACTTGGCCCACTGATCGCTTCGGTTGTCGTCGAGAAGCATGGCCCATCCTATGAAGTGGCCGCCAGAGCAAGCACAAATCGAAGAACATTTCTGGCAGTCCTGATATCAGCCCTCCTTTGAACTTCTCTCCTAATTTTGTAGCGACGCCGGCGAATGCAAGCAGCGCGTCTTCATCGTATGTGAGCTTCCTGGTGTTGTAGCTGTTTACCAGAGCTTCGTATTCGCCAAGTACAGGTAGATTATGGGCGGACAGCTGCGGCGAGGTGAGACGCAATTGGTCCTGCTCAATAGCAGCATACGCCGCGACACAATCTTTGGCGTCGGATTCTTCGCTCCATCTTGTCTTCCGGCAACACCACCGCACTGTATTACTTCCGAAATACAGGAGCCTTCGAGAACACATAGCCTCCTGGAATGTCCAAGCCCTGCTCGACCAGGGTTGAAGCATCAAATCATCCCATACGTGCCTCGACAACGACTTAACGAGATATTGTTCTGGCAAGATGGTCGCAACTTTTTGGTCGGCGCAGCGAGGTTCCGATATCGCATGCAGACCTCGCAATCCAGCGTCTGCGTGTCCACCATCTGCAGCGACAATAGTGAGGGTCGCATTGGCATAGAGGCTCGCCATAGCATTCAATTGGTCAGCTTTATCCTTGCCGTCTTGAACGATGCACAAAGCGTCGACCCACAGGTACAATTCACCAAGCGCTGAGGTCATATCAATCGCTTGCTTGAAAGTCTTTGGCAAGCGTACATGGTCTTGTTCGAGTGCTTGAGGTTGTGACAGATTGAGAACGTTGGCGACTTTGGTCACGAAGCTGTTTGTGTGGCCCCAGACATAGCTCAGCGCCACATAACGGCAATCTCGCTCCTTCTGGACCAAGCACTTCCTCTTCGTGTCGATAAGCAGCGGTTTTGGGAATGATTGTTCAATATCGAAATCTTTATCATTGCATACAGACATGTGAGAGTTGATGCACGTTGAATGCCATTCTTTGAGAAGCTCAATGTCTACCCATTCTCGGTCAATCAAACGCGGCTGCCATTTTGGAGTTCTGTCGTATTCGAAATCCCGCGATAGCCCAGGAAGCTTCGGAACAAAAGGTTCCCACGGCGATCCGAGGATGGACGAACCTCTAGGAGTACGATCGAAGTCGAGGTAGACGTAGATGAACCTCTGACCTGCTGGCTTAGTGAGTCGAGCTTTTTGCTCTGTAACATCTGGCGGCAGAATTGCCGCATGATTTCGACATTTACCATGGTTGCTAGTGATATCAAAGAGAAGCTCCAATCGGCGTGATCGAGGTGTCCTGATAAGACGAAGGAGATCCACGCAAAAGGAGCACGAGGTTGTCCGCCTCAGGAGCTCTTCTTGCTCATGAGCTTTCTTCAAAACAATCTCGAATCTGTGATGAGCAGATTTCCATTGTGCATCGCGTATGGGATCTGCCATTGAGATTGAGGATGTTGGAAGTCGTGATGCGTGTTTAAGCAAGCACCCCGCGAGTAGAAACCATCGACAACGCTCGTTATCATCTTGTTTGTGGCGCAGGGTTCAGCCTGTATCGAAATGCGAAGGTACCTTCGCACCTAGGTGCTTCGTTCAGCGGGTACTCTTTGGTTCACCGTAATGCACGGAATAGATGTATTGGGGAGATGCGTAATCTTCTTCATGACTGCCTGTACGGGTGCATCGAGATGAGCTATACTCCTTGCTGGCAACGGAAAAGGGCTCAAATGCCGGACAGCAAAATGAGTGCTATGTCGCAATTGGTGGCTGGCAAGTTAGGCCCCTAACTACGGCATGGACTTTTCGACATTACCCCCCACTTGCTGGGATATGATTTTTCAGCCTCACTCTCTCCCGGCATACCCCTCCGCAAAAGAACCTGTTCGTTTCCTGTTTTCGCTACGCCTGGCCAGTATGATCACATACATATGCCGTATATCCGTCGCAAACCAGCGAAACCATGAAACCAACGTTGCGACGCCAGGCTGGCGGTTGGCAGCGACCTCGAGTTGTTGGAAGAAAGTGATATTGGCGACAGCGACAACTGGCTATAGCCTGACACAAAGATGGCCTCCTCACAGCATCGTTACCCGAATGTTAAAGAATTTCTCGAAGAATATGGAGTGGCCATACTACCAACCATCCTTCTGACATATTACCCTAATGGCTACTTGCACGACGTTATTCGTGAATCGTTCTTGCCGCAAGCGAAGCAGGCACCTCCTTCCAGCCCATCTCTGCTCGTGCTTGCTCTGTTTATTACCGTTCCACTCATTTATCATGTGCTGTTCAGATACTCAATGTTCGAGATTCTCAAATTGTACCGTCAGGAAGCTTCATCGGGTCAGGATGGCCAGCTTTGCAAATGTGCAGACGACTCTTCGAAATGCTCCGTCCATACGACGCCAGTCAGGCTTTCCGAAACAGACACCCTGACAGGATTGAACAGCGAAGAAGTTTCTGCTCGTCGCAAAATTTATGGTCCGCACGAAACATGGAAAGGACGGAACTGGGCGCTTTGGTTCATGAAGTTTAGTTCGACCGCACCTCAGGTTTACATCCTCGCTGGCGCTGTTCTTGCGGCGGCTCTGCATCAATGGCTCCACTTTGTTTCCATCCTCATACTTTGGTTCCTCATGGCTCACATAGCTTTTCGGCAATAATGGAATTCTGACAGCGTGGTTGAGATTATCTGCCCATCTTCTCGATTGCCAGCAATTGTACTCAGAAATGCCAACCTTCTTGAGGTGTCAAGCAAAGATCTTGTCCCTGGTGACATCGTACACATTTCCGCAGGAGCTGCGGTACCTGCTGATGGCATTGCGGTTGCGTGCGATGATCTACCGGAGATAGACAACAGCTTCATCACCGGAGAAAACACGTCCATACCGAAGCGTGACAGCGAAATGTGCTACTGGGGGACGAATGTGGTCCAAGGAGATGCCTTCTTACAAGTTGAGCATACGGGGCTAGACACGTTCATTGGCCGCACAATAAAGCTGATTCAGGGCACTGACGGGAAGAGCCAAGGGCATAAAATGCTTCTCTCCACCAGAGAGAATATGAGCGTCTTGCAAATGATTGGTGTTATCATGCTCGTCGTACTTGCGCTTCCGCTTTTGCTCTGGCAGGCTTCCGTCTCGCCCAGCAGATCATGGGTGGAGATATTGAGCCTAACTGCTGATATGGCCATCATTGCAGGCAAGTATCTTTCTACCTCGACCATTACCAATATCAGAGCAACAAGCGCGGCCGAGCTCTCCAAAATTGGTTGCGTACCTCAAAACATCGAAACGATGGAAACCCTGGCCGGGATTGACGTCCTCTGCGTTGGCAACACCGGCATTATTACCAAAAATAAGTTTACATTGGTGAAACCTTTTTGCATCTCCTGTGACCCAGAAGATGTAATTTTGGCCGTCAGCCTGAGTCTCTCACAGAATGACACTTATGGCGGCTTCGATCGTGCCATAGCAAAAGCATTGAAGCAATTTCCTCAAGCCAAGGCGAGGTGTGATCGATCCAGGATGATCGATTATCAAGACGTGATATCGGACTCTGGACAGTCGTATATCCAGTCTCTCGTCGAGGCGCCGGACGGAACGAGGACCTTTGTACGAGGTAGTCCGCGGGCTGTTCTCGAACTCTGTCGAGACGCTATTTTCGGCGCCCAGGCTTGCAAAAAAAAGTTCAAAGAAGCTGCTAGCATATTTAGGGACCATGGTTTGGCCTCTTCGGGTGTTGCTCAACGAGAAGAGGGTGGAAAGTGGCAGCTGCTTGGACTCATACCATTTTGCGATCCGCCGAGGCAGAGCACAATATCGGCACTCAAACAAGCCGATGAACTTGGAGTTCGAGTCAAGCTGATGTCGGGCTGGGCCGAAGCATTTGTCGAAAAGCTGGCTCGAGTTGTCGGACTTCAAGGTCCTATCTTGCATACAGACAGTATTGATGAGTTAGAAAAGGGCAAAAGTAGTGACCTCTCAACACGAATCAGTAAAGCTGACGCATACACTGGACTGAACATCAGCCACAAGGAAACCATATTGAAAACACTGCAGAATCGTGGCCACCGAGTCGCCATGACTGGAGATAGTGACTCTCAGATTCCTATTTTGCGCAATGCTGACTGCGCAATCACAACTGCAAGCTCGGCAGAAGCAGCTCAATCAGCGTCGGATCTAAGTATGATCGACGACGCTGATGGTTTGCTTCAATTGGTCTCTACGATACGATTGTCGCGCCGAGTCTTCCAGCATGCACATGATTATGTGTTGCGACAAACTGTTCGAACATTACATATTCTCTTCACGATGCTTTTAGTTTTTGCGTTTGACGGAAAGCTCATGGACATGCGGTTGCTGCTGATAAGTTCTAATCTGGTCGAAGTTATAATGATTGGGATTCGTCCAAAAATCGCTGATACACCCTATCCAAAAATTCCTGTACGATGGAGCAAGGCGAATGTCCTCAAAGAGGTAGGACTGCTCGTTGTCATGCTGACCTCTGGATCATATCTCTGCACATACTCTGTGCCATCGGGGCAAAGGCTACAGGCCCTGTCACTCTTTCTTGTCATAGGAGATCTCTGGATGGTGCCACTGGTGCATTTAGACAGCTGCACATGGCGTCTAAAGCAGAATTTGAGACTCTTTGTTCTGCAGCTGGTGACTTACCTACTGATTACAGCGGCGTGCGTGACAGGGTGGAGTGGTACCACGATTCGTATGAGCGTCGGAACAGCTGTTCAAGTATGGCTGTACAGCATGACTACCACCGCGACAGCTGGTGCAGTCAAGTATGTCATCGACATAGCAGCATATTGAGAGTCGTCTGCAGACGGTCGAGATCCCATGGAGAATTAGTGTCAGCCAGAAGCGTGGCTCGCCTTGAGAATTCGAAAACAGATATATTCAAAAGAGCAAAGTTGAGAGCGTTCTTGAACGGAAGGAAGGTAGAATGAGGCTATAAACTACGGCTATACGTAGTAGTTCTAGCATTTGCTCTATAAATTTCCCGCGCGTCCATACCCTGAGCTCTGACACTTGGTACATGGCTCTCTGCATCGTGTAATTAATGGCTACTGTTTGTTCTCCTGCAGTGGCAGCAGTGCTCAACCTTTGTCATTATGGATTTCTGTCTCGCTTTTGTTGGATTATAACAGAACGCAAAGATTTAGACCCGTTAAATCCTTCAAAGGGCTCAATTCGCGAAAAAGTCTCCAAGGTCTCCAAGGATATCACCAGTGTCTGTTTGTTCGAGTAGAATACTCCACATCTCCATGTCGACACTTGATTCAATTCCACCAAACTCATTCACCTATTCAATTTGTTAGAATTTGGTCTTATGAACCACGCGGACATTGAGGAAGAAAAGAACTGTGCCTGCGCGAGTAGCTTGAACGAAAAGAGTGTCGGGGGGTGGACTGACAGCTTCCGAAAGATGAACCGAGCCATCTCCGTGACTATTGATACCTGATGGCACAATACTATCGATGGAAGATGTAGACGGAAGCGATATATTCGGGTGACTTGATCTATGTTGACCCGACCTTGCGTTTTCAACAACTCGGCGTGCGAACTGGCACAAGTCTCTCACAAACGGCATAGAGACGTTGAAACCGGTGACAATCTCCATGTGGGAAAAGTAACCCAAAGCCACATCTAAAAAGTCAGCAATATTCGTAGCATCGTACCGGCTCGTGCAATGGGGGGAGTTTAGCCATCAAAAGATACTCTAACTTCATCGAACCACCCACCGTTCTAGTGAACAAATGGAAAGTGAGTGGCAAGACATACCCATAAGGACAAGGTCTGAGTCAACGGTTGGGAGACTCGGGTCTCGCAGCGTGTGTATGAACAGATTGATGAGACCGTATATGGGCCCATTCAACGCGATTCTAGCAGCGCCGTCAGAATCCAATGACCGAAAGGAAGGTGGTGCTCAAGTGAAGAAATGCTTAATAAGAATTATGCCATAAATGCTTACTGGGCAGAACACGTCGCGTCGGTTTCGATTTGTCGGGCTGTTAGTATGGCAGCCCGGGAAACCTCCATCACCACAGCTCGAGAACGTTCGACCTGAGCGAAAGCTTCCGATCTTCGTTCTGTTTGCGTAAAAACGGCCGACCACGGATATGTGAGAGGCGTATGAATATCAAGGGCCAAGCAGAAATAAGTATATTGTAGGCCTAGAGCTTGGTGCAACGTCAATTCCCCGGGCAGCTTCGATGGGTTGATGAATTCTCCGAGGCTAAGAATGTGCTGGTTCGAGCTCCTCAGTCCATCGAGACGTTGGCTGAGTTCGCCGATGGCTTCGGCAAGTTGTATGGCATTTTGGCGCATGGCCGAAGCGTTTGAGAGTCGCTGCTTGGCAATCGATGACAAGCGCGTCAATTCGATGAGTAGATGACAATAGTTGGTATCCCCTACCCTGCCTCTTGGAGAGGTCTGGGGTACAAGGCAACTAATCTCGCTGTCGTCTATGGCCTACACAGTGAACAGGATGTCAACGTCTAATGTACTATTGGGGTATAGCCAAGGCTTACCGACGGGCGCCCCGAGCGGCAAACAATCTGTTTCTCCAAGCAATAAATGGCCCAGAACATCCAGTTCCTGTACTCGATTTCGCGCGCAGAGAGACCCCATGCCATGGCAGGCTGTCGATGCAGGCCTTTTGAGCAGGCAAGCCGAATTGCAGTCGAGGACAGCATATATTGTAGTGACTTCTTTCCGATGCACTCGCTGAAGTACGCCTGTACAAATATTGTTATGTTATGAACAGCTTGGTAAGTAGGAGATGCTCTCACCATTAGGATGAGAGCCTGCACCCCGACCATCGATGTGCGCATGAGTACGACTTCTGCGAAAACGGAAAGGGCATTCTCGAAAAGCGTGTAGGATGCTCGAACAGCTTCGCCGAAGGTCGTCTCTTTGGAGAACTTGATTCGGCAACCACTTGCCCAAAGAACGTTGCGCAAAGCGTACCATGATTTCTCTTCGGCTCTGTTACCATTGAAATGCGATCGCAATCGGGATTCGAACCAAGAGCGCTCCACAACGCCAAAAGCGGCTTCAGGGGCCTCCTCAAAATATGCTATGAGGTATGGTGTTAGTCAAGCAGGCGGATTTCACAAATATGGTTCAGCGATACTGACTCGCAGTGTAGTTCCACGCATCCTCTGCTGGGAGCTCAGCTGCACGTTCTGATGGCAGATCTCCGTCAATCTTTAACCTTCGTACCATACCAGCAACTAGACGAGTAGCAACGTCCTCGAACCCGGGAGCTTTGACTTTGGAAGTGACCCAGTCTACCCCAGGTCTAGAGCAGAATGCCAAGAAGCATCTTGGACCTGGTCCTCATGAGTGGCTATATTGCTCTTGAAGAAACGTGGCACCTACCGTAGTATTCAAGGTTCGCCTATTTGAAAGACCAAGTAAGAAAGAATCACAAGAGGGCGGAGATCACTAATACATACAGCTGCCGTTGCAAAAACGCTACTTTCTTCTCGCTCTGTATCTGGGTCTTCACAGATATCCAGACTCAGATCAACACCAGCATTGCTCGATTGTATTGCGCCAACGCTTGCTTCAGGGGCACTTGGCGAGTCTCTCGCCAAAAGCGGATGTTTTGACAGACTAGATGTGCCTGGCGGAACATATGCCTGTGTGAAAGTTAGCGGCCGTCAATCATAGGGGTCCTCGATTGGGAACAGGGATTGACACGCTTTATCTGAAATAGTAGGTTGACTGACAATATCCTGTTCTGGAATGTCACTCAGCTCATTTAATTGCGGACTGGCCGATTGCTGCAAAAATAAAGGAGAAGGGTCGAGCAAAGCAGGTCCAGGTGCCGCAGATTCCCTTCGGCTTTCCACTGGTGACTCATCTGGCTTGGTCTCCAGGAGAGACTCGATCCGTTGTAAGCGACGAACAAGTTCGTCTGACTCACGTGGTTCTCGCAATCGCGGTTTTCTTATGCCCCGGGGTCGCCTTGCCGGCATGACACAATCGTCACCGCGGTCTAGACAATTGTAGCAGGGATAGTCTCCATTGCCTGCAAAAGGAGAGACATCGTCATCAGCCAGTGCATTGCTCTCTTCTTTGACAGATTGGCCTACATCGGATCTTCTTTGCTCTGCAATGGTTGCAGGCTATTACGCGCCGAGTTCGGTCTTGAACAGGTACGGCAGCAACTTCAGCTCGGGAGAATGGAGTCATCGGCAAATTCATGATAGATGGCGGTAGAGACGAGTCCAAGAGCACCGATCGGAGTGAACGCTGTCGGGGGGGTTCCTGAGAATGCGCCTCCAGGCCGGTCGGAGGTAAGTAAGAGCCCTGATATAATTTAAGCCGCAGCAGAAGGGTCCGCCACCATTGTGACCTCGGTTTCTCCCAAGAATTCACCCCACCGGGCCTCGCGAGCCTACCGTCCGACTACTGCAGTGGGCCGGTCTAGCCCAGCCTTGCAATCCTCATCAGCCTGTAGGATTTCTTCTCCCCTCCGCATTTCCAGCGAGAAACCGGGGAAGTGGATCCACGAAAAACTACAAAGACGGCTGCTGACCCTGCTGCCAAACCACTCTTGTTCGGCCGGAATTGATTGTAACTTTGCCGATCCCAAATGGATATCGTACGAAGTCAGCCGACCGACGAGCCTTGCATGGCTCTGAATGCAGCTTATTGTCTCGAGAAACCCAAATTTTATGAGGAAGAAGTAACGAGGACATCATGGTAGTCGGCTCCAATAGAATCAGTGTCGTGATCTTGCAGAGTGTCTCATCGCACCTCTTGCATCTCTACCTATTTCTAGGAAGGATAGAACCAAGGTCTCAGCCATTAAGCTCCGAGACCCAGGGAGTAAGCCCACGCCTAATGTTCTCCGATTATACCTTCAGTTCCGGTCTCCTTGATCCCAGGCGCGGCTACAGCTGCGAAGGAGACAGCTGCTAGTCTCGCCCACTTCGTACCGCTGGGGTTTCGCCAGGCATGGTTGATGGCTCGCTGAATCAATGTATCTCCTGGCCTCAGCACCTTCTTTTCTCCTGAATCCAACGTCAATTCAAGCTCCCCGTCAATCACAAAGTTATAATTCACACTGACGGCGCGATGCATTGGCGACGAGTAGCCAGGTGGAAAATCAATGAGTCGCGCTGCCGAGCCGTTGGCGACTATAAAGCCTGGCGGGTTCGTTATGAAGTGATTGTACGTCCCAATGTCCTTTTCGTCTTCGATATCTATTGGAAACCCCTGCGTGGCATAGCAAAAGTTTATCTGCGCTCCTGCAGAGATCGTGAAGGGAGCGGTCTCTTCGAAAGTTCGAGAAAAGATTGATAGTCCGTCAGAATCAAGAGTGGTGATGAAGCGAAGTGCGGCTCTAGGCTTGCCCTCTGATGACATTTTGAGTCAACCGTTTGCCAAATTTGAATGATGAACCCAGACAACGTTGAGATTGGAAATAAAGGAATTTACTTGTGCACAAATGACATATACTTCGCGATAACGGCCCCGGACAATGGAGCATAGCTTTTCCCGCTCGCAATCCGCCAATTATTTATTACCGGTGTCTTTCAAATATTACGAGCCCAGCCGGTCCGCTTCTGTCGGTAGTTCGGATTGACCGAGATCAGGAAAAGTTTTCGAGAGAGCATATTTTTCTTAATTCGGTCATCGACTCGAACGAACCCGAGGCATCCCAGGCCCCAGGTTGCCGCTCGATATTTGAAACATATGGTTACGTGATTAAAAAAACGAAGCTAGTATCTAGACTAGCATTTAGAACGGAGAGTCTAGGACTTTCGGACCTGAACAACCGTGTCTCGTTCACGAAGAGCCAGAAAACCAATAGAAATTGTAGATATGAGATGGCAATAGGTATTCTAGCCTAAATTTTTTATGCTCATTTCATTCGGGGGTTTGTTTTAGTTTTGCTTTGGTACTGAAGACTCCTCCAGCCTGAACGCGAGAATATCTAAGTTACCCTTCCCCAGAGTGCGCCAGAGAGCGAGATCGGCAACCTCACACCATATTATCTGGCGGTCAATCTACGACTTGTAGAATTTTGTAAGATCTGTGAAAAGACTCATGTTGATCTGCGGGCGTCAGTCGGTAGTTTAAAAGTCAACAAACTGTAAGAGAACCTACACGGTCTAGTTCATTGTAGACTGTCGGATCCTGTTCCGCCTTATCAAGAAGGGCATAAAAAGGGTCTTCACTCGTATTCGCATGGTTTGCATCCTTTCGTATTCGCTCTAGGTTCTGGGTGGATATTGGGTTGGTGACAGTATGATAAACTTCTCTCCTGATTTCGTCGTATTTGTCCAGGATGTCTTCGCTGGCCTTGCCATCATATATACCATATAAGCAGTCCACGAGACTCCCGATATCCGCGATTCCAGACGTGAGCCCCAGCCCGCCCCTGTAATATCTAGTCAGCTTCAAGCTTAGGTGTGGTGCGGCATCGAAAAGTTACATAGGGTTGTTGAGGTGAGCTGCATCGGCGACCAGCATGATTCGTCCGACTCTCATACGTTCAGCACACCTCTGATGTAGTGTGTATGGGCTGAATCTCTTCACTTCGTACTGGTCTGGAGATGGACTTCCTGGCAAGAGCTTGCGAAGCTTTTCAGGCATGCGTTGTCGAAGTTCCTTGTCGGAAAGACCTGCGATCTCTCCATACGAGACACGCCATGTGCCATTCTGCGCGATGTGACCGAGGACTGCCCATTCTACCGGGTCCACAATCCAAGTCATGTCCTTCCAACCAAATTTCTCGAAGTCATAGTATACCTGTAGTCAAGGTTAGTCTTCATCCAATCATGGTGCTGCGAAATTGACAGTTTTGGGTACGTTACGTTGGTGGCCACAATAATGCAGTCCCAGGTCTTGCCTGGAAAATTCCTACCAAACAAACTTTTTCGCACGATGCTGCTTCCACCATCACAGCCAACAACATAGTCCGCCTCAAATCTTTTTCCATCCTCAATCTGTATCCATGCAGTGCTGTTGTCCTGGCCAGCCGAGACTGCTTTCTGGCCCCAATGGATTGTCGCTGACTGTTGCTTCTGGAGCTCCTCGAGCAGTAAACACGACAATTCATAGACCGGGAGCATCACAAAGCCTCCAGCTTTGGATTTCGTATTCAATCCGTCGAGACTGCTGATGATACTACCATCAGGTCTTCTCCAAAACATATGATCCGGGAGGAGACCTTGTTCTTGGACTCTTTGCAGTACACCGGCGCGCCGTAGCACCCTTTCATCAGTCAGCAAGCTGGATTGTGAACGTACTCGTGTTCAAGCTGGAGCTTGAGCGGGACCAAAAACATTCATACTGTACTGCTGCGGAACCATAGCCCGCTCCACGTGGTCGGTCATCCAATCCATCCAGCTGCTCCACGATGTCAACTTTGATGTTATGCTGTGCCAGCATCAGAGCCAACAACAGGCCTGATGGTCCTGCGCCAGCAATCAACACATTTTGGAAATGCATGGCTATATTCTGGATGGAAGCAGAGAAGCGCAACGATAAAAATTGAATTGAATTCGACGGAAGACGCGCACGAGCACTTTGAAGCTCTGTCGGTCCCCTCTGTGTGAAAATGGCACGACCACCTCAGCCGAATACTAATCTCATACCTGGCTTGTTTCGGTTCGGCCCTTGACTCAAGGCTCAGGACACAAATTTGTACTATCAGAGTCGTTAAGAAGTCACTCAACCAATCGGATTTGGTTGATCTATATCGGCCCGAGCGAATGCGGCAAGGCCGTCAACAAAAATAGAACCAGAAGACGGCCGAGAGACGGCCCAAGTCTGGATTCTGGGGCAATTCACAGATTGATACACAATTTTTTATTTTGATGCCAGTCAGCTGATAGATTGATGAGCTCCTTGTAGTAAATGTTGCTCTGTTTTTCATTTGAACTATTCGTTTCCACCTTGTGGCATCATTCGAACTTGATAACATTTCTCAGTTTCCCAATACCAGCAATCTCCACCACAACCTCGTCACCATCTTGCAAGAATTTCGGTGCTGGGGTCATTACAGCACCCACCCCACCAGGTGTGCCGGTCATGATCAGACTGCCGGCCTGTAGCGTCTGCCCGGTACTGTAAAAGCTGACCAACTTCCTCACTCCAAAACATAAGTCTGAAGTATTTGCATCCTGCCTCAGTTCACCATTGACATACGTTCTTAAGCGTAGATTACTTCCGTCGCCGAGTAGACTTGGGCTGATAATCGCGGGACCCAGGGGAGCGTAGTTGTCGAATGATTTAGAAAAACACCACTGTGCCATAGTGCCGGCCTTGTCCTTGTCTAGTTGCCAATCCCGACAAGAAATGTCGTTGCCCACCACGTACCCCGCGACATAGTCGAGAGAATCCTCCTCCGATACATTTTTGGTATCTCTGCCAATAATGATAGTCAACTCGCCTTCGTAGTCGCACATAGCCTGACCAAGTTTTGGGATTGCGATTGGCGCACATGTGTCTCCAACGGCCGGCCCTGGTTTGCAAAACAACGTCGGGTTAGTAGGGGGTTCAATGTTCGCCTCGGCAACTGTCGCTCTCAATATTAGCACTATGATCTAGCCTTTGGCTTTCGACTGAAAAGTCATTTTGGCTGTTTCATAAACTCACTGTGCGTCTTGTAGTTTAAGCCCGTGCATCGTATGATGGGAACCTCATTTGGTACCAGAGGTCCCAATAGTTTCTTGACTTGGTCTTCATCGCCTGTTGGGGTTGCTGATATTGCATTTGAGCCCTCGAGTAATTTCACCCTGAGCGTTCCACTAGCTGCCAACTCGTCAATGTCGGCTTCTGTATCGGCTATAGGCTCTCCGTAGTGAACTTGGCCGTCCTTTGCGGACACGTATCGAACTAAGCGATCCCATTGCGTGAGCCTGACCATATTGTTCAAAATTCAGTACTGCTAGTATAAGACGAGGAAAAGATAGTTTCAGCTTTCAGCGAGCCCCGAAAACTAGATAGATGCTCTTGTGGTCGCTTGTTTTGCTCTGAAGAGAAGCGTTTGAATCAAGATCAGTTTCGCAACTTTATGTCGTGATGCATGGTCTTGTAATGAGGTAGTATGCACTCCGTAATTTTAGAGGTCACTGTCGGCAAAAGAATGCCGTATTTCCGGCCGGCTGTACCCAGACAAACTTTTTAGCAATCCACATCTTTTGTCCCCGAAGAAGAGAATTGAGCTTAGCACAAAAATCTGCTACCGCTGAAATACTGTAGCTTTCATCATTCATTCTCAAAAGCTTTGACATAGTTCTTGTGTTTGACATCTACTTTCGCGTGGATCGTGCTACATAGTCCATCTTCCAAATCAGGCAGGCGCTGTAACGACCACTTTATCAAAAAGGTCAGGGGGAAACGTGTTCCTAGGTCCGATCTCTGTCCTTGTCTTGATGCCCTTGATCTCCATCGCAGAAAGTCCTTCTTCTCCAGTTTCACTCTGCTTGCTCAGAATATTATCGGCCCATACATCGGGATCGAAGTCTGTGCCGATCGGATTCTGTCTGAATAAAGGACCCTTCATGAAGACATCCGCTTCGTCGGTCGTGTCAAAATTATCCACCTGCAACTCAACCTTATTGCCGTCAGGATCTTTGTAGTAAAGGCTAGTAGTCATGCCATGATTCACCGCCCAGAAGGGGGTGATGGGATTCATCATTGCTTTGAGAGAGCAGTAGGCTTGCGCAAGCTCAGTCAGACTTCGATAGGTGAATGCCGTATGCTCGATTCCTGGATTTAGAATGTCGGCTGGCCTGGTGGTTGTGCCAGGGACTTGAATGATAGCAATTCTATGGTGCTCAAAATCATATCGAAGCATTGCAAACGATTCAGCTTCGAAAGCCATGCTTGCCTGCAACACGTCTCGGTAGAAATCCAGCATCGCTCGATAATTCTGAGCTGTGGTCCGAAGCACGACATGCGCGAGAGCAGCCGGACTTGGATGAGCTTTTCGTCCAGCTGTGGTAGTCGAGAGCGCCATCTTACACTGTTAGAATCCTGACGGGCGTATGAACAGCGGACAGCAAATGAGTCCAGTGGGAATTCAGAAAATGGGCCGCTCAGCTCTTTCTTCGCTAATATAAGCAGGCGATGGTGTCGGTATCTAATTATAATCTAAGCTCTGAGGAAGGACCAACCTCTTTCCGATGCATCGTTTCTCGGAGACGGCGATTGTGTACTGTTCCGACTCAAATAGGCGAAGTTGGATGCCAGGTCTGCCGTTAGCCCGATTCGCAGGGATTGCCGGAATTTGAACATGGTCTATGATCTGTCTCATCTATTTGAGAGTGCAACTACCGTAAGCGGCATACTTGGCTCTAACATCTACCCAGAGATAGTCTCCGAACCATCAAAATGGCCCTCCCAGGCTCTGACACCACAGTTTGGTCGTCCACCTCAATCTCAGACGATGCAAAGATCTTAGTATCCCGTTTCCTGTCCTTACTCGATCTAAAAGATCCTCAAGCTGGAAAGGTCATGGCTGAGGAGATCTTCGCGTCTGATGCAATTTTAATCGCTTCAAACGGGACTTTCAAGGGCACCAAAGGTATGTTCTAGTTGCTTTGGATCAGGTTTCTTCTGATTCTGATCCGTACAGAGCTTGCAACGTGCCGTATGACAGCCTGGGACACACTCACATTTCGTCAGCACAAAGTCGAGAAGGCATTTTCAGGAGATGCTGAAGGCAGGGAAATTATACTGAGCGGAAAGATGGACAGTATTGCGAAGAATGATCCAAGTACAACTATAGTCACTGAGTTCGCGGTCAGAATTGTCTTGGAGCGTGATGCTAATGACAAACCACTATTGAAATTATGGCATGCATTCGGTGGAACTTCTTACCCAATGAAGAGGGAATGAATCCAGAGCTGTCAGATACCAAACAATCCCTGCGCAGGTATGGAATAGACAATGTTGACTATGTTCTGTATCCTTTAAATTGACTAAAGTCCGCTTGTCTTACCTCCTTGACCGGCTGCACGCGAACGTGAACCATCAAGGGTATTTTCTCCCAAAGAGTGAAAATCTTCTGCTCAGAAATCCAATCTTGTTTCTTATTTGACACTTCAAAATCAAAGTTGTACATGATGCGGGCAACGACAAATCACATTTCGATGTGTGCTAAGCTATGTGTAAAGGATGACACTCGGCAATTGCCTGAAGCTGAACACATAGGGAAACTGAAGTTTGCACTTACTTCCGACCAATGTAGTCTCTATGTCCCACTCTGAACGATTGGACGATAGCTTTCTTGTAGTTCTCATACTCTGGATCCTCGAGCTATCCCTCTGGGATGAAAGCCTTTGACTCAACAAAGAAGGCTCCATGCGTGTTCACAGCCAGTTGGTGGACGCATAATTTTGCCTATACTCGTTTCATCAGCTCAAAGGCTCTCGCAATTTGGTGGACGCACTTTCTATCTTATCCCTGGTGGAGTCCATCTCCCATCTAATGTGATCCCAGCCGGCTCTAGCACGACCCTATCCACGCCGACAGGCGATGGAGGATAGAGTCGGCAGGCTTCTTTGATGTACTGCATTAAGATATGGGAGCTTGTCCACTTTGCGGTACACGATATGGCTTTTGTCTTCAAAGACATTACGGATCTTTTCGCCAAGTTTTTGTACGCCTCAAAATTGCTTTCAAGGGAAAAAAGGGCGCCAGAGAGCAGCGTGCCTGTGGTTTCACTTCCTGGAATAGGTATGAGCCGGCTACAACAGCAAGTAGACGATTGAGTAGTGACAATACATGCCAAGATCAACGTAGAAGCGTTGGCCAGCAGTTCGTCGAAGGTAAATTCATCTTCCTTCCCTTGATTCCGTAGGACAAGTGACATGAAGTCCGCTGCTCTGTTGCTCCTTGCTTCAGTCGCTCATTCACTCTTTGAGCCGACATCGCGTAATGTGCAATTCGCATTTTGTGGAGCTTTCTGGCAGTCACAAATGGCATGATATTCTGCAAGAATGGGAAATGAAAGCGTATAAAACCTAAGATACGGCCAGCTTTGGTGAATTGGAAGAGTATCAAACCCTACGGATCATAAGCCTTGTTTTTCAAACCCTCGAAGGAGCTTCCATAAGACAAGTAACCAGTAATCTAACACGTCCATTAAGTAAGTTATGGCTCTCCCCCCCAAATCAGGTGGAACATACATCGAAAGCTGTCCATTACAACCATGCTGCAATATCAAGAGGACCTCTGCGTGCTTCTTCTCCGATACTTTCGATGAGTTAATTTTCATACCTCATGATAATCGGTTGCTATTCCTCTAGTGCTCTGAACCTGAAAACTGGAAAAAAGAGCTTTCAACATCGCATATGCTCGATATCGTCTGCTGTGATTATGCTTTTCACGGCTCCAGGAGGAGTAGGGCCAAAATGGTTGCGGTCCTTTGCACTTGGGATTTTGTTGGATTCACGGTTGCCAATATCTGCAACGAGATTTGAGTGCCACCATTCACCTGTCTGGGACCATATAGGACTCATTTCACCTTTCCAAAGTAGAAGCGAATACGAGGGTAGCAGGGGCAATCTGGAAAACTTCGCCATACCTATCATTCATTTGTCCCATGACCTTAGGCTTTTCCAAATCCCCGCGGAAAACGTGGAAGGTATAAGGAAGTCGTGACCCTTTCCACGCTGGATGTCCCGGAAAATATCTCAGTGGATGAAAATACAGGTTGTAGCACCAACCTAAGATCATGTAGACGCTCAGCTACAGCATAATACACTTAGCTGATCTCTTGTTCAATGAGTAAATCGTGGGTCACAGAATGCAAGCGGAACAAGAGCTGCTATTTGGAGCGACTTAGTATCGGTTTGAAGCGTCTCCATCCTTGATGCTTGTGAGACTGGCCATCTGCTTGGACCCCTTATCCAAATATTCTGTAGAAGTTGCCTCTTGAGTTTATTGCACCTATTCCCTGAGGACACTACCGGATTATTATCAGGGCCCGAAATAGGAATATTCACGTGCATCATACCTGAAGATAATGTCCATTGCTCGGCCGGAACTTCAAACTTCGACTTCGAGCACCGACGCCGAATGAATCGAGAAGTAGTGTCGAGCTCAGAGACCGCGGGGATTGAAGTCCGCGGATGTCCAATGCCCGCGATACATCCTACCAAACTTGGCCTTCTTGCAGTCAAACTGCAACTTAATCCCATTCTATTCAAAGAAGTCTTCAGCAGTATCACGCAGACTGCACTTATTGTTTTCTCTTGAAAAATCCGAATACTATCAGAGAGACATCTCCAAGCAATGGCACCTCCACCACTAATCACTCTCGAGGAGCATTACTACTCTAAACCGGTCTACGACTCCTTTGGAAATGCGATGAAAACGTTGATCGATTCATGGCCTGGGGCGCTTGAGCGACTCTTCGACATTGACACGATCCGCCTCAGAGATATGGACAAAGGAAAGGTGTCCCTGCAAGTGATCTCTCACTGCGTCACCGAAAATCCATCTCCAGTGGTTTGCCGTCAAGGTAACGACCAACTTGCAAAACAGCTTCAAGAATCGGCCAGGGGCAAGGGTCGGTTTGCTGCTTTCGCGGTCCTCCCAATGGGTCACCCGAAAGCTGCTGCGATAGAACTCGAGCGTACAGTCAAGCAGCACCAATTTGTAGGCGCCCTCGTTGACCAAAAGGTCAAGAACAAGTTTTTCGATGGACAGGAATACGACGTTTTCTGGGAAAAGGTACAACAGCTAGATGTGCCTATATACATGCACCCCTCGTGGCCATCCAGGGAGCTATTCGAGCAGTCATATGCCGGAAATTACTCACAGCATGCTATGTCTGTTCTAGGTGGCGCCATGTTTGGTTGGCACAGCGAGGTGGGTCTTCATATCATTCGATTACACGCCGCTGGAATCTTTGATAAGTTTCCGAAGCTGAAGTTGATTATTGGTCATTTTGGAGAAATGATACCATATATGCTCCAGCGGATTATCGACCAGGAGTCCGTCATGGGAAAGCGGATTCGTCCGTTCGACCGGGTCTACAATGAAAACATCTGGATCACGACATCGGGAGTTTACAGTCTTGATCCAATGCGCTGCATACTGGAAAACACCAAAATTGATCGCATCCTTTACAGCGTCGACTATCCGTTCACGACCAATGAAAAGGGCGCAAAATGGATTGAAGAACTGGAGAAGAGTGGCTTGGTCACGAAGGATCAGCTTGACTTGATTGCATATCGAAATGCAGAAAACTTGCTTGGAGTTAAAGCACGGTACAATCATTTGGACCAGCACGCTCTGTCTGACACTCAATAGTGATAATACCTGCGATTCAATTCATAGTCGTGGGTACCCAAAAGGCCATCTGTGATAGAGTATGACGACACCCTATTGAGTTTCTGCGCCCTGCTACATAGATCTATGAAAAGACAATACCTGCCACATTACTTAGCCTTTATTGGGAAAGCATACGGTCGATATGCACTCACCTCCATCTACAATGATACTTTGTCCGGTGATCATCTTCGAGTCTGGTCCTGCTAAGAAGCTCACCGCTCCAGCGATGTCATCGGTAGTCTTAGTCACGATCAGTGGTATTCCTTATTCGAGTGATTGGGAGAACTCGTACTGCTGATTTCTTCATGGCGGATCTTTGTTCAACGGATTTATTGAACACTTCCCACTTGGCATGACCTTTCGCTACACCCCAGGCGTCATCAAGTTTTTCCCACATCTGAGAAATGTTATTTTGGCTGAGACATTTGGCAAAGCCAGACTGACCTCCGTTGCAACTGGGCCTGGGCAGTACGCTGTACATAGTAACGTCAGCATTCTTCTCCGGGGACGCCACTGAATCGCCCACCATTTACCTGCAGGTTTAATGTTAGCTTCTTCGGGACTGTTGATGCATCTTGGAGAACCCAACATACTGTTATCCCATGAGGAGCGAGCTCTTGACCA
The DNA here is from genome assembly GCA_030068005.1 of Cladophialophora exuberans. NCBI lineage: Eukaryota > Fungi > Ascomycota > Eurotiomycetes > Chaetothyriales > Herpotrichiellaceae > Cladophialophora > Cladophialophora exuberans. The sequence goes on from JANSVK010000012.1 coordinate 280,271, forward strand.
AGACCCTGAGTAAGGCCACGGACCGCCCATTTACTGACACTGTACGCAAGCACATCGGCCGACTGTGGCAACGGACAGATGGTTTAGCATTAGCTGCTTGAAGCTAACAGATAGACTTACGGCACGATGACCTGTAATGGAGCAGGCGGCAATCAGCCTGCCTCCCTTCCCTTGCAGAACCATTTGTTCCGCTAATTCCATGTCAGATGTACGCTCAACATGCTCAATTATGAAAAGAAAAGGGCCTTGCTTACCGGCTTTTTGATAACACAAGAAAACCCCTCTAACGTTGATCTTTCATGCTGTATTAGTAAGTGCTCATGCCAAAGCGGATCTAGCTCACTTACCGACTGGACTTTGTCCCAATCATCGAGGGACAGATCAAAGAGTTTCTTTGCGGACACGACACCGGCATTGGCAACGAAGACCTAATCATCTATCAGCCTAAGCACCCTGACCCGAGTCATATACAAATGACGTTGATTTCACCGAATCTCTCAACCACTGTATGAATTAAGTGTTCGACGTCTTTTTGTGAAGACACATCCGCCACCACGCTCATGGATCGTCGTCCTAATAGAAGTGAGTCATACGAACAAAAACCATGAATATCCGCGGCGAGCAAGATTGTATACTTACCTAAAGCCTCTACCTCTGCTCTGACATCTTCGAGCTTGGCAGTTTGAGTCTCGATGTCATTGACCTAGGTCGATGAGGTAGTGCAATACTGTTGGCTGATACCACTTACAATCACATTCATTCCGTCGGAGGCAAGTCGCAACGCAATGGCCCTTCCAATGCCTCTTGATGCTCCCGTCACCACAGCAATAGTCATAGTTTAATTGAACCTGTAAGGCATGCACAAGAACCGAAAGAAAAATCTTTGGAGAGTATAAGTAAATATGCTTACTCATGCCAATATCAATATATACGGGAGAATGTCGTCCCCGGAGAGGTCGGACTCCCGTTTCTCCGAGTGTACCTCCGAAGTGTTTTCTCCAGACAACCCCCTATAGCCAGCCAGCGAAAACTATTGCCGGGGTCCGACTGGATCTAGATTATTTTATTCGTGAAAGAGCACATGCCGGAAAATCACAAAGTTTGAGGTAGATCACTATATTTCCTCAAAATTTAGAGGGACTACTTTGCCTTTCTACTTCAACTAAGGCAGACGTTCTTATGCGAATGGCAGATCTACCACTTCATTTCGAAAGGCTGCCGCGCCTTGGTATAGCAGGCACAATTACAGACAATCGATTGGCCTTGAAATATCCGCTCCTTTTGCGCAGCTTCCCCCCCCAGATCTGAAGCCCGACAATGATGAGTGACGATGCGGCAACGATGCCGGCTTGGGTACCGAACGATACATTGTAGCCGCTCTTTTCCCCCCAATCAAGCTGGAAGTATCCAACGGAGAAACCGCCAATAGTTCTGGCAAAATTGATCCACGCTGACACTTCTCCGGGAGCGCCTGGGTAAGAGTCGAGCGCGTACGCTGTTACAGGGACTGTGGCAATCATCGTGGCAGCAACATACATACCCCAACCGAATGCAATTGCTACCCAGGATAGATGGTGTTCCATCGCCTGTCCGACAAGGATCAATCCCGGGACGGTGAGCAGCAGCGTGAAATAGACTGGAGTTAGTCGAGCCTCTGGTCGTAGGATACCGTTGTGCCGTTTGACATAGCGCATCGCGACCCACTGTAGAGAATAATGAGTCAATTTTCTAGCTTCAACGACATAGCAGCTGGATCAGGGGAAGGATGTGCCAAAAAGCAAATCCTGGCAAACCGCCGATATGCTTTTGCTGATTTGTGCTTACATCATTGCCCCAATGACCTAAAAATTCTCCGATCAGAGTTGCAATGATTGGGGCGAAATATAGGAACCCGATTGACCGAATATTCAATCCGTAGCCACCTTTGGAAGGTGGCAGGGCGAAAATGACCGAAGATGTTTGGTTGATACCGATAACCCACATGACATTCAGCATGCTGTGAAAACATTAGAACCTCGACAGATTGTGGTCGTGGCGCAACTCACTAGAAAACGAGCAAAGGGAGGACGATAGGCTTCAGCACTATTTTGAAAAGCTGCAGCAGGGAGTGTCGAGCAGTTCGAAAGTACCCCCGATGTACTTGAATCTGCCAGAATCCCAAGGCACGGGCAAGACCCTGCCCTCTTGCGGGCTGCTCACTGACGGGGATGTCGCGTCGATAGAATGATTCGTCCAGAAAGAAGAACATCAGGGCCAGGATGGCACACTGCAAGCCGAACGTCATAAAAAAGCAAGCCCTCCACGATCCCGTACCTGATATTATGTAATATCCCAACATGGGAGAGACATAAGGGCAAAGCATAAAGACTGATACCCATATACCAATTTTTCTGGCGATTTCGTGGTGAAAGAAAATGTCTTGGATGAATGCAAGACCGACAGATAGACCACCAGAAAGGAAGAACTGCGTCAGGGGCCGAAGAACGTAATAGCCTGGGTACGATTGAACCAGGGCGGTTGCCAAGGTCAGAAAGGTTCCGACGAAGATCACCCAAAGGATGACAGGCGCCCGTCCCCAGTAGTAGATGAAGGGTATCCAAAAGACAGCTCCAACGCCGCTAAAAGAGAGATTATTTAGTATTGCATGAGCAGGGAATGATCTGAATGTACTCACGACAAAATGGTGCTCAAGCTTCCGACGCGGACAACATCGTTGGGAGTTACATTCCATTCTGTGGCCTGCGTGATGACGCAGGGGACACCGACTGCCAGTGAAAAGTCGGCTTGGAAGGCTGCCAGAGAGATGATTATGAGTATAGTATGCTTTTTGAGCATGGACCAATTCAGAGGATCGTGGGGATCATCGGAAGGCTGGGGCACAAGGACAGTCTATATGTTGTGTCAGTTTAAAGGATTTTGCTCGAGAGGTAGGTTGATGACGATGATGCAAAAACACACTTACATGGCCATCTGCACTTAGTTTCAGAGCAGATGCTCCTGGCTTGGTGTTGGTGTCAGTAGCACCAATATCTAGAAGAACATCGCCATTGTCCCTTTCGACTTCAGGAGCTGTTGGGAAGTTTTCAATTTCAATGGCAGCCCCGGAGCTGCCTTCTCGCTTGTCAGCCGCCATAGTCGAGGTTGCTCAGATTGAGAAATCACCAAAGGATTTGAGATACGAAAACTAGAAGGGAAATCCTGCGAAGCTCAAAGCTGGAATCAGGGTGGCGTGAAGGAATAAAATGATATTCCAGAACTCGCCTTGCATCGACTAGTCTGTATGGGTTCGGTTCCCAATCCGGTCCGAAATCCCAGATCCTGCCACCAGGCCTAGAACATGGTGCGCCGCCATCCCAAGATACGAGGGATCGTTTCATACAACACGTCCATCGCTGAGCAGGTCCTCTAAGCAGGCGCTTCTTGGCACCGATATTGCAGGGTCGACTCTTCTCGTGAGTCGCTTCATCGACTGCAGGCTGTTTCGGCGAATGATTCCATTCCAAACTCTTCATATTACCTTCAAGAGTCGCACCCGTTGGACCCGTTTCGGCCCAGTCCCCTCGAGACTCGGGACAGTCATGTCATGCGTAGCAAGTTTGATGCTGTAGTAGCTAAGCAATAGGTGAGTCAGGATTTGCTCTCTACAAAAGCGTGCAATCCACATATCGTTCGTTAAAATGAGGCTCCAATAACATTGAACGTCTTTATTTTTGGTTCTCAGGGCGGCTTTTTCAACTCGTGCGCCATGACATTGAAGATGTCGGCAGAGTCATCAATGTTGGCATTTAAGGCGGAGAAGTCTAACCGTCTGTGCTAGCAAGGGCTTCATCGAGTATCTTGACTTGTTAAGCCCACGAAGTAATGCCCGGTGATATGTATCTTGGAGATGGCTGATCCTGTGTCGAGGGGTTGGTGGACACGGAAGAAAGAAGAGGAGAGATTCGGCGGACTTGGCAGGCAGCGGGAGCACTCAGCGGAGCACTCAGGAAGTAGCAGCTAAGCCGGAGATTAGCAAAGCGGTGAGCGGCTAAATCATAACGGGAAGAGAGAGAACGGAATTTTCGCATGTTACGACCTAGGAAAGTACAGCAGACAGCAGGTCGGGGTCGCCGGTGAAGTCCGACTTGTGTAACCTGTTGACATCAATGAATCACCATCGTAGAATGAGAGGGTCCATGCTCCCTCCTCTCTCGTGACCGACGAAAACGTTGCTTAGTCTGTTGACGGAGTAAGAGAGAAGAAACGAGAGAGTCTCAGCGCAAAATCGATGTCGAAGAGCCGCAGACATGTCGACACTGGCTGGATTTGAACGGGTTGGGTTCCTCGAGAGCTACGCCACTTCCCGACATGATTGGCAGCAGATGACAAAGAATGGAAGGGTCACCTTCTACCGACGCTTGGGAATTGTGGAAAGTGGCTTCAATACCGACGGGACCGACTTTGAGGGCCGTGCAGATCTCACCATGCATCTTCACGTCGAAATGAAAACTTGTCTAAGCCCGAAGCAATTGAGGGCGCGGATTGAACTGGTGTGGGCTGTCATGCGGCAGAAGCACATCCTGCTCTCGGCGAGGGTAGCCAAAGCACCGGATCTACTGCCCGAGACCTCCATGAGTGGCCCTGAAGATCGATTCTACGTCTTCGAACCTTCAAAGGACCCCTTGTCCATGTTAAGAGAAGCGAGACAGCATATTGTCTTTGTGGAGGACCACTTCCCGAGGTTGGACCTGGACGACTTTTTCATTCACACCTTGAACTCGAGTCGATGTATCGATGAACTACAAGCCATGAGCAGATTATATGTCATGCCCATCGACCACGATCAGAGTGTCCAGAATCAGCTGCATTTCATGTTTCTCGCAGGCCACGAAATCGTGGACGGTCTCACTTCGATGAGATGGATGGCATCATTTGTCGACATTCTCAACCTGTCAGAGGCACAGCTGAAACATGAAGCGGCAGAACTTTGTGCTCGAGCTCCAACTGAAAGACTGCCACCCGCACAGGAGTCCTTGTACCCTCCTACGAGGGGTTCCATCGCTAGGCAAAAGTGGTCCTGGGCTCTTACTCGCATGCTTCGTCACACTCGTCGGCCCACTCCCGCTGCATTCCCGAATCCTCTCAGGCGCACAAAGGCGTTGACGAACGCGATACCGTTTACGCCCAGATATATTCCTGCCCTCGATTACAGCCGGACACCACCTCTCAATGCCTTCCGTATCCGACCAACTCTTGGTCCAGAGTCTGTCAGAAGGTTGTCCAGAATATGCCGTGAAGCCAAAGTTTCCATAGGCAGCGGCTGTTTCGCTCTTGTGGCGCTGGTGATGATGCTATTTGAAGAAAGACGCAACCCGCACATTCCAGCTCACGAAAGATTACCCTTTGTCGGGTCCTTTCCTGTGAACCCGCGTCCCTTTCTGATGGGCAAACCGACGACAGGAAAGGAGGATAGTCTCATGCTCGCCTTTAGCGACGGTGTTACTCTGCCGTTTCTACCTAGCAACTTGGATCTCGAAGGAAGACTAAGACTGCTCGGCAAACAAGCACATCGTCAGCTCCGCCAGTACCAGAAGAAACCGAGGACGATCGAAGATGAAATCCATCTGGGCTCAAGAAGTCCAACACAGCTCCTGCCATTGCTGTATTTAAACACAATGGAGAGGCTCGAGAAAGGAAGTAAGCCTCACAGAAAACGAGGCTGGAACTTTCAGGGTGCATATCCTGCAAAGACGCCTTCGTCGTTAGCCACCTGTGGAGTCAGTTCCGTCGGTGCACGTGGCGCCTTCATTTCTTCTGGGAAATATAATACCGCCGGTCCACTTCAATCTGGCAAAGACCTCGTTGCAGACTTCTGCAACCTCGACACTTCCGTTAGAGCGAGAAATGGTGAATTCCTCGTGGGTGCCGTAGGCGATAATGACCATCTAAGGTTCGGAGTCAGTTACGATGGGTGTGCGATCGATCCGGAGCTTGCGTCTCAGTGGAAGCAGGTTATGGAGACAATTTTGCTGGACACTGAGAAGCAATCTCTTCCAAAGCTGTGATCAGGAATGAGTGAACGGCTGTGGCACAGGGCGAGAGCGGTCGGCTCCAGATGATTTCCTCAAGTTTCGCGAGTTCTCGCTTTCATACCTACGACCGCAATGCGAAATATCACATCATAGTGTCTTTTTGGTATCGATAGAGTACGAGCAACCGCGCCGCGAAGCATCTGTGTCTACTACTCGCCTATTCCGAAACCCCATGTAACATCAAGCGACTGTGGAGGAGGTGAGGCTGAAGTGGCTGAGAGTACGAGTACGAGTTGCATCTCATTCAGGCGACCAGCACCTCCACTTCATTACCACAACCGTGAAAGCGTGCGACCACGTGAGCGCAGCATCCGTCCTCGCCATCTGGTTGATCAGTGGCCGCCGGGTACTTGACTTCAAGGGGTTAGAAATGCCCTGATCGCACGGGGATCGTCCCGCCGATCGAGTAGGTTCTTGGAAGAAATAGGTAACTCTCTCGTCATAACGCGACACCGGGCGCGACCGTCAATGGTCCGTTGCTTCTAGTCACTTGTGTGCCTCGTTCAGATCACCCTGGCTGTGCCTGGTTGTGTGCCATTTCTGGTTTATGGTCTATATTCGGGCCATCCACTTTTGGGTACACAATGCGACTTGTGAAAGCATTTAAAGGCAAATGGCTTCCTTGCGCTCTGTGAACCCTCAAATTCAGGATCGCTTTCATGAAGACATAACCTTTCTCATCTTGACTGAGACAATAAATACTTCGCATTTTCTTCATTTTCACACGTCTCGAAATCCCGTCCTGAGACAGCCAGCGCCCTCTCAGACATAAACAATATCTTCTTGCATAAATACTACCGAGCACTCCACAACCTGTACCAAACAGTTTCAAAATGGCTTTGATCGCCCTCCTCCGCGCCTGCAGCGGCGGTAGTCGACGAGACCTAGGCTACGACGACGTCAGCATGCCGCCGCGTTATCCCCAGCCCACATATGCGCAACATCAATCAACATATGCGCCGCAGCCTGGCATGCCGCCGGACCGAATCTACTCGATGGATATGCCGGTGCCCATGTACCCCAGGAAACGACGTGGCAGAGGAGGCAGGAGGTATATGCAAGACATGCAAATGTATGGTCCTGCCGAGGCAGAACGCAGGTACCGCAGGCGTCTAGCTGTCGCTGTGACTGCCGCAGCGTGAGTACTCGATCCACGGTATACTTGTTCGAATACGTTGCTGACCTTTGGTTATAAAGCTGTTGAGTATGGGTGAGGGATCTGGATAAGATAACAGAATCGATTGTACGAGAAACTGGCACGCGGATGCACTTGCTTTTTTTGCCAATAAGGGGAGTTGGACCTTGGGAGGATGGATCATTTAGTTTCTGCTGGGGTAATTGAGCCCAAGTCTTCATGCTTGCATAGTCTTGCTCAACCTTGGCTTTGATATTACATCAACGATTGCTTTGAGATTCTTCCTTGATATTTCATCCTCGTCCGTCTTCTTCACTGTCACAAGAACTGAGAAGAGTGAAAGTCGGTACCGCAGTTGAGAGAAAGTGCAATGTTTTGGAAGATCGCCGAAATGAAACATGTAGAACCTGGCGTCCCTGCGTAGTGTGTTTTTTGATTGAAAAATTGCCTCCCTTCACCTCAAGACCGGCAAGTCTTGCTTGTATTCCGGGTCTCGTCTTGAATTCAACACACTGAGCATCGTCAACAAGAAGATAGACACACAAGGCTAAGGGGCGGGGAGTCTTGGGGAGCTTTTGGATCTGGAAGCTGAGAACAATCTGATTGGCGGAGCGGCGGACGAAGTCTTTGACCATGAGTTGCCATCTGCGTCACCGTGTTGCGGCGTTTGCAGCCTTGGAGTTTGCTAAACCTTCTGTCTTTCGTCTTCCTCTCACCTTCTGTCGTAGAGAGAAGAGATCGGCGACATTATCGAAATGAAAATGCCCCTCTTCTACTTCTAGTCAAAGTGCACTCTCGCCTGAGCTTCAAGACAACACCCACGCAGCAACCCTCTCTGGCCCGCCGTCCCCTCTTTTGCCCCGCCGAACGAACCGCAAAAACATTTAACGGGCACGCTGAAAACCGAACACATTCCTTCCCTTGCGTGCCCTTTTAGAATGCCGTTCGCTCAATTGGTGATCGGCCCTCCAGGTGCCGGGAAATCGACGTATTGCAACGGCATGCACCAATTCCTGGGCGCGATCGGACGAAAGAGCTCCATCGTCAACCTTGATCCGGCCAACGATCCTGTCGCAAACACTACGACCGCCACCGCGCCTGCGCTTGACATCCGGGACTTAATATCCCTAGACGCGATCATGACAGATGAGGAGATTGGCCTAGGCCCAAACGGGGGCGTGTTGTACGCCCTCGAAGAGCTGGAGCGGGATTTCGAGGTTGAAGGAGGAGGATGGTTCGAACAAGGCCTGAAGAAGCTTGGAGACGATTATGTCCTCTTTGATTGCCCGGGCCAAGTGGAAATCTTCACACATCACGGAAGTTTGAGACGTGTGGTGACCAAGTTAGAGAAATTGGGGTATCGTGTGTGCTATCCTCCTCTTCCCCTGCTGGTTTCGAAGTCACGACTCCGGATCTTTGCTAATGTATGGGATCAAACAATATAGCTTGTCGTGGTCAACCTGATTGATTCGTACGCTCTCACACTGCCGAGTCTGTACATATCAACCCTCCTCCTTTCGTTGCGCACCATGCTGCAGCTCGATCTCACGCATATCAACGTACTTACGAAGATCGACAACCTGAACAAATTCCCGCCCTTGCCATTTAATCTCGAATTTTACACCGAGGTCCAGGATCTGGAGTACCTGCTTCCCTCCCTAGAATCTGAGTCCCCCATGTTCCGCACAGGCAAATTCTCGGCTCTGAATGAAGCAATCGTGAGGCTTGTCGAGGAGTTTGGATTGGTTGGGCTCGAGACCCTCGCGGTTGAGGATAAGAAGAGCATGATGCAGCTGTTGCACACAATCGATCGGGCGGGAGGATACGCCTTTGGTGCGGCGGAGGGTGCCAATGACACTGTCTGGCAAGTGGCCGTCAGAGAAGGGTTACCCAAGATGGATGTGCGCGATGTACAGGAGCGGTGGATTGATCGGAGGGATGAGTATGATGAGATTGAGAGGCGGGAATGGGAAGAGGAACAGAAGCGGAGGGAGGATGAATGGGAGAAAGGTCAGATGGTGGGTGATGAAGACGAGGATATGACTGACTTACCTCCCATGCCAGGGGATAGTGGCGTCAAGGTCATCAGGAGTCAGAAGAAGTCATGACCTGAGCTGCAATTTGCTTGGTAGATTGGCCGCAATATCTTGTTGCAAGAAGTATGAACTCTGCAAGCAAAACTGGTGGCCCTGGGGTTTGTCAGCAGCATTGAGACCGCTGACTTTGGCCATTGAATGCAGAGAATGAGAAGGATAACCTCTGGGGGAGGGATATCAAGATCGCCGCCCGTGTCATGAGATGTAACGGCGCAGTTTGAGAAGCCACGGAAACTTCTATCACATGCCACCCACAAGCGATCAAATGCTGTCGCAATGATGAGCGCGTAGACCTCACGACGAAGCAGGAGCTCCTCGGTGGCTCCGAGACACGAAACCTCAACCAGACATATCCGAATACTCTTCCTCTTCGTCAAGATCTATTATGCCATCCTCTTCCTCCGTCGCGACATTTGCCGGGAGCTCTTTCTGCTTTCCCTTGTCTTCCGCGAATATGTTTAGCACCCCTTCTCCTTCCTCTTCAGCGTGACTGTTCCTACCATCCATCTTTGCTCGAATGATCTCGCGTCTCGCTCGCTTCAACAGCTCCTCTTCGCTCTTCTTTATCGTCCCACTCACCCTGACCACCCTCACCACGCAGGGAACTTCAACACCAGCTTTGTAGGTATTCTTGTTTTTGCCCTGAGCTTCACGACTCTCCTGCAACGTGCGTTTAGGCGGAATGCTAGTCACGAAAGTCAAGGCCGCCCAGACAATTCGAAAATCCGCACGTGAGACTCGTAAAATCCCTGTTGAGGTCGTGGGCGAAAAGTAGACGATTCGGAGAGACGCTTGAGTTACGGAGAGGCCGTGATCGCCGAAAAGCGCTTGGATCTGTGTTCGAATCAAGTGGACGAGGAGGCCAGCGGCGAGGTGGGCGGGGGAGGGTCGCGAAAAGAGAATGTACGAGGGGCGCGGAGCCTGGTTCGGGTCTTTGGATGAGGCATTTGGGGGGAAAGGGTAGAGTATGTTAAAGAGCAGGTATCTGTATTTGATGCGCACCATTGTCAAACACTAGATTTTGAGCATTGTTGACGATGTGGTTGATCGCGAATTAATAGCTCTCGTGCGCCAATTCAAGCTGTTCAATCGCAAAATTTCGTGTCGTGCTACTTGGACAAACCTTCAGAGCTTGAGTCATGCAAGGCTGAGTCTCAAAGTCAAGATTTGCGAGGCAAGGCTACATAGCGCAGATCACGATGTGATTGGACATACAATCTCCTATGCCATGAAACACCTCGCGAGTCGTAGAACCTCTCGATGCTGGGGGAATAGCTTCTATGAAAAGCATCGATATCCTGACGATACCTTTTGGTACTTAGCCGGCTACGGGGATGACGGAAAGATTAAATCGCCTTTCGAAACACCTGACATGTGAAACAACCTAGAGATGAACTCGGTAGGTTCAGGAGGTGAAAAGTCCTGCTTTGCAGACATCTGAAACAACGATAAAGGGAGGTTCACGGCCACGCTTCCATAATGCTGGTCTGCCTGCAAAAGCTTAGTGCCAGGTCCAAAATATCTCAAACGCCCGTCTCGCAGATCTGCCCGGATTTTCCTTGATCAGAGTTTGTTTTACGATGCAGGTGGGATAGTGGCTGTAGAGGGCGGGGGGATAGGCCGGCTGGTTCGTTGACGGTGCTACTACCTGGCAGCGGTAGTGTTGCCCATGGTAAATTGGAAATTGGGTGAATCTCTCGTGCCATGTGGTTACATCCACTGCATGGCACACATGGAGCAATCTCCTTGAGAGGTTGATGACAACAGCGCAACGGCCAGCTCGTGGTCGTGTCTCTGGTTGAAGCCCGTCTCATTTTCAATCGTCACCAGACAATCCGGGGCGAAAAGCCTTGTTCTGTAATCAAGGTCCAAGATCGGGGAGTCTCAGGAAGCGGCGCGTGAGGAGAAGGAGGGCCTGTGATGAGTGGACGCAAGCTGCAGAGATAGTTGTTTCATGTCACATTCTCGGCGGCTCTGAAAACCGTTTGGCGGCTCTGACTGGCTGAGAGGTATTGAATTTGGTGCCTTGTAGCCCCTGAAAATCGGCACTTTCAATGGAGAACACCCTAGACTGTGAAAAGCTTAGATTGTGGGCAGAAAGAACATCGGTCGTGTTCGGCCACTGACGGCTCACGAACGGTTGACGCCACTTGCTTCAAAGTGGAAAGGAGGGGATTCTTCAGTCGCTAGGCGAGCCTAACGGCAGTTAAGACAACATTCCACAGGGGAGAATTAAAGAGCTTGGGGACCGCCAAGGCGCACGCGTGCAGGCAGGGTCTCCCCCGAAGCCTCTGTTTAGGCTTCTACACGCGCTGTCAAAGTTTTGTTGCTCCATCTTCCTGCATGCGCATCGTACCCGCATATTTTCCCGATTCTCACCCTCCAGGCTCAACTTTCTCGCCGTCGCTCTCTCCTTGCGTCTTCAGTCCCCCAACGACCAATCCCGACAGAAAAAACTCTCGTTTCTGCACTCTTTCTCCCACTCAGTCATTCTTTTGACCCTCCATTCTACTCTGTCACACTCTTTACCACATCCCTCGACGGTCGATTCGTCGTGGTGCCGCAACATTTGCAGCCATACATTCATTCACACGAGGACGTGTTCAAGCTGCCGGTTCATCCTTTCACCCACATCATTTCAGTTTCGATCAGCGGACTGTGTCCTGCTTTCATCTATTCATCACCACCATTCCTTCACTGAGAAGCTTGTCGAGGGCGATCTGAAAACAACAGAAAACAAAACAAATACCATACCTCACAACCACCGCACCCGGCGCTTCAAGTGGAAACACAAGATCACCGAACTCTCGCACAGACACTCTGAACTCTTGTGACTTCGAAAATCCCTTGAATATCCTCAACCCTTTCTGCCAACTCTTCCACCCTCCCGATCATCATCGACAATGTCTATCTCCCGAGCATTCACCAAGCGCGTTCGCCGCAACATCGAACAGCTGCCGATGCAAAGAAGCGCTACGGTCAAGTATCCATCAGGCACCATCGACCGCACTCTCATTTCTTTGCCAACTGAGTTGATTTCGACCACCAATGTGCAGGCCTTGACTGCTCCAGACATTCGAAGCACCTCTGGATCGTCCACTGGGTCTATCTCATCGGCCAACGACTCTGACTTTTCCACCATCGACAGAAGCTTTCTCTCTAATACTGGGAATGACAACTCATCCGTTGACAGTAGCGGTCCCGCGACTCCTGTCACACCAGCAACAGATGGTGCCAACTCGTTTTTCGATCTGAAGCAGGGCACCCCCTCTCTTCCCGCCATTGCTTCACCGAGTCTTGATATGCCCATCATTCCTCAACGAGCTCCGTCTCACTCCAAGGAAGCCCATGTCGAATTGTCGCGAAAGCGATCAGTTCAGCGAATGTCACCGCCTCCTACTAGTATCACCAAGCCTGCTATGCGAACCAATGTCGAGCCAGCCCTGGTGTCACCACATCCTTTCGGCAAGGAACTGGCACAGGTGAATGAAGTCGCAGAAGAGTTTGGCGCTACCGCAAGACTGCTTGATGAGGAAGAGCAAGAAATCCTTAGCAAAGGGCTGCGCAAATTTGCCGTGGAAGACTACTTGGATGAAATTGCCGGTCTGTACGGAGGCATCTTTGAGGGCAAGCTCGGTCCCATGTCAAAGCCGTGGATTTGAACAAGGTCTTCTCAGACGTTGTCTTTTCTGCGCATTCACGAATTTATGACCTGGTGTACTAGAGCTCAGTTGCTCACATGGCGGAACGGCGAAATGTGGTCTTTATTATGGGGATGGATGTTTGTTGGTTAGGGGACATGTGGGTCGGTGGGAGATCATCTCACACACAACAACCTTTGGCCATTTGGCCGCACGCAACAAAACCGAAAAAATGATAATCTTGATTGGTTGATATCATACACGCAGGAAGGAAGATGACGCCTCAGATGGTTGAGGATACCCGAGAAATTTCAAAACGCAGGATTCTCTTTTTTGTACCTGTACGTTGAGATAGAGCTGGTGATAGGAGCTATCCATGGAACAGAAATGCATACAAATTTGCAAAGCATCTTGTCGCTGTTTGGAATACTGCCTACTCGCGTTCGCTTCTGAGAATGATCTCGTCACGGAAATGTACATGCCTGGCACACGAGATTTTGTTACAGCCCAGCAGTGATGGTCACCGTCTACAGGATGGCAATCTCTGTTGATCGCTCTCCCAAAACGCACACTGTTTAGAGACGCTTGGTCTGGTTGTTCTAAAGCACGTGTCAGCAGCAGAGCCTTAGTATCTGATGCTGGCAAGTGTGGCGATAGTGTAAGGCCCATTCAGCTGGCACCGATTCAGCTGGAAAAATGCTGGTTGGTGGGCAGGCCAACCAGCAGCAGCTTTGGGCATGCTGCTAACCGCAATAGGCGTCGAAATCTCACTCGTAATTGCTCGATCTCTGCCCCTCGGATGGATTTGCAGCAAAGATAGGCGAAGACCCGGGCTAAAGCAAGGATGATGGGTTGGAGAGAAAGAAAATTTTCTTCGACTCGCATCTCTACTCAAATCTTAGTAGACTAGGGGGCTACTTGTCTTCGTGCAAAGTACTGCTGGAGAACATACACTTATCTTGAGCAATACTCAATAAAAACTCTGTTCGGTTATCAATTTCAGAAAAAGGATATTTGCAAGCTGGTAGTTGGACAGGGGGTCAAAAGGTTTGGGAGTTTGCATTGGCGAGAAAATTGGTGAAATGGGTGGCACTTTAGGTGGCTCGGGTGGGTGATGGACACTTGCTGGGTCTCTCGCTTCCCGCTTCCCACTTCCCAGCCTGCAAGTTTGCGTCACTCATGTCCATTCATGGCCTGAGAATCTGCAGACTTCAGCTAAACAAGCCTCCATCAACTCTCCCAAGACGCGTAGGACACGCAAACGAGGGCATCATCGTAAATAAAACATCTTCTGCACGGCTTGGTTGACCTTGCTGCTGTGCTCCCACTTTTAAAACGTCTTTTTTCTCCTTCTCATGAACTCGGTTGTTTATCTGGGGTAATTGGATTTTCTTCCTCTTCTTTGACTACAACTTCTGCGTCGTTTCGGCGCATCCAAGTCGCCATGGACGTCGCCTACAATATCCTCAATGCCCGGCAAGCTCCCAGTACCAATGCGAACGATGATGAAAATGTCGGCTCCTCGAGAAATGGCTCTCCCTCTCTCTCTGGTCTTGTGTCGACCCTCGCACCGACGCTCATTATCGCTGTTGTGTACTTCGCTGTTTTCTTGATCCTACGACGGAAATTCCCTCGACAATATGCGCCCCGAACATATCTCGGTGCTCTTCGCCCACAAGAGCGGACCCCAGCGCCGCCTAATACTTTGTTGGGCTGGATACCGTTCATGAACAAGCTGCCCGACGAGTATGTGCTTCAACATAACTCCCTCGACGGCTATTTTCTACTACGATACATCAAAATGTCTATCGTTATCTGCCTTGTCGGCTGTCTCATTACATGGCCCGTTTTGTTTCCCGTCAACGCCACTGGTGGAGCAGATCAATCGCAACTCAACATCCTCAGCTTCAGTAACGTGCGTGACAAGAATCGATACCTGGCACACACCTTTATTGCATGGATATTCATTGGCTTCATTTTCTTCTTGGTCACAAGGTCAAACCTAGACTCTTCGTGTCCCGGTCTATTGGCTAACACCCATGCAGAGAGATGATTTACTTTATCAACTTGCGACAGGCATACCTCTTGTCCCCATTGTACGCTTCCAGAATCTCCTCGCGAACTGTCCTTTTCCAAGCCGTGCCAATCGAATACGCCAATGAGACCAAGATCCGCCGCATGTTTGGAGACGAACTGAAGAATGTTTGGATTGCTTCAGACGCAAAGAAACTCGAGGAAATGGTGGAAGACCGCCACAAGGCTTGCATCAAACTAGAAACCGCCGAGACCAAGTTGATCAAACTAGCCAACGACGCGCGAATCAAGTCTGAGAAGGGCAAGGGTGAACCTCAAGAGCAGCCATCGAGAATGCATGACGAAGAATATGGAGCTGAATCTGGCTCTGCCGCTGCTCGATATGTCAGTCCAAAGCAACGACCAACCCACCGTTTGAAGATGTTGGTTGGTAAGAAAGTCGACACCATCAATTGGTGCCGTGAGGAGATTGCCAGGTTGAATCCATTGATTGAGGCCGAACAAGACAAGTATCGCGCTGGAGAGGCTGTTCCCAAGAATGCCGTCTTTGTCGAATTCTGGAACCAGACTCAGGCTCAAAGTGCCTATCAAATGGTCACCCACCACCAGCCTTTGCACATGTCGCCCCGTGTGGTTGGCCTGAGCCCAGAGGAAATTGTATGGTCTAACATGGGCATCACTTGGAGAACTCTCAGCATCCGCAACTACATCGCCCTCGGGATCGTTACCGCCCTGGTCGTCTTCTGGTCTATCCCAGTTGCCGTGGTGGGCTCTATCTCACAGATCACCTATATCACAGAGGTTGCACCCTTCTTGAGGTTTATCAACAAGTGCCCAAGCGTCATCCTGGGTGTTATTACCAGTTTGCTGCCAGTCATAATGCTGTCATTGCTGATGTCGCTGGTACCGGTAATTATGCGGTTCATGGGCAAATTTGCCGGAAAGCCAACTCTGTCCCTGATCGAGCTCTTCTGCCATGAGTCATTCTTCTGGTTTCAGCTTATTCAGGTCTTCCTCGTCACCACTTTGACCAGCGCCGCTAGTGCAGCCGTTCCTCAAATTCTCAAGCAGCCAGGAACCCTGACCACCCTGTTGGCTACCAATCTTCCCCTGGCTTCGAATTTTTACATCTCATACTTTATTCTCCAGGGCCTTGTGTTCGCCTCGGGGCAACTACTTCGAATTGTGGGATTGATTCTGTTCAACGTACTTTCAAAAGTACTCGATAAGACTCCTCGCAAGATTTACAATCGATGGTCCAGCTTGTCTTCGGTCGGCTGGGGTACCGTTTTCCCCGTGATTGAGTTGATGACCGTCATCTCGATTGCATACGCCCCGATTGCTCCTCTGATGCTCGGTTTCGCCACCATTGGTCAAGCACTCTTCTACTTTGCCTACAGATACAACTTGCTCTTCGTGGACAGTTCAGTCATCGACACGAAAGGTCGTGTGTACGCTAAAGCTCTTCAACATACCCTGGTTGGCTGTTATCTGGCAGTGATTTGTCTTATCGGCCTCTTTGGAATTCGAGCTGCTCCTGCACCATTGGTTTTGATGGTTGTATTTTTGATCGTTATGGTTCTCTACCACATTGCTCTGACCTCGGCTGTGGGTCCACTAATACTTTATCTCCCACGCTCTCTCGAAGAGGAAGAAGCTGCTTTCCTTTCCAGAGAATCAGCCGTCATTGGCGGCCCTGAGTCTCACCCAGAACGAACACACGAAAAGAAAGGCACAGAATCGTCCTCCATGGCCAAAGAAACCTTGCCAGCAGCAGACAGTGTCAGAAAACCCGGATATATGGCCATGCTGAAACGATTCCTCCGACCCGATATTTACGCCTCGTACCGCGTACTTCGAAACCTCGTCCCGCAAGAGTTCGCCGAGATCCACTATTCACCCGAAGTCGAGCGCGACGCATATCAAGACCCTGCAGTCAATGCCGTCGCTCCGCTGCTGTGGGTTCCACGGGACGTCATGGGCGTGAGTCGACAGGAATGCTCGCACACGAATAAAGTCACGCCCATGACGGACGAGGGCGCTACGTTTGACGATAAGGGCAAGATTAAATGGGATGAGGAGGAAACAGGTGGACGGGCGCCCATCTTTGAGGAGAAAATCTATTATTAAGCTAGGTAAGTGTCAGGGCTGCAGTATTATCTAATTAATGATGGAGAGGCTTGATCTTGCTCGCGAGTTGGGAAAAATGCCAGCAGGATTGTAAAAGCGATGGCACAGAGCGATTTTTTGCGGAAGACCACAGCGGCAGCGAGAGCAGCGGCAGGCAGCACACATGAAATGATACCCCTATCACTGCTACCATTTGTGTGTAGCATGTAGTCATGACACCCCCAGACCAGCCTGGTGGTTAATAGAACAGTTCTTGATATGCTGAGGTCAATAGACATGAATAGAGAAAAACTGGTTAAGTACATGTACGTAGCTGTACAGAGTACGCGTGCTGCTGGTGTGATAGTAATAATGTCTCCTTCATTCCACACGCTTCACTTCTGCATTCTTCGGAGATTCTGCAGTTGGGTGGAAGTGCAATGCAGAAATTCTTCTCTTCTCGCCACGATAGCGCGACTGGAGAAGACGCTTTATAGATCCTGTGCTGGGGCGAGCCACCGGTTTGGGAAGGAGCGTAAAGGGGTTCTGTGGCCACAAAGTTGAACATGGCTAAGAGTCTTTGATCATCTTTTGGCTCATTCAAGTTTCGTCTACTGTATTTCATCAACATGGACTCGTCGAATGCCCCTGGTCGCCTATGTAGGCCACACGTTTTCAATATCTAGAGCGGCACTGGTTTGCACCCATATACCTTTGAGGGCATTTACAGGGATCCTTCCCCTCCCCTCCCTCCTCATTCCTCACACACCGACACTGAAATCCTTGCTCCACCACTTCTCCGTCATCTTCACCTGGCGCTTGCGACTCGCCGCGTACGTAACCCTCCGCCTGGCCTCGACCTTGCCATTCACGAGCAAATTGCGGAATCGGTCGGTCAACAAATTGCCCTCGGGCTTCAGCCGCCGCAGCGAGTCTTGCAACTCGTCGGGAAGCACCAGTTCGAGCGGTGTGGGCGGGATCACCGCGCGGCTGGGTCCGAGTGTTGTTTTGCGGCGCAGGGCAGTAGGGTCTTCGAGTAAAGAAGAGATGGGAGCGAGAGAAGAAGATTCTGCGGCGGATTTTTGTTGCTGCGACACGAGCGCTTTGATGACATCTTCACCGCGCTTTGCTCGCTCAGCCATGCGGGCTTCGTGTTTCGCCAGCCGCTCGGCTTCCTTGCGCCGCTTGGTTTTGTTCCTCTGCGTGGGCGTCTTGCGCTCGGGCCGCTTGCGTCGCTTCATCTCGGCTTCCGTAATTTCGTCATCGCCTTCGGCTTCGGTCTCGAACCCTTCCCACTCGCTCTCGCCTTCGTCGCCGGGTTCGCGCTCCGGTTGCGCCGCCAGGGCCGCGATTCGCGCTTCTTTCTCGGCAGCGACGGCGACATCGTTCAGTCGTTGACGTTCCGCGGCGATTTCTTTCTCGCCTTCTCGTGTCAGTAGGCTATCCCAGTCTTCAAAGGACGGGTTGTAGGATTGTCCTGCATCTGGAGCGGGCACGGCGTTTGTGGCATGCCCCGATTGTGTGAGTGCGATGGGCGGCCTGCGCAGTGTTGTGGGTGCAACTTTTGGTTTGGGTTTGGGGACATATTCGTCCTGAGCCGGCAATTCTTCTGTGGTGGATTTGCGTTGAATGGTGGCATTTTGGGTTTGGAGAGCGTCCCACAGATCGAAATTCGACACCTCTGTATCAAGATCTTGAACCTCGAGGTGGGATGTCTTGTCCAAATTATTCCGCAATCTCGCAACCTCTTTCTTGCTGACCCAGTCGATCTTCTGCTTCTTCGCGGGGAGTATTCCATCTGCCACACGCTTGCCGTCATCTTCTTCAAGACGTCTCTTCTTTCCGTTCTCCAGCGCCGGCACCGCACTCCGCCGGCCCAAAATCTCATCCATTTTCAAGACCTTAATTTTCTTAGGTTGTGCATCTCTCTTCGACGAACCGACTGTATCGAGGGCGAAGAGATCCGTCGGCTCCTGTTCCGCCAGCGGTTGGCCATGCTGAATGATTTCTTCACGTAGATTCTCTAGCCCTGTCTGGACGGCGGAGATGTCGACGTTCTTGCGCCACGCTTTTTTGCCCTTACGGGAGGGTTGCGAGGGTTGGGACGGAGCAGTTTTAGACGAAGCTATTGGAGGCATATTGACGGCTAGCTGGCTGTGGTGATGGCAAGTAACTGTAGCTTGGAAGGCGAGTGGTATCCGCAGCGTGGACAAGTGCAGTCAATGTCGAGACCATCAAAATTTCTGTGAAAAAGAGCCGAAGTATTCCCTGTTAGTGCCAAGTCCAGCTGCTCGAGGCACTGACACGTGATTGGCCGCTGCTTGATTCGCGGCGAGTTCATGTCGCCCACCGTAGAAAACGCGATTGGTGCTCCGAGAAACTACATCAACTCAGCATTATCATTCCATGGCAAGATTGCCGCATCGTTCCTCGTCGCGGCAATTATGTTCGTTTTCTTCTTCGTGCCGGAGACGAAGGGGCTCAACATGGAATCTATGAACAAGTTTTTTGGTGTGCCGGGAGCGGGCCACCATGCAGGTTCTCACGTTGACGATAAAGAAAAGGATGCGACTCAGATAACGGAACATAAAAGTTGAGTCCAGTGGCTACCAGGGCTATGGACTAGGTCTGAATTATACGCGCTCACCTCTGTAAAATTGTCCAGTTTACATGTCTTATGATATACCATTTCTTGCATATTTCCAAGGCACCTACCTTCTGACGTGACGTTCAAAATTCTTCCTCGTTATTCAGTGCTGCAAAATTTCATTACATCCTTACGGAATAGAGATGTCATGGCCATGGGAACCTATATTCCACAGCCTTCGCAAGGCTTCCTCGTGTGGTGGATTGATGGGCCGGCCTATCTATTTCTCGCGTCCTTGTTGGTGTGGTACAACATCTGTGCCCTCATCATGTTTCTAGGAGTTTGTTTGAACACTTCGCTTCGTAGAAGTCTTTGAATTTCGACACAGAGTCTCCACCTTAGGGATTGGTTCCACTTTCCCACTCCCTTATTGATATTCAAGCAGCGCCTCTTACAAGGCGAGTTCAAAACAAGTCTGAACAAGTAGAAGTGGTAGCGATAATATTGAAATCTCTACCCAGCTGTAATCCCCATAGCGCAGTACCTTTCTCATTTCCCTTTTATTCATCGATGCTTTCGCGCCAATCAAAAAGTTTGGTGCTGCATATTTGGTTCTTCTTCAATAGACATGGTGCCATCCTCTCTTGTTGCCCAAGGGGAGAGTAGCCCTCAGCTTCATCGAGCTTCTTGTTCAGCTTCTTTGCCCTCCATTTGATGATCCCCCAACACACCAGGCAGGTTATGAAGCAGCCAAACAAGATGAGGCCGCCTCCGAGTCTGTAGAATGGCTCTTGCGATATCGGGAAAAAGTATGGGCTGAACCAGTTGCTTTTCTGGGAGATGCAGTTGGCTATGGCAATCAGGGCGGTCTTCTTACTCTTCGGTGCCGGCATGAGCATCTTTTCCAAGGAAAGCTGTAGATTGAGCCCGTTGTAGGTACCACTGACCAGTAGGATGAGCCCAAAGTACCGAGCGCCCACATTGAAGGTGGAAATCAGCATGGTCGCGCCGGCCGCCGCTGCGACGATGGGGATGACAATATGGTAACAGGATTGCTGGAATCTACCAGAGGACCAGGCGACGGCACATACGCTCGCGTGGGGTGGAGCTTGCACCAGTTACGTGGTCATCTTGTCAAAGCCGAAGGTCTTGAGGATCTAAATGCAGCAATTTAGCACGGAGTGCGGAGCTGAGAGGGAAGACTCGAGGGATGACTTACCGAAGGGAAGAAGTCTTTGAAGCTTTGAGCAGTGACGAGAACGAAATGCATCGCGCAAAACAGCCATGTGAAAGTATCCCTGACGGCCTCCTTGACTCCGTCCCACGCGCCACCAATACCTTCGTCACGACAGCCGTTGGAGACAAGAATGCGATACTGGGCCATTTCATTTTCTGCCTTGGAGAGAAACTTGGTGTTGTGCGGCCAGTTGGGAAGGAGGTAGGAGCCTGCCAGCGCCATCAGGATAGAGGCCATGCCTTCAATGGGGACTGAAGTGAGATGTGTCAGCCGATGTAGACCCAGCCACGAAGTAAGCACCTACAAAACCATTGCCAAGCGTGCAGAGTGGCGAGATAATCCATGTGTTCCAGGACACCTTCAGCCAGAAAGCCGGAAATGATGTTTGAGATGGTGTTGCCCGCGTGCCAGACTGCCATTCGGGTAGGATCCTCTTCCTTGTTATACCATGAGGAAGTGACTGTGGAGATAGTGTGAGTCCGTGACCAAGTCCAATCTGAGATGAAGAGGCATAAGTAATCAATGTGATACCCGGGAAGAAAGGCGCTTCACAAAAGCCAATAACGAGGCGGACGATACAGAAATCGGCACCGTTGTCTTCATATTAGTATCACAGTGATTGAGATCCATAGCCAGAAACAGACGGGAGTGACGCACTTCTTCATTGCTGGCATGAATATAGTGGCTGCGCTCAATGACAGCATGATGATTGGGAGGAACTTGCTCTTGTTGACCTTTGCAAGCTACAGGTTACCGCGGAGCTGTCCCACAAGGTGGCCGACGTAGAAAGTGCTGATGCCTGCGTTCCAGGCTGTATCGCTCATGCACAGGTCTTCTTGAAGGCCGGCAAGGCGAGCATTGGAGACATTGATGCGATCCAGGTTGCTGGCAATGGTCAGTCTAAAAAGGTCTCCAACTTCGGGATTCAGGATGACCTTCTTCGTCAAGAACATGAGCGTGATACACGGCATGAGCCGCCAATCGATTTTTCGAACGACCCGTTTGTTGAGAGCGGCCATGTCTTCATCACTGAGATCCCGCTACGTCTGAAGTCGGTGCTTGATCTGGGCAACTGCAACGAAGGTGTTCTCAGCATGCTCCTCAGTCGGGAGCTTCTCGACGAAATCGACTTGGGGTGCCTTCTCAGCCATCGTGGTGATTGAACAAACCAGTCAGCCAAATTCGAGAATTGGTAAGTAGACTGACTATGAGAAGTTGTCATATCATCTTCGTCGACATATCCAGAAGTATTGATGTCTTTCTGGGACTGCTCGCCTCTTCTTCCTGGCGGGGGAGCCGATCATGCCGAAAGAATGATTTAGCCCGTAATACACCTAAGGTAGAGGAACTGGAACTTGGTGCCGCACGTTTCACCCGGGCTCGAGAGAAAAGCCAAGGGCAAGTATGCGAGCTTGGGAGGAGGAGCATTGGAACCAAGGTCCAAGCCAACGGCTGAGCGGAGTCGCGCGCGTATATATATATATATTTATATATATACTTAATTGAAATATTTAAAGTGTTCGAAGTATTTCGGCCCCTATTATCTTTGATGCTTTCGACGACTTCAATTTCATACTTAACGTAACCCATCCTTACTCAGCCTTACTAGCGAGGCTATGTTCCTGCGGTCTACCTACCCTCTAGGTATAGGTTAAGCCATTAATGAAGTAAGTTTGCATCTCGTTCAGCCTTTACCGATGTGTGACTCATGGAGGACATGTCGGGATTTAGGAGGGTGCCGGGGCAGTGCCTGACTATGTAGTTCTACAGCCTAATACAGTACAGTTACCCTTGGCGGTAATCTGCGTAAGGGCCCTGACGGTTTCAAAGGACCGTCTTTACATCCCTTGGCACCCTACAATCACAAATGTAACCACTAAGGCAGGGAAAGCGATGGTAAGCGTCCCAGCCTGATTGGTCGTCTGCTTCTCTTACGACTATACAGATCTATTTCCATATCGTGCGCCGTCCCATTCACCACCACCGTCGGTAATGATTATAGGACAATGAGAACCAAAAGACTCCGACATGTCCGTGAGCCTGCTTACCGTACATAATTACTTTTACCGATAGGTTATGACGCGCTCATACAGCACTGTTGATGTAGAGCAAGTGCCCGAGGAAAAAGGGCTCCCCGATGCTTCGAAAGTTTCGCGGACTTAATATACGAATTTCACCGCGGAGATTCCAAAACTCACGTCAGCGTCCATTCTCGCGTATGTACAGAATTGATCCTGCTGCATCTCGACTCACAAAACGCTTCCCTCTACTAAATCTTTCGGTGTTATTAGAGCCCGGTATTCTGAACGCTCGAGGCTCTGCTGGACCTCAGATTGGCCTAGGTATCTGTAGTTCCGAGGGTGGCAGCCTCGAGAAACCCTATGGGGCTTTCAGCGGGGAACTCTGGTGGAGACATACTCATAGAATAAATATGCAACAACCGCAGCCCCGATGATTCCTTCCGCATTCCATACGTGAGCAGATTTGGATAGCCGTTTACTCTTTGCTCATTGAAGTCTCCCCATACAAGTCGGCACGCTCGACGTTTGTTAGACGACGTCAATAAGATGCATCACCTCAGAGAGCATCACAATTCTGGATATCAACATGTCAAAGGTCGTCAATTCAAGCCTGTCATCTTTCCTTTTTTTCTCATTGTATGTCTGGGTTCAATGTCCTATGGCTACTCGGCATCTGTCATCTCCACCACCTTGGTTCAGCCGACTTTCGTATCTTATATGGAATTGGGCACCAAGTCCAATGCGAACACCCTCATTGGATTGACTGGAAGCATGTACTTTGTCGGCGGGTTTATTGGAACCTTTAATGTCGCTTTCTTCGCCGATCGCTATGGCCGGAGGTGGGGAATTGCGACGCCAGTGATCGCGACAATCATTTTTGCGACGCTACTCACTGGCAGCGTCAATATAAATATGTTCATCGCCTTCAGATTCTTTGCTGGCTGGTGTGGCTACATGCTCATGTCAGCCCCCCCGATTTGGATGTCCGAAGTTGCTCCGCCCAATGTTCGCGGGCTACTCACGGGTCTCCACGGTGCTGGCTTCATGTTCGGCTACTTCCTTGCTCCATTATTTGGCTACGTCTTCTTCCTGTGGGAATATCATAATTCGTGGAGAGTTCAACAAGCGATCAACATTATTCCTTGCTTGTTTTGTTTGGCCGGTCTTCCTTTCATTCCCGAATCTCCTAGATGGCTGGTCACTATGGGTCGACATGAAGAGGCCCGGGCCACTTTGAAACGTATCCATACTGCCTCTGAAGCCGAAGTCGAATACAACCAGATTCTGCAACAAGCCTCAGTCGATGTTGAGGTTGACACTTCTTACAGGACGTTTTTGTTCAGTGAACGATATCGATACCGAGCTTTTCTATGCTTCCTGTTTCCATTTGGGGTTCAACTGGCTGGTCCAATTAGTAAGTTTATCACTCATGCAGGGTTTCCCTTCAGGAGCGCTAATACCCATCCAGTGATCACTAACTATGGCCCGATTTTCTACAATTTGCTCGGCTACGATACTGCTCATCAGATCCTCTTTCAGATGGGTTGGCTCGGCACTGGTACACTCGGGGCCAGCATTGCTCCATTCATCATTGACCGATTTCCCCGACCGAAACTTGCCACTGCTGGACTATGGGCGACCGTCAGTTTCCTGATCATTGAAGCGGCTCTCATCGCAAGCTTCGCTACCAGCGCAGAAAGTCTGGAAAACCCGAATCATATAGCCCTGGGAGCTGCAGTAGCGGTCTTTTTTCTCTACGTACTTGTCTGGACATCTTCGGTCGACACTCTGCAGTTAGTCTTCACGGCAGAGCTCTGTCCTACACAATTCCGAGCAAAGGCGGTCAGTCTCGGTATGGCCGGCTTGTCAGTCATGAATATCAACTGGCTGCAAGCCGCTCCGATTGCGATTGTTAATATTGGATGGAAGTTCTTTCTCGCGCTAATCATTCCAGCATTTTTGTTTGGGTTCGCCATCTTATGGCTTTACCCTGATACTAATGGTGTTCCCTTGGAAGAGATTGCGGCTACTTTTGGTGACGAAGAAGCCCACAATTCGGAAGAGATCGCGAATTCAGTAGTCGTGGATGCGAAAGAACCCGTCGAAAGGCATGTCGAAACTGTTTAGTTTACACCACTACGCGTCGGAAAGCGGCCTGATCACAAGGATTAGCAGTTTGCTGACCTTTTCAGCCAATAAAGATATGGCCAAATGACCGCTCCAAGTAGTGTTTTCCAAAGTGCCGATCTTACACTACATGCTGTACTTGAGTTGTGATTCAATCTAGGACAGAAGACTGAATTACTCAACTGTTTCCCGTTCCTTTGTAAAACACGGGTGTATTGCGGAAATGTACCTTCACGGTGATACAAGAACCACTAAAGGCGAAGTCCACTACAGCTCAGCGATGGGAGAAGTCAGAATCTAGGGAGTGGACTCCCATGACTCCGACTTGTTTTAGTTGTGTATCGTCGCGAGGACTCACAGCCAGAAAAAGAGGCCGAGGCTTTCCATGTAGTAAATATCACCGCGGCGTCGGCTGATAGCCTCTCTTAAGGTATCTGTAAGCCTTGACTGGCTCGAACGTCGATGGTACGCAACGGATCGCCGACCCCGGAATCGATGCGGAAATCGGGCGACATGTATTCCCCAGATCTCCTTGTCAGTTGCGAGAATGCCTTCGCTTTCCTATTAGCAATCTCGGGGAGCTGTTCTCTTAAAATACATTATTCGTCAGGACCTCAAGATTCTCGCATTTAGCTTGCAGTCTTCAGCCTTTTGTGCATCTAGAAGCTTGTTAAACATGGGTCAGCGAGGTATTGATCCGTCGAGCTTCGATCGTACAGATCTTGTCCACTACCGCGAAGATGGAGATTGCTTGCCAAATGACATTCTCTTTCAAAGGCTCCATTATCTAGCAATCTACCGGAATGGTTCCGCCGTGAAGGAAGAGCATCTAGGTCTAGACGTCAGTTACGCCAAGTTTCTCAGCGATATCATCAAACACAAGAAAGCAATATTGGCGACGTTGGACGACAAGACACTGCAGAAGCTGGAAGAGGATAAAGAAGTAGCGTTCACGATCCTCGCTCGTGGCTACGAGTTCATCGTTGCGTTTTTCGCAATACTCGCAGTAGGAGGCATTGCTGTCCCATTGAGTACGTTAATCTCTCAAGATGGCACCACGAAAGCTAATTAACGCAGGTCCTCATGTCACCGTGGATGAGTTTCGCCACATAGCTGGAACATCAAGGGCAAAAGGTGCCATAATATCTCAGCAGTACCGGGACATGATGGCGCACATTCACGACTGTACTGCAGTCGAGAATTTTAGCCAACTCACCATCGGCGTGTCTGGTGATAAGATTATAGAGCCGCGAAAAATAAAAGTCTTCGCTGGCAAGACAAGAGATCCGAATAAGCCAGGTGCAATAATATTTACATCTGGGACAACTGGGAAGCCGAAAGGAGCGGCAATGCGAAGATATGCTCTACTCTATTCGGCCCTGCTGCAGACATGGAAGACTAATATCAAAGCGGGCTTTGTAACGTTGCAAATGCTACCGACCCATCATGTCACCGGTCTTATCCTGAATACGATTCCAACTCTCGTGGGGGGCGGCTGCATCGAGTTCACAAGAAGCAAATTCGACGCCGCCTTGATTTGGGAACGAATCCAGCGGGGGGGCATCTGCTCGATATCTGCCGTGCCAACCATCTATGTCCGCCTCCTGAAACATTGGGAAGAGGTTCTTCAACACCAGAATGATCGTGAACAGAGCAGGAGCAGCATGTGTGCTATTGAGCAGTTACATTGTGGATCGGCAGCTCTCCCGGCCCAGATTTCACGAAAATGGAGTGAGGTTTTCACTGGTACGAGAATTGTGGAGCGATTTGGTGGCACAGAGTTTGGCAACCCCTACATCAATGACCGCGAGGATCAGTACATCACAGTAAGTTAACCATCACTTCTTGGCGTAGCGTACAACAGCTGACAGGTGAGGGTAGGGCTCAGTAGGCATGACGAATCCAGGGGTAGACTCATATCTTGAAAATGGCAATGAAGGAGAGATCTATGTTAGATCCCCCACCATGTTTTCAAAGTAGGGATGCCAATTGCTACATCTAGCCGGATCATATCGACTGACGGGACGCAGATATGTTTATGATGTTGAGGGAACGCAAGCCTCTCTGACCCCTGAAGGCTTCTTCAAAACGGGCGATATTGCCGAGAAGATTGGTGATCACTACTTCATCAAGGGCCGAAAATCAGTTGACAGTAGGTGTTGGTATCCTGATGCTTTGAATATGACTGACATCGGAAAGTCATCAAGTCTGGAGGCTACAAGGTTTCTGCGCTTGACATCGAAAGAGAAATTCAGCAGCATCCCAAGGTCTCTGAAGTCGTTGTTGTGGGAATTTGTGACGCAGAATATGGTCAGCGCATCGCCGCAGCAGTGGTACTCGAAGAGGTACTTGTTTAAATATTATCCGCACAATTCCCTTCCAGACAGTCCAAAAAACTAATCAGTTGACCATTCAGGGCTTTAAATCGTTATCCTTGAGGGAATTGAGGGATGATCTGCGGTCCTCTTTGTCCACGTATAAGTTGCCAACTATTCTACGTGTTGTTCCAGAGCTAAAGAAGACGGCTTCGATGAAGGTTCCGAAAGCTCTGATCAAGAAAGAGCTCTTTGAAAGTGGACACAAAGATGTGCAGAGATGGGAGGCTAGGCAGGTGAAGCTCTGACGACAAGGATTTGAACACCATGTCTTCTGCTCCGGGTGGCGTTCCGGTCACGTAAAGCCACGCCTATAGCTTCCAGAGATTGCCAGTGCCCAGAATAAAGTCCTTCCTACTACACAAAGATTAGGACATCCATCCGAACTATTCATCCCGTTCATTCCTCGCCTCACTTTCAAGCATGGAGTAGGCGAGAGGGCCAAGATAATGGACAAGCGATTGCAAACATTTCGGTGGTAATTTTATCCGACCACGCGTGATCCAACATATTACCCGAAATTGGTACAGGCCGCGGATATGACGATGTCCGAGAGCATTTTGTTAGGTATGATCCCCAGGGCAACTCCCAGAGTAAGTGGCCGAATAGTATCTAAGGCCGCGGGAGTCCGAACCCCGAGCCTGCCGCTCGACAAGGCTGAAACGAGTGGCTTGAGATCTGACCTTACAATCGTGGATATAACATGTGGGAGGACACATTCATTCGAACCAGTCCCTAATCTTCGCACAGCCTGATCAGTCTTCACCATGGGGGTTCTGCTAGAGTACCGGGGGAAATTCGCTATCATTACGCTGGACAATCCTTCCCGCCTGAATGCGCTAAGCTCGGAGGATTTTTTTCATCTTGCAAAGTACATGCGAGATATTGCTAGGAACGAAAGTGTTCATATTACATTGTTTACAGGCAAAGGAAGGCTGTTTTCCTCGTAAGTCTCGCTCAGGCAGCCTATTCGGCCTTGTTCTGGAGGCAGTCTTGATCTAAGCATGACAAAGAAGTTTCACTCGTCGCTAAACCTTTTTATTCTAGAGGCGCCGATGTGAAAACACCTCCAGCAACAATGAGAACCTCGATACCTCGTGAGCACATCTCCAGGAACGTATCCCACATCTATGAGGTCAGCGAGGCCTTCTTCACACATCCCAAAATCCTCGTGTCGGCGCTCAATGGCCCAGTCGTTGGCCTGAGCGCGGCTCTCGTCGCACACTCGGACTTTATCTATGCTATGCCCAATGTATATCTCTCCGCATCCTTTAGCAACATTGGCATTCCACCTGAGGGGGGAGCATCGGTGGTGTTTGCGGAGCGCATGGGCACTGCCCGCGCCTACGAGGCACTATTGATGTCGAAGCGAGTGTCTTGCGAACAGCTTCTGCAATCGGGGTTCTTGAACGACGTGTTCGACACCGGGGGGGATCAGGATCAGTTTCTGGTCCGGGTAATAGAAGAGGTGGAACACTTTTTCAACGACACAACCGACATGGCTGCGGTTTTAAAGACGAAGCAACTGATCAGGAGGTCGAGGATTCCCTTGGTTGAAGCTCAGACTTTGGCAGAGACGTTAGGAGTTGTAGGTGGCCTATCGACTAGAGAGGACAATGCTACAGCGAGCTTAGCCGGAAGAAAACATAGCGCGAAGATTTGAATGAGTAGCGTTATAGTCTTGTTAACGTCATGGATGCGGGGATTAGGGAGCATGTTTTTGTATCGAATGCGTGAGAGGAAGCGGCCAAAAACCCGAAAGACAGTCTTTGTGTCACGTAAGATGGCACTACTTCGTACAAACTGCCCACATATCACGAAATTAATATTCGCTCAGGTAAGTCGACACCAGCAGCTTTTTGGTGATCGGTTTTAACTCGTCTCACATTGATCCCATGAGTCTTCTGCTAGCAGCCAGGTTCCTAGAGTGGTGGTTAGTCCTGAACCCGGGTCTGGCCAGAGTTCGTCCTCTGGAAAGTCGTTATCCGCGTTTGAATCCCTCTGCTGAGTCAATGGCTGCATCGATCTCTGGTGAGAATCGCTGAAGACTTCACATATCGTGTTTGCCACGGGTGGGGGTCGAGGTGTGGCAGTGAAGCCATATGACGTGTCCTGGAGTTGGCTGTCGTTTTGCATACACACGATATGCGACCAGGTCCGACAGCTTTCGAGGTCGAAGTCCTCAAAAAGTAGAAGATCTTGAGGTTCTGCAATTGATGGCATATGCCCTGTTGCTTCATTGCCGGGCGTCTTGCCTCTGAGAGCTTTAATACTGGTCCAAGCATTCGCTGCTGTCGGCCATTTCTTTGATTGGACGAATAGTGAGTCTTCAAAAATCTGCAGATCCAATTCGATGGCTGGTCGAAGACTCTGGTATTTGCGTGCTGCCAGGTGTGGCGTGGTCCCAGCCAGGATGAAGAAAGTAACAATTGCAGGAAGATGAGTGAATTCATTCCGCGCAAGGAAGCCTTCCATTAGTGATGCCAAAAATGACGACGCCAGCACTGCTACTGCAGAGACAGAGGTAGTAACTGGATCGGCCTTACAAAGCAAAGCGACAGTAGTCAGGTATATCGCAAAGATTTGCCTCAATGTGAAGTTGTCGGCAGTTTCCCTGATCTGTGCTCTGGAGCTAAAGTACTGCATCTCTGGCGGCAAAGCCTTCAGCCATGCGTACAGCCGGCCTTTGATATCGGCCCTGAGATGAGCCAGCTGTTGCTGTTGTTGGTATTCCTCGCAAAGATCGCCTAGAATCAAGCATATCTTAACATAGGCCACAAACGAAGAAGCATGTTTGTCGCCCGATTCAAAATCCTCTATCGAGCATATTGGCCGATTGCAATATTTCAGGTTGAAAATTCGAGGTCTACCGTGACCTGATGCCACTAAGCAGTCTCTTGCCTATAGAATATATTAGACATCGGATATGGTGACGATAGGAGCGTCCGCATACAACAAGAGTCCACCATAATTTTCGTTTATAAGCTAAGTGTGCCTCGTTAACCGATTCTCGATGTAAGCTAATCTGATAGGCAATATTTGACGCAAAGTGAAGCCAGTATCGACTCGAGTCATGCGCCACAGACCATACAGTGGCCTGGTTGTACCAGCCCAGTAGACAGGCTGCGACGATATTGATTATGGGGTTCTTTTCCAAGTGATGATGTAGCATTTCTTTCACGGCCAAATAATACTCCTCACATGTCGCAGCAGGAAATGAACCTGAGTTCCGACCGCCAGAGAGTAAGACCGCCTTGAATAGGACAATGGGTACGTCATAACCTTCTCGGGGTGTGAGCCATCGCTGAGGAACTATAGGCATCAGAGGATGAACATATTCAAGCCAATTCCCTATAAGAGTCGAAGTCCATACTCGCGAAGGCAGGTCTGACACTGTGTGCGTCTTAAAGGACGTTAGTGCCGCTCTCGACTGCTGGCGATCGTCTGGGGTCTCCAGAGTGACTTCCACCGAGGCCTGAGAGTAAATATTCTGTGTATAATATTGCTCCAAGTCAAATCTGGCTGGAGGCCACGGCGCTTCTTCAGGATTCGAATGAGGACGTGCGGTATTGGACGAATTTGCACGCCCGAGGTGTACAGAAATGGTTGAGTCGATAAGTTCGGCTCG
Source organism: Cladophialophora exuberans (assembly GCA_030068005.1). Lineage (NCBI taxonomy): Eukaryota > Fungi > Ascomycota > Eurotiomycetes > Chaetothyriales > Herpotrichiellaceae > Cladophialophora > Cladophialophora exuberans. Next base: position 311,332 of record JANSVK010000012.1, read on the forward strand.
TGTCAAAGGTTGCTCCGCAGACGCAGTCAAAGGGATGGGAATTGAGAGTGGTGTGGATTTTACAAGTTTATTTAGCTGGCTTTGATCCCGCTGTAATTGCGGCGGCTCATCGCGTCGGCGCTTTCGCGTGCGAGGACTGCAAGGATATGTCAGCCTCAATGATACGTGAGTCGACACGCCTAGTGATGCCTCACATGCACACACTTGCATGAAGCAGGCAGTTAGAGCAAGGCCCATGTGTTGATGACTGAAAATTGCACCTGATCTGTAATACAATCCATAAGCAAGTCTCTCGGTTTGGAAGTTGAATCCTGACCTTCTTTCGGTGGCATGATGTACAGGCACGAGCGTATCCCGCCTCGTAAAACTCTTCGTTAGGCATTTTGAATCTGCTTAGCGCTAAGATATAGAAAAATCAGGGGGCATTCTCCCTTGAGATACAACGGTGCCAATGTGTGTGCGAGAAAGTCTCTCATCACAATACCACCAAGGTGATAAAGTATGACAATTTCCCCGGACATCTTGGCGTTAACCGAAGAGACAAAATCGATCTGGGAATGGCTCCCTTATCGTGGGCGCGTTTTCGGGGAACGCGGGGTCGTGCATAGCCTAAACGGTCGCAGCCAAGAAGGCGAAGCCACCTTTTATGATCGAGTATAAAAAATCTACTTCATATTAGTCAAGGATAACGCCGAAATGCCGCGGAGATTTTCGCCGGTTATATATCAATGGCCCTGATGTATGTATGACTTGAAACCATGTCGTCATGCCATATTCACAGTCTAGTCATTTGATCTGTCAAGGCTTATAGCTCGCTCTCGCGGGGCTGATCTCAGGTGTGAAGAATTACGGCTGACAGTCTAAAAGTCAAAATAAGTCAGTCGCCTGTATCGAAGCAGCGCAGCATTGAAGATATTCGTCTACCCCTTGGGTTATCAATCTACTACGCCCCCAAGATCGCCCGAAACACCACCGCCTGGGCCAGCGCTCGGTCTATTTATGACGTTGACAGCATAACCCAACATAGCTCTTTCACAAGAAATCAAGTCTCAGTCCTACCATTTAAAGCCCATCGCCCAATGGTATCTCGATTTAAGAACCTCACGATTGACACTCTCCATTCCGCCCCTGGAGTACACATCATCACCATGACAAAGCCCCCTGAGAATCGATTGGACGTTGCTCAAGCGCAGGCAATCATATCGGCACTTCGATACGTCGAAACGCAAATCAAACCTGATTCTCCCGGCGCTGTTATCATATCATCGTTCTCGGACAAGTTCTGGTGCACAGGCGTAGACCTCGACGAGTCAACCGACTATCCTTTCGCTAATTCCGATGGCTTTTATCCCTTACTGGCAACATTACTGGACTATCCTTACCCGACGGTTGCCCTGGTAACAGGGCACACTTTTGGAGGAGCCTGCCCATTGATGCTGGCGTGTGACTATCGCATCATGAATAGCCAGCGAGGCTACATCAATATGCCGCCAGTCAACTTGGGCCTTCATTTTGACGGAATAGGAGTTCTCCCACGACTTAAGCTTCGTCCAGATATTGCGAGAAAGATGCTGCTCGAGGCTCATACGTGGAAGAGCGAAGATGCGTGGAGAGATGGTATTGTGGACGAGGTCTGCCCGCCGGAGAAAATGAGACAAAGGGCAGTCGAACTTGCTGCATCCGTAGCCCCCCGCGCCTCGACGCGTGTTTATGGCCTCCATCGGGCTGAGCTATATGGCGAGGCGCTCGAAAAGTTGAGAAGGATCAGTCACGTACACAGAATGCGGGTAGGTACAGTCGCGAAAGTTAAAATCTGATGTTCACCATGATGCGGACAGGAATAGGGATAGGTATAGTCCAACGATGATTAATGCACTGCGCGAGAGAGACGAGACAGAGAGGCACACACATCTTTTAAAGTCGTTCGGGTATGCTTGATTCCCATTAGACGCGCAGCAATCCACGGGTATTCCATGTTTGACAAGTGATATATTGATGTCGATCGGAAGCACCAGTGACAAAGCCCCATGCAATTTCAAGGCATTTTGAACACAACTTTCAGCACCTTTCTCTGTTCAAAGTCTCTGTAGGCTTGCGGTGCGTCTTCCAAGCTCATGACTCTCCCGCAGAGGAACTGAATCTTCTCATACTCCGAAACCAAGACTGCCAGCGCCTCTTCGAAGATGCTCCGTACTGGACAGCGACCGAAGACGAAAGTGGCATTTTTGCCATAGACCAACGGACCACTCAAAGGAATGGGATCCGTCTGGACTCCAACACTAGAAATTTGACCCCAAGGACGGATCAAATCGAAGGCCAGCTGTACGGCGTCGGCATGCCCAACGATTTCCATGACAACGTCAGCCCCTCGGCCATCGGTAGCCGCTTTAATTTTGTCGACGGGGTTGTCGTTCAAGTTGATAGGAATAGCGCCAATCTTTCCGGCCTCGGCGAGTCGATCAGGGACACCGTCAATAGCATAGACCGTTTTGACCATGGTCAACGCACACACGATTGCACAGATACCAACCGGCCCACAGCCTATTACCACGGCTGTGTACTCTTCCCTATCGCGCGGGGATAGATCTTTCAGGAATCGACTGGCGGCAAAGTAGCCCGTTGGGAATACGTCACCCATCAAAACGAGCATCTCCTCTGGAATCCCTGTATCTCATCTGTTAGATCAGAGTGAACTCTGGATTTCAGTCTAGGGATTTTTTCGTTCACTAAAGACTTGCCTTTTGGCGTCTTGACCAGAGAAGACTCGGCCAGAGGTACCCGCACGTACTCTGCCTGACCACCATCAACGCCCACCGGCCTCACCATGCCGAACAATATGCACTTGGTGCACCGACTAGACTGTCCGCGTAAACAGTAGAAACACTCCTGACATGAAGCGGTGAAAGGGACCACCACTTGATCGCCCTTTTGAACTTTGGACACCTGTGCCCCTGTCTCAACGATCTCCCCGACAAACTCATGACCGCAGATGAAACCGGCGGGGACTTTCATGTGGCCACGGTACCAATGGAGATCAGAACCCTATCCATCAAGTCTGCTGGTCAGTCGACGAAAAGATAAGGAACGAGGGTGGCGGAGTTGTTCTGGCATTTTCAAAATTTGGGAGCTACATACGCATAAAGCCGACGAGGTTACTTTCAAGATGACGTCGGTAGGGTCTTCGAGTTTGGGCAAAGGTCGATCCTCGACTGTGACCTATAGAGCGGTGATTATTAGTAAGGTATGGTCAAGGGGACGTTTGCGAATATTTCTGAGGGTGCATCGATGTCATCTATTCCTCGAAAATTGGAAACAGACACAAAAATTCGCATGAGAACTTGCCGTGAAGGGCTCCTTGAAGATCACTGCGCGCATCGTTTCAGGAAGAGCAGACATGTTGGATGTGCTTTTGGATTCAGTCCTCTTGTCCGGTGATGTAGATATAGGCATACTAGCAGTTGGGCTCTGTTGAGGGATTTCGCAGTTGACAAACGGAGACAATTATAATTGGGCTCTTTGATCATGAAATATCGTGAAATACAGTTTGGTTGTCAGGATCAATGGTATTGCTCCGCCCCTCTCTCCTGAGGCCAAACTCCTCTTATGTTCTCCACACCCGGAAATGTTGGTACGGGGAACCGAAGATGAACGCGGGGATGCGGAGCTCCGCGGCGAAAGAAGGCTCCACATCATTACTCCAGCTGCTACAACTTACGCGGCGAGCAATGATTAACATTTTATGTGTCTCAGGACCCAGACGGAAACTTGACCAAGAGATGGTACCAGTCCCACGAACCGAAAATGCTGCACCGGCGGCGATTTCTAAGCTCGAAGGTGAAAGAAGTCAGCTGTTCAGACCAAATCCCGGGGGCAGTCTATCATTGAAAACAACGTATGGAGAGTGGGTACATCATTGCTCATCACGAACAAGGTTGGAAACGACATACTGCAAAACTGAAAGTGAGAGACGATGAAGATGTCGTTTTGTGGCATTTTGCCTAAAGTGTCTTCCAGTGACAAGTCTTCTAACTAGGGTTAATCAGTCTAGTGATGTCCAGCAATTGTGATAGTGCCAGTCTTTGCAATCAAATATTCCTCGATTGCGACATCCTTTCCTGCCTCCTTTCCGTATCCGCTTTCTTTAATCCCACCAAATGGAGACTCGGGAGCAGACATGTTACCAGTGTTCTGTAGTGCTTCAGTTAGTACTTATCCTGTTCACGGAGAGGAGAAAAATGACTCACCAAGCCGATCATGCCAGCCTCTAGGTTATCTAGTAATCTCCAAACACGGTTAACGTCGTTTGTCCAGGCATAGCTTGCAAGGCCCATGCTCGTTTTGTTTGCCCATTCTACCACCTGTTCCTCAGTCTCGAACTTGAATAGACCAGCGACGGGTCCAAACGTCTCCTCCCTGAAAAGCATCATCTTCTCATTCATATTGGTCAAGATCGTGGGCTCAACAAAATATCCCTCTCCCGCTTGCTTATAGGGTTGTCCCGTTCCTAAAGCTAAGGTTGCGCCATGTCGAATAGCATCCAGTGTCTGCTCCTCTACCTTAGCGAGTCCACGGGGCGTCGTCACGGGACCGATTGTTGTATCTTTGCTGCTTCCGTGGCCTAGACTGAGATTTTTTGCCTCCTCAACCAGGCGCTTTGCGAAGCGCTCATAGATGCCACTCTGAACATATACCCTATTGGCAGTGACACAGGCCTGACCAGCGTGGCGAAATTTAAGAAGCATTAGAGCTTGAACTGCAGCCTCGATATCGGCATCTTCAAACACAATATATGGGCAATTGCCGCCCAATTCGAGAGTACACTTTGTGAGATTCTTGGAACAGAGAGATGCAACGAGCTTACCAACTCGTGTACTACCGGTAAATGTGACCTTCTTGACCAGTGGATGGGTGATCAGCGCTTCAGAGAGTGTCGGGGTATTCTCCAGGCTCGTGGTTAGCACGTTAAAGACGCCCCGCGGAAATCCTGCCTTAGTAGCCAGAAGGGCGAGTGTCAAAGCCGAGAGAGGTGTCTCCGGTGATGGCTTCACGATCATCGAGCATCCAGCTGCAAGTGCAGCGCCAGCTTTCCGTAAAAGCATAGCAACGGGGAAATTCCACGGCACGAGTGCCACGGAAACGCCGATAGCTTGCTTCACAATGACCGTCCGTCGATTCGGAATAGAAGGAAGGCTCACACTGCCGGTCACTCGTTCCGCCTCACCAGCAAACCACCACAGAAATGTCAAGGCGTAATCAATCTCGCCGGCACTCTCTGGGAGCGGCTTGCCGGTCTCGTAGGTGATAATCTGAGCCAGATCAGCTTTGGCTGCTAAAATCAGCTCACGCCATTTATGTAGCATAGCTGAGCGCTGGCGCGGATTGATCTTTGAGTAAGACATGAATGCCTGTTGTGATGACTGCACGGCAGCATCGACGTCCCTGAGATCGTTGTCGGGACACGATGCCCACTGTTTGTCGGTGCCTGGGTCGAGGACTTGAAAGCGACTTCCAGACTGTGCGGTAACGAATTTGCCATCAACATAGCTGTCTTCTTGAAATAGGCTAGGGTCGGATAATGTAAAAGGAAGAGGCCTGGTCGATGACATCTTGAATGACTCGGAAATGTCTTTCGGTGGAGGAGTAACTCTAGGGTCTCTATCATAAGCCCAATTCATGCGGGCGCTATCGATTATATAGAGAGATCTTGTTGTATAACACGATCACTTGCGCTTTTCGTCTTAAGCTCTGCTATATTTCGTTCATATGACCCTCGCGTTCCGGTACACAGGCTGACTGGCTGTCTGGGACCAGTGGCGCGCCACGCGCAATCACCGGTGATTTTCCCGTCGTAGCGAGATTCATTAAAATTCGTGGGAAGCCTGGAGCTCTTCCCGCGGGACCTCACCTTTAGCAGTCGGCATTTTTGGGCTTATGAGAAACGGAGTTTCAGCAGTCGGGGCCCCACTAAGTTGATCGTATTCCATCAAGCGGAGGAATGACGGAATAGGTTGAGACAAACCTTGTTACTCGGTACGATTTACGCAGTACTTATATGTGGCAGTGTTATAAAAGACCCTACTGCTGTTACGGCAGACAGCAGTTCTGCCAGTCTTCGCAAATACAGAGCATCCAATTATTAGCACGCAAAGATGTCTGACCAGTGTCTTGTCATGCCTATCGCACCACCGGGATTAGAGATCCCCAAATCCAGAGCTTCGGTCACTGTCAGGGTTATTGACAGGTACGTTCCAGCTCCGAGGGCGCGGCCGCGGAGTTAAATGTCCTTTCCGTTGATCAGACTACAGTACAATGAACATCAAGATGCCGATCAGAGTCTTCGCACAACCCGACTTCGAGGGTGGCGAAGTGTTGGACATTCCAGGCTACGCTTTTTTAATTGAACACTCGTCGGGGCGTAAAATGTTATTTGATCTTTCTCTTCGGAAAGACCTCGAAAATTTGCCACCGGCGGTGAAGCAGCTAATCGAGCACCACAAGATTCAATGTACCGTGGAAAAAGACGTTGCTGAGATTCTCGAGGAGCACGGTGAAGATCTGAGGTCGATTGAAGCCGTCATCTGGAGCCATTGGCATTTCGACCACGTCGGAAACATTGGCACTTTTCCCATTTCAACCAAAATAGTGGTGGGTCCTGGATTCAAAGAAAAGTTTGTCCCCGGTTATCCTGTTAATCCTGTCGGCCTTATCTGTGACAGCGATTTCAAAGACCGCGAAGTTCAGGAAATCAGCTTCGAACCAACGTCCAGTGTCCAGGTCGGAGGATTTCGAGGCTACGACTACTTTGGGGACGGAAGCTTCTACATCCTTAATGGCCCTGGTCACGCCGTAGGTCATATCTGCGGCTTAGCTCGTGTGACTGCTGGGCTCCCCGAGGAAGAAGATTCCTTCATCTTTCTTGGAGGAGATGCATGCCACCACGGAGGAGAGTTCAGACCAACGAAATATCTTCCCTTGCCAAAGACCGTGGACCTTCACACTCATCCCCTGTTCAAAGGAGTGGGAACTTGCCCGGGTGTAGCCTTTCAAGAAATACAACCCCGAGGCAGCGCGACAGAACCGTTCTACAGACTCAAGGAAGGCATTCCATTTAATCTAGCAGATGCTGAACAAACCGTTTTGCACCTCCAAGAGTTTGACGCCTCCCCAAATACAATGGTCATTATCGCCCATGACACTTTTCTCCACGACCTCATCGACTTCTACCCAAAGCCCATCAATGCATGGAAGAAGAAAGACCTTGATGTCAAAGGAAGGTGGAAATTCTTGCAGCATTTCGGGCTGGCGGTCCACAGGGTCATACAAACAGGCTTCCCAGGCCGCGTGTCCACGTCCAAACGTATTGTAGCAGAGCACAGGGAGGTCGCAAGTGGGCGAGTCTAGATGGAGCTGCAAGAGGCGATTGTTAGCCGAAATGACAGCTTTGTCCCTCGCGTCTTACAAACTCGAATGGATACTGCACATAGTTAGCTTCAAGGAATGTAGCTGCAAGTCGACCTCCTTACTGTAGCTGTAGCCTCGACGCCTGCTTCCACTCCTCCGGTAACAAGTGAGATGCCAGCTGGAATGTGATGTTTGACCTGTAACGTATCAGGTGATCCCGGATGCAATTGGAGGTTCGGAGAGTGACCCTTTACCTTTGGTGTGCTTGGTGAGGGAACTCGCGTTACTGGAGTTGGCGAAGAGAGCACTGCTAACAACGTATCTTGAAGCCGACAATTGATGCTTCTTTAATCGAGTTGTGCTTTTCTCTGCTACACTAAACAGGAACGTAGGCAGCGAACTTGCAATTCTTAAGGGGAGAGATCTCCTGATAGAGTGAACACCTGGTTCAGAGCCCATTCTGGCCACGGCGGGAGTTACGAACATAAAACAAGTAAAGTCCAAATAAGAGGAATCTAAAGGCAAATGCAGAGGCAACAAGCTGTGAAAGTCAGCGCGGCTATCGCTTGGGAAAGACGGCGTCGTTAAGAATCTTGTCTGCGGAAAACGGGCATTTTTGCCGTCCTGTGCCACGCAACGAGCCAAGAAGCCATGGAACGAAATCACCGCCATCCGTGGTTGTCAGGTTTCTCCCTCCCAGCTGTCGCCTTCATCCGCGGCAACGACATCTGCGTCACCATCACCGTGCATCTGCACCCACTCCTGATTCATGGGTATGGAAATCAATGCTAAACCTGTTGCTGTCACGGCTAAGGGCAAACCGCGAAAGCGAGTGTCTGAGGCATGCGCTTTTTTTCCGAAAGAGAAAGGTGAGCAGCCAACTTGCGGGCTAGCCGTCCTGCAGACGTTGCACTGACGACGGCCTCTTAATGGTGTAGATCAAGTGTAATAGTAAGCGTCCGACCTGCAACAACTGCGAAACGTACGGCAATGAATGTGTCTACCTACCTTATGGGCGTCCTGCTCGGTTCGTTCTCGTACGTGGTAAAAGGCAGCAAATTCTAATGTCTCAGGAACACGGCGCGCCAACGAGCAACTCAATCGATATCGCGGCAGCGATCCAATCCTGCGTCAGATGCTGCAGAAGCTCCAACAGATCGTTCACCTTAAAGCATTGATAAACCGCCAGCTGTGCAGGATGGACCTATTTACCGTAGTGAGGATCATCAAAGAAGGTCGGAAGCTTTGGATGTGCTAATTTCTTCCACCGCGGCTCAAACCATCGCGACTTCATCACCTTCCAACCCCCCCGTTTCTCGTATAATATTTTCCGACAATGGCGCTTCCAGTTGTCATGGTCGGACGAGCGCATTGTGTGAAGAGAATGTCGTCGACCGTAGAAGGCCCAAGTCCGATGCCATGCCGGTGGAATGGGTCGAAAAAGGCCTCATGTCGGAAGCCTCTTTGCAGTGTAGATAAATTCCAGCGGTTGACGAAGATTCTACTGAATTGTTCCAGGTCAAATGGAGGTAATCAATTTCAAGAACGGCAAACTCGACTTTGATGGCGTTGAACCGGACCTTGGAATGCACTTGCTCAACCTGCATTGGAATCGACAACATCATTCGTGTCTGATAACCTACCGCCCGGCGTTTATGCGAGACATGGCCTGCAACGGTCCCTACAATTCCAAAATCCTGTTGAATGCTATATATTACGGGTCATCCAAATTCAGCACCCGTCTTGAAGTGCGCGAGAATCCCAATGATGTCCGAACAGCCGGTTGGAAGTTTCGTCAACGAGTCCGACAACTCCTGGGCAACGCCCTGGACGGTAGCGAGATTACTACCATTCAAGCTTTGCTGGTGATGGCGAATTCGCTATTTGCCCCTGGCGACGAACGAAGTGCTGCCTGGCTTTATTCCGCTTTGGCGTTTCGTATGATTATCGGTCTAGGAATGCACGCAGAGGAAGCGGCGTTGTCGAGTGCCCGTAATCATTCTCATGAAGACATTGAAATCAGGCGACGAGTTTTCTGGGGCGCGTTTGGTAAGTCACATCAAATGAAAAAAGGCTTAGGCTGACCGGCTCCCTAAGTCGCGGATAAGATTATGAGCCTGTATCAAGGTAGACCTGTCAGTCTGCAAGACGCCGATTCGAGCGTCCCGGTTTCATTTCTCGACAAATTTGAAGAAAACGAGGATTGGACACCATTTGCTTATGGCTCCGAAAGCCGGAGCGGTGTCACCGGCGGTCCAGCTTACAGTGTGTCGACTAACAGTGTGTCGACTTCCACCGCATTGTGTGAGTTGGCCCGGATCATGAACAGCATTCTCAACAATATTTATGCCGAACGCATCTTCGACCGGAGCTCTAGTGATCTCTCAATGATGCTCGACGACCTTCACTCTAAAGTGGAGAGCTGGAACCGGTCGCTGGCCCCTCACTTGCAATTTGACCCATGGAGACAAGGCTCCACTGACCCACCTCCTCATATCTTGTCTCCAGCGTAAGTCAAAATACAGCTCAACGCAGGTTACAGTGTAAATTCCCGCTAAATTGGCGTCCGGTACCGCCGCTTTTGGAGGGAATTTTCCGGTGATGCCAAGACCGCTGCCCTGCTAGTTCCTAAGTCAGGCCCGCACCCTTGGTAGCACTGAAGGGGAGGGAAGACAATGACAGTAGCAATATTGTAGTAAAATATAACCCTTGAGCCTCGTACCGAAAGACGCAGGCTGTGGTTCGTGACGTCGTCGAGACCAAATCGGCCCCTCCATGTAATCTCAGTATCTCCTCGTTATCAAATTCTACCTGGCATAAAGGGCATACGTCCCCTTCCTCTCTAAGACGGGGAAACTATCCAGGCATGCAACCCTCACTAAAGATGGCCTGTCCCACACAACCTCATACCGGCCCTCTTCCATGCAATCAGTTTTCAAATAATCCACCATCATGCCGCACTCCACATGGTCATCGCACCTTTGCGATCTCGCTTACAGTACCCAACCGTGGCTAAGAGAATCCCTCCGTTATTTGCGCAGGTAGTTAGTCGTCTCGGTTCCAGTTCCAGCCCAGGTTTTCGAGTAACATACTATTTGGCAGCAAATCTGTCAAGCCCTTGGATCCCCTTGTGTCCGCCACAGGCGAATCAAATGATACCACGGACGAGCATAGGGACGTGCTTGTTCATATTTCCACGCCGTCGAGCAATAAGGCCGAACTTTCAAGTCTTTCTTTCCATTTCTGAGAGAACTTGACACTTTTTCGAGAATGTCTGGCTTCCTCCAGTCAATAAGTTTGTCACTTTGGCCGTTTCAACGGGTGTGCCTCGGTGTTGAGAACGTAATCATCTAGGCTGATAAGATCGGGTGGTGAGAAAATAAGATAAAGATACTTTAGCGTTTCTGCAAGCCAGAAGCTCTAGAGAATTCTTAGCTGGTCTCAGAGAGTCAAAGTCATTGGACAGTTCTTACCTCCATTGAATCCCTTTGCGACGACTTGCCACTGGTTGCAACATCATCAATAGCAGTGTTGGCATATTCGGTCTCAGTGGCGGCCTGGATGGACTTGAACATTTTCCATGCTGCATTTTGTAGATCCGCGTTGCCAGTTGTACGGTAAAGTATGAACACACTTTCGAGAGCCTCCGGGCGAAGAGAATAAGATCGATCAGGGACTGACACGAAACCCTCAGGCAGTGTTTCAGAAGCCTGATCCGCGTCCCATTCGCATACTTCGAATGATGGACAAGGCCGCATCCGAAAAATTTCTGGCATGATACCGGTGGGAAATGCATTATAGGCGTAGACGCAACCTTGTGTTAACCTTGCTCCAATATCGACATGCTCCGGAAGCAAAAACAATTTTCCTCCTAGAATGAACATTCCGCCTGCAAAGCAGCTCAAGTGTTGTCCTTCTGGGTTGAGGTTAGACCTCCCAGAAGCGACGGTTGCAGAACCAGCGACTAAGACATTCGTGTTATTTGGAAGCATTGGTCTGAACAGTAAGTGCTCGATCGCTGTCGCCATGAAACTCCTGTAAGCTTTTTCATATGCTGGCTCCAAACCTCCTAAGAGGTAGTGCATCTTGGGCAAGTACTCGTAGAGGGAATCCGCTAAGGCTCCCAAAGTAAAATCACTTTCTGAGAAGATCTGATCACGCGCATTGATATGTGTCGGCCACATACCTGGCAGTTTAGTAGAGTTTTGATGCTCGAGAAACACCGAGGTTACTCGGGCGATCGCATCGTAGTATTTCAGATCTCTAGTAATCTGAGAAAGTCGGGTAAAGTCTAGGGTGAATGAGCCTACAGCTGCCGATATTTGGTGGTCGTCTGCAACCAGCTGGCCGGTTTTAGCTTTCTAAAAATCAAGCCAAAAAGGAGGCATGTGGCTTGGAGTATCGAAACCAGCGTAGAGCATGTCTCCGAGCTCGATGGCCTTTGCCAACAGAGCTGGCTCGCGACTCAGGTCGTACGCTGCCAGCAGCCCACCTAGATGCCTTATATTGGTCTCAAACATATTACATGCGGTATCTGGCGTCATTGCCCAGTCAATGCTCGCAACCGCCCGTACAGCTTCGTGGAAATCTTTTTTCAGTCGCATTATCCAAAGTGTGTCTAGAGAGTCGACTAGTGTAGCAGCCCATCCTCCAAACGTCTCCCTACTCTTGCCTGAGATGGGTTGCAGCTCATCTTTCATCCAAGCATGAGTTTTGTAGCTTTGCCAACATTTCTTGAACGCATCCAGCACCGCTTGCTGGCGTGATTTTCGCCGAATAGCGGCAGATTTTGACTCTGGTCGAAACTTATACTGGATTGGAGGAAATAGGTGCGGCTTTCCCGATGGAAGAGGGGTAATGGACTGTAGAGGATGATGATAACTGTAGGTGGACCAGTCAAAGCCGCTATTGACAACGAGAATTGAAGTTGATGAAGTGAGAAGCGGTCCAAGTAGCAGAAACACTGCAATCACAATAGCAGACACGAGCAACATACGGATGAAGCGTCTCGAATGCAATTTGAGCATGTCTTCCTTCGCGAGGCTTGAATAGAATCCTCGTGAAGGGGACAGCCGCGCTGGAATCCAGGAAAAGAGGGCGTTCATGTGGAAGGAATGAACACGAGTCACGGATGTTGAGCTGGGCGTTTTGTACTCCGTACTCCTTCCTGTCCGTCCAAGTAGGGCGAACATTTCCGAGTTGATCGGCCCGACTAGACCACGAAAAGACTTCGAAAGACATACGGAGTACACATGCCTGGATGGACGTCCTGTCGTTGATGCTTGCTAATCAATTATTCCGAATACGTGCTCGTTTGTACGGGACAAAATTTGACACGCTTCACCATTCTTTCTTAGCATCCTCACCATGTTGATACGATCAATGCCCACTATAGTATCACAAATATCGATAAGGGCAATTTCTCTATTCCAATGTCGATGTTAAGGCTGCAATATCGCTTTGCCTTTGTGGCTGCGACCTTGGTTTTGGTGGCTCTAGGCCTCTTTCTCAAGACAAATCCAGATTTACACGTCAGACTTGAGCTCGGCAACAACTCCAAAGCATGGATTTACTCGGGTCCCGAGGCGGAAGATAAAGCGGTGATTATGGCCAAAGTCCAGAACGACGATGTCGACTGGGTTTTTAACCATCTTCCGGAGTGTATGGCCCCAGCATTACTTTTGTGGCTACCTCAATGCTGATAAAAATGGCTGCCCAGTTGGAAGCAAGCAATATACTATATGGACGAGACCACCGAAGGAAAACTTCACTCACCACTTAACAAAGGCAGGGAAGCTGTGGCATATCTCACATTTATCATCGATCACTACGACCTGCTCCCATCTTACATGATCTTCGTCCATCCACACTTTGAAGGCTGGCCTGCAGCATGGCATACAGACAGCCTCGATCAGGTCTTTAAGACTAGAATACCTCGAACAGCGTGGTTATAACAACATGCGATGTATTCATGACCCGGGTCGTCCAGCGGAAATACAAGTCGATCGACAAGAAGATCACCGCACAGCTGAGCACGCCATGAGGGATGCGTGGCCTTACATGTTTGGGGGCAACTATACGGATATACCTAAAGTAATCGCTGAACCATATTGCTCATAATTTGCCGTTTCGAAAACACAAGCTCTCAAGCGCAACAAGTCGGAGTATGAGCACTATCAACGGTGGCTACTGGGCACCACTGGATGATGATACAAGTGGACGGGTTTTTGAATATCTCTGGCACGTCAATTTTGGACAAGGTGCTGTGCACTGCCCCCCTACTGAACAATGCTGGTGTGAGCAATTTAGTCGATGCTAGAATAGGTCTAGACTCAACGAAGCGCGGCGAAGATTCCACCATGCTAATCGAGGAGACGGAATGCCTCTATCATGAGTGTTTTCAAGCAGAACATGCGGCAGGTTGAGAGCGTGGGTCACAAGACCAAAATGGTGATTTAGTCGATGGTGGCTTTACGATCGTGCAAGCACTGGAGAGACCGAGCCCAATGATCCCAATGCCTGATAAGAGAAATCAAAGTCATCGCGGCAGCACTTAGTGTTTCGACCGCCGGCTGTTCCAGTGCCTGAAACAGTTCGGCCGCACACACCCAGCCTGATTTCTGTTCTGTAGGTATAACTTTTGGCTTTCCACTCAGTTAAGACTCTCCTTCGCAGGACATCGATCATACCATACCTGTAACTCTGCTCCTTATTCTCTCCACCATGTCATTCGTCTTCCCTCCTCCAGCTTCAGCAGAAGATCCAGTGGCCAATTCGGCATCCTACGGTATGGGCTCGAGTCTGGCAATGTCATGGACTGATACTAACTCGACCTGGTCGAACGCAACGTTGGTGTTGATGAAGAATGATCGCATTTATACCTGCAACCTTTTGAATCTTGGGGCGGCATATTGTCAAGCCATTCAACGTGAGTCTTCATCCTTCGCGAAGATATTGACTAGTTGTCTGATCTATTATAGCCTCGTTCAGTGCATCCGACTCCCATGAATTTTCGTGGAGGGTCAGCACTTATGACTACCCTCAGTATCCTACGGACATCAATCCTTTCTATTATTTAATCATGGGCACCTTCGACACGAGTGGCCTTGTGAATAAATTTTACTCTCACGGGTTCTTCATTTATCCGCCGGACAGTGTACCGAGCGTGACGTACGTGGGATCTACGTCGTCAACGACTGTCACCTCCACTCCCGGTTCGTCCACTACCACTGCTTCGTCTTTGATCAGTCCATCACTCACATCCTCAACAATTCCATCAACCACCGCTGCAGCCTCTTCCGGGCTGGATACGGGGACCAAGACAGCCATCGGCGTCGCAGTCGGGCTCGGTGTCCCTCTTATCATCGCCCTGATCTTCATCGCGTTCCTCTTTCTAAAGAAAAGACCAAATCAACCACCTACACCTGGTCTGGCTCCGGCCGGAATGGGGAACGAGCAGACGAGTAAACATTTGTCTGAGTTCTCTCGTAATGGCAGCGACTACTGGGCAACTACTGGAATGCGAAACCCCTCAGAGCTAGGCTCAGGACTGATACCGATACCACAACCGCATAGCTGGCAGTCTCAGAAGCCGCAGCCATACGTGTCGGAATTGTCGGCAGACGGACGTTCTGCGCAGTGAAGAATGCGGCAAATGAGCACGAGAAGTTGGAGCGACGTGCCTGCGTCAGGGGTTTGCTCTTGGAGCAATTTGTGCCTATTCGGGTGTATGATGATTTAAGATATATGACGCCGCGAGAGCTTAACGATTTTTGTTACTCTGATCAAGTCTTCGAATCCTTAACGATGCCTCACCATAATTGCTCCTGGACCATGAATACGATACAGCTTGTACCTAATGCATAACTGTCTGTTCTTTCTCTCGATGGATATTATCAGGATACTTGTTGAGAAGGCGGCGATTTGGCAACATTCACAGACTCTAATTGAGATTCCTCTTGAGTGGGACTGGACAAACAGGTCCTATCGCACGAGAACAGATATGGGAATGTAGGTCTCGATGGTTGGTGCGGCAATACTCAAAAGAGTTCATCACCAGCACTATCCCCACCACGGTTAACGTCCAAAGCCTTCAGGAGACATCTGACAGTCAAATGCTCCCACCGGCGGATTTTTCTTACTTGAAACGCCCAGTCTATTCTCCTACATATTCAAACTATTATAAGAAGCCTGCTCATCCAGCACGAGCGTCTTCTCAGTTGTTAGGAGTCTTTTACACGTACACTCGGGCTCGCGGAATCATATACTGTAACTGTGAAAGAATGGCAGAGAATGAAAGAATGTAACGATCGAGGCGTTCAACAGGAATCTTCAACGTGAGACCCAGGTAGAGGGCCTGAGCTCCTGGCGCCGAGGCGAGTTAGATTTCTCATGGATGAGCACTGATTTCGTCCGCTAATGCAAAAGTACCTTCTTATTGGTTGTCGTACAGTACCGGGACAGCTACGGCAGGGTTGCATTGATAAAGAGACTCCCAGTAGGATGCTGTCTCGGAGCACTCGTTTGTTGCCGCAGACCTTGGACTTGAAACGCCGATGAAGACCCCATGCGAGAAAAAAGAATAGTGAAGAAAGGGATGGAAAGCCCTCAAGAACCTCCTGCATTGCGGGCCCTTGTACTCCGTCCAAGGGGAGTAACCCAAAACTATGGCCGAGCTGGACATAGATGACAGGCACCTTCAGCTCCACCAAACTCCTGGTGGGGCTGTAGCTTTTGACAAAAGATCTAAAATGATCAGGACTGTTTGCTTCATTGCGCCAAGTGACGACTTGTTTTCCATACGAGGAGGGCAAGGTACTATCGTCAAAGAGTTGGCACGACCCTCAGGTGCGGAACTCCGTGGAAAGGAAGACCCTCTGACTGAAGGGCAGTTTGCCAGGACATGAGAGGCCCCTTGAATCGACCCTTTACGCAATTTCTGCCTGGCCGCGACATCATCATCGTAGAACTGAGCACGCGCAAGATTAGGTTGGCCAACAGAATGCCCAAGAATGAACCGTTTTTTGTCCGCCTTGCAGTGATTTCCCCCAAGTCCTATGCGAGTAAAAGGAGACATAGTAGAAGTTCACTCCAACACAGCAAGCATATGAGCAGGTCGCCAATATCGTTTGATTAGTGATGATTCTGTTTGCTGCTATTACTGCAAGGAGAACGGTCTGCGCCCGAATCCAAGGCGTACTTGACGTAAAGGATTACAGGGTTGTATGCGGCAAGATACAGCCTGTTGTAAAACCTGCATTACTGGTGGAAACTTCTTTCAATTTCCGGATAGCCTCCAACGGGGGTACAATACGTCCTGAGAGCATGGTGTCTTCATTAGGCGAGTTTTGACACTCTGCGCATGCATTGGACGGTATTCCTGGTGAAGTATAGGCCGATGGTGGTGCATCGAGATGCGCCAGGCCGATGTTGTGGCGTACTAGTGTGAAAGTAACGTAAGTACTCGTCCCTTGCAAGAGAATAATGGAACCGATTATACCGAAGTGGTAGGCATATAGAAGAGGAGTGGTTGAGGTGACCTGACTCGGAGCTTAGATTGGCGAGCCCGTCGAATATTTGTGTGTGTACAGTCTCATACCGAATTTGATCATGAGGATAGAGGTACTGTAGCTGAGACCGTTACCTATTCAAATATTGCGACACGGCGACAAGCTGATCATACAAGCATGCTCGAAATATTAGCGTCTGCCTCGGTGAAACCTTGCGAAACCCGACTTTTCCGTCTTCAAGGTGCCGTTTGCAATAGCTTTTCGGGAAAACGATCTACACATCATTCAGCTCAAACGAGGAGACAGTAGCTGAGAATCCATTTACAACATGTTGACGTGTCCTGCCGCCGGATAATGACTCTTTGCTTCGGAACCGCCTGACGGCCGAAATGGAAGTCTCAGCCCCCCCTCTCAACGTTACCTTTTAAATGTGGAGCGCAGACGGTAATGCACCTACGCACTGTCTGACCACCTTGTGCGGCATTTAGCTTCGCTGCGCGGACTATGCCAAAAGATCCGCTGCGTCCTACCTGTCTTGCTTCACTAAAATGGAGACGTAGAATAGCAGTCCCGATGATACAGTATGAGCAATTGAGTGCCTATCACGGCAGCCCGCAGGATATTCGAACTTGCGGTCGTCAGTAGTGATCTCGCAGGGCCTTTGAAGGTCTGTACCAAACGCTGGAGGGAGCCGAAAAGGGAGAATCGAGGGCAGCCCAATGCGACGGTAGAGAAATCCGATAACGAAAGAGTCTTGGGAGGAAACCGAGGAGAGAAATCGATGATGGATGGCCAGATGCGGCAGGAGAGACAATGCAGGCGGTGTCGAAGTGCAGCACGACAGTGTGCATCACGGCGAACGGAGGTGAAGGAATGGGCGAAAGCAGGCCTGGAAGAGAGGGATACAGTAGGGATGGGTAAGACGAGTTCTTGTAGCCGCCAAAAGCGGCGGCGCGCCGTCCCGCGACTATGCCCGAAACCGTAGGGCCGCTTAAACGGCAGGCGGATTTCCCAGTAACGACTCTACAGTCTTAGTCTGATTGGTTCTGATTGTCCACCAGGGCTATGTATAATGTTCTGTTAATGCTCCTTTACCGGTCATCTCTGCAACACAGCTCGCTCAATATCCGTCAATGTTCTCCTCACTTGTGCCACTGCAGCTAATAAGATTGTACGTCTACTACGAGTTTACGACCGAGCGTTTTCAGTAAGACGGACCCTATATCTGATCTCCTATGCCACATATGTTAGCACGTCTATACTCGTACGCATCGCTGCGAAACGAAGCTCGACTTATGACGTGCACCGAAGCTTGACCACCTGCATCGCAGTCTTGAGCATTAATCAAGAAACTAACTGGGCTGCAACGAGGGCCAAGACGATCGTTGAAGGACTGATGAAAAGGCTCAAAGTGCAAGTCCCTGATATCACCACTGACCCACAAATACACGGTCTGGGAGCAGGTAAGATCTGGCCGGCAATATCCGACACCGTGGCAATGGGCGACTCTTCCGCGATGGAATATTTGAACCGAGATACCTTCTCGTCTAGTCTCGATATATACGCTGTCATACAAGGCTTTGTTCCTTCCAACGGTAACAGTGCCAATGTGCCATTTCCTTTTAGACAAGTCATGCTCTAGTAGCAGACGATCTCGATCCCCAAATCAACGTACCAGACCAGAGCTCCGGGGAGGCCGGAGATGGCATGTCTCACCAAAGTCAGTCTCAAGCATATCTCGGCTGGGAAACCCAATTCGCGCCGCAAACATTCCTGTTCGACGATCTATTGTTCGGCTTCAATGGTTCGATGATAGATGAATTTTAGGAGTGAGAGTATCCGCGGGCTGGCTAGAACGAATAATGCAGCCTATAATACTCCAAAGTAGTGTGTTATGGGATCGATGGAATAGATCGTAATGCAAGCAAAAATGTGCGCGCAAGACTGTTTCTTCTCTCTGGAGCTAGTCCCAGCCTTATGTGCAGTATTATATCCGCGGATGAGGGGGATCCGTCCACTCCTGTATTGGTGTCAAGTTCCGTCTTTCCGCGGCTACGGAACTACCTACCCAGCTTCCCACGGAAGGGAATCGCAAGGCTGGCATTTGATGTTCGACAAGTTGGGGCTTCTTGCCCCTTAGTTACTCAAGGCTTCCAATAAGGGGGACTAATTAGCTCAAATTGATGTTATCACATCGCTTACGTCCAGATCGACAATTTTAAATGTAGTCTCTCTGACGTTAAAAGCCTCTCATGGCTCCTATTGTCTCGAACAGAAGGCAACCTGATTCTCTTGCAGTCAGCCAGGCACCTCAATCATATACACCCCATATGTAACGCTCCTGTGTCTGTGCATCGTCAACAGTTAATAGACTTCCACTTTGGCGGGTGGCTGGTGTACGGCGATTTGCTCAACTAGTCACACCAGTCGAAATAATGATCACAAAGCCCGATACACCCGAGCTGTACCTGGAGCAGGTGAACCGAAAGAGACATGTCTTGCCCACGTCATGGATGTGCTCTGGCACATCAAAGGATCTATTCCTCCATCGCAACACCTGCCAGCCAGAGAGGAGGCCTGGTCGCCATGGATTCTGGCCGCAATGGGCTTTCAAAACGCTGACCCGCGACAGCTCAATGGGATTGGCGGTGCAATCTCCATGACCTCAAAAGTCGCTATTGTTGCGCCGTCGACGAGACCTGGAATCGATGTTGAGTATACTTTCGCGTAGGTCGCGGTGGGTAAGGACAAAGTTGACTATAGCAGGAACTGTGGCAATATTGCCAGTGGAGTAGGGGCGTTTGCGTTGGAAGAGGGCATTCGTCACACTCGACTGGGACAGAAATATGTATGCAACCCCTTTCTCTTAGAGAATCTGCTCGACTTAACACTGAGCTCCTGAGCCACGTAGACGTTCGAATCCTAAATACAAACACTGGGTGTATCTTGGAGGAGACCGTTGCAGTTGACAAGCACGGCCTCCCTCTCGAGCAAATCGATCATCGAATGGCTGGGGTCGCCGACCCCGGCATTGAGATCAAAGTGGCATTTATGGAGCCAGCTGGGTCCATGACGGGAAATCTGTTTCCGACTGGCAACGCCGAAGACACCATGACGATAGGAAATCCCACGGTGTGGTCAGACCCCTTCAGTGTCCGCACGACTCTCATCGATGTTGCGAACCCGTTTGTTCTGATCGACGCCCAAAGTTTACCGTCCAATCTTGTCCGAGGCACTCTGGAATGGTTAGATACTGTGGAAGACATTCGACGAAAGGGCGCGGTCCTGACGGGCATGGCCGACAGTGAGGATCATGAGGCTTCGACGCGTGGAACTCCCAAAGTCGCAATGGTATGCCTGCCATCATCAGCAGCCAACTGTATGTTAACTTGTCAGACCACACCCGATATCTCTGTCCCTTCAATGGGCATGGGTCAGGCCCACCCGAGCGTTCAGCTGACTGGCGCTGTCTGCATCGCTGCCGCCGTTTGCCTCGAAGGCACTGTGGCACATCGGTACTCTTGAGATACCTGATTAAAGAGGCTGGACATTGAATTAGCAAAACTCCGAGAGCAAGACCAAGACCGAAACTCTGTACCAAGGACGATAATGATTGCCCTTCGGAGTGGACAGATCCCCGTGGAGGTAGGTATGCAGAGTCGAGGAACGCCGAAAAAGTGTGTCGTATCGAGAACGGCGAGGAAGCTCTTCGAAGGAAATGTTTTGTTTTACACCTAGAGAAAATTAGAGCCCGATCTAATCGGTCCTACGCAAGGAACGTAGAAAGTCCTTGCCTTTTATTATTTTTCATCGAGCCAAGGCCAAATTTCAAAGCGAGGAAAAGGGTGCTACGGTATCGGAGTACGAGGATATGTGCTTAAATTTGTACATTGGGAGACAATATAGAAACGCGGATATCAAAGCTTGTTCGATACAAAGGTCGTGGGACGCGAAGTACTAAACCCTGTCCGCGCTGAACTCTTCTTCGAAGCTCTCCTAAGACGATGCTCACAGTCGATCACAGGATTAAGTGGCAGAACAGGACGGTCGCCACAACTGCAGCAGCCTTCCACGGAACGGACACAGGAGCAGCCATCGAAGTTCTCTTCTCGCCGGCGACGTGCATCTGTGGTGATGACCTCTTCTGCTTGGACTTTGTGACATCTGCAGGAACGGGCAGACTGCCGTCACAAGTAAATCCCTCCGCGGTGCAAGCGCCGTTGCAGTCACCATATGCCTGCACAAAGTCCCAGTTGTCATCCGCATCCAGGTTGTATCTGCAAACACATCCATCCTCGCCACCGGCGCGAAGTCGGGGCACGAAAAGATCCCCAATATCGTAGCCTAGGCAGATGAAGAGGGGAGGGCCTGATGTGCTCCAATGGTCAGAATTTAGATCGAGACCAGTGAGGCATGCATCGTTGTAGAGTTTGAGATTGGCTTCATCGTAGCAGAGCGCCGCGCCACGATGTGGTGGTACTGAAGTCATTATCTTCTGGGTAATCTTGGTGCCGTAGAATAGCGAATAGTATCTCAAATAGCTGGAAGAACAAGTCGATACCGTGGAATAGCGATTACCGTAATGTCGTAGAGAGTTGCAGAAATATTACTTATTGTGAGCGAATGAGTCGCCCTTTCATACCTTCTGTGCTATTGGCTTTTCAGCCTCATGCTATTTCCAGCTTTCGGCTGCGGCGGCAAATGTATGCTTCTCTCTCATGCAGCCTTCTGTTTCGGTTCGCAAAGGCCCTCTCAAATGCAGCTGGTCAGGCGGCTGAATATTGACTAAAGCAGACAAAGCAATTCGGCAAGTCTGTCTGCCGACTTCAACCCGATGCTGGCCAGGTTTTCTGACAAAAATGTCACACTCAGCCGCAATATTTGCTGCATGCGGCTAGGTGCGCCGTCTTGTCCCATTCGTGCACAACTCTGATGCAAGTAGCCTAAGTACAAGTAAGGTCTGAGAAGTGTTACACTTATAGCACGATCACAATTTGAATTCGGTGGTATCTTGCCTTTCAACCAAGAGCACAAGCGTCGATGTAGACCATTTCATTCAGAAGGAGGAAAAGATGAACTCAGCCTTTGCGTCGTATGTTGAACGGAGGATCAGCTTGTGGTTGTTGGAAAAAGCCTTATCTCCAAGAAGCCAGGAAGGAGCTGTTGCAATGTAAATGGGTGTCAGGCTGTAGGCTTCAGCGCAGCTAAGCGACATGAATACGAGATACTATCAAGCTCGTGGGCTCATCTCTGTTGGACATGCCCAGGCTCGGACCCCCTGCCATTTTGAATGTTTCTAATTGGTCAAGTTGAAAGTGGTACAACTGTTAGTGCGCCATGTGTCTACACACTAACCGATGGACAAGTTCAAATTCTGTGCCTTCTAACGAGCTAGGACGATTCTGGCTGCCTTTCCACTCGGTCTCCTGGCCTTGTCAATGGGAGGTTGTGCGCCAGGCTGGAAAACAATACGAGGTCACATGAGCAGTGAGACCTGATCGAGCAAAACCCTTCGTTCCTCCTCTATGGCACGTTTTCAGCAACGGTTTACTACTTGTTGATGGAGCTGGTTCTGAAGTTTCCTCGCTTGCAGGCTCGGCCAGGTCTATTCTAGATGACGCTTTTACAAGCCAGAACGACTCCCAATTTATCTATGGACGTGTCTCTGACTAGGCAACCTCGTCAGCTGAGGAGGAGCTGAGATAGGTCACTGTGGCGAATCAATGTCGATCGGCTTTCCCGCCTTGATCGATTCCTTTATCGCGTTGCAGACCACAAGGGCAGCCAACCCGTCTCCACCACTGCAATTCGGCAATTCCTCTTGTCGAATCACGCCGATGAAGTGGGCAAGTTGAGAGTCAAAAGGGGCTCTGACAATGACATCAACTTTGTCTGTAGTCATCTGCGAATGCCACGACTTGGTGCTGCTATTTTTGTAGGACCAGATATTCAAATCAGGTACACTCAGTGTGCCTTCTGTGCCGAATACACGGTAGAAGTCCTGACCGGTAGGTGGGATGAGTGGATTCTCGCCTGTTCCAGCCTCAAAGTTGTAGGGTGAAGGTGTGTGGTCTGAGAGCAAGAACGACGCTACAGCCCCAGAATTGAATTTGAAAGTGATCGAGGCACCTTCCTCGGCATTAAATCCTCTTCTTCGAGGCATCGCTTCAGCGTATACCCTTGATATTGGACCTAGAAGGTAGTGCAGCAAGTCAACTTCATGGATGAGATTGATCATGATGGCTCCGCCGGCCTCGGTCCTCCTCCACTCCGCAGGAGGGTCGAAGTAGTCGAGCGGTTTGTGTGTTGCCCAAATACCGTTGATCGCCACAGGTTCCCCTATCATACCAGAAGTGATGATATCCTTGGCAGCCAGCATATATGAGTTGAAGCGGCGATGGTGTCCTACGAGAATTTTCACCCCCAATTCTTGGGCTGTGCGAACGAGTTCTTCGCCATCCTTGACCTCGGTGCTGACGGGCTTTTCGACAAGGATATCCACACCTCCACGCACCAGCTGCAATCCGACTGCAACATGAGTGTGGTTTGGGGTACAAATTATGGCACCATCCGGCTTTTCGGGAGACAACAGTAATTCCTCGACCGTTTTGTGGTATGGTACATTCAACTTGGCAGCGAGTTGAGCACCTGATGGCGATGGGTCAACAATGGCGACCAGCTCTGCCCTGGGATTCTCTACAACGGTCTGCGCATGTCTAGGCCCGATCAAGCCGGCGCCAATAACGGCGATTCTAGTCTGCGCACCCATTGATGTTGAAACCGAGACAAGCTGAGAGAGATGGTTCTAAAAGATAGCCTCGGCAAGTTTTCATAGACTCCTCACTTCTGAATCGTCTTATGTCTTCTCCTTCATTGCTCGCTCGCTTCTATGTTACTGGAGAGCCGCTGGAGAGATCCTCTTAGAATAAAATCGGATAAACGAAGACATTGGCTAAGTTCTTGGCCGGGTGATGGTGGGGATCATCGCGAAGACCGGGGTTTTCTTTATCCGCTGTATTCTAATTTGAGTATACTGTTATGAAGCGTTTTCCGAACCTTTATTGTGCGACAAAAGTAATGCGATCGGGTAGACCAGATTATGGTAAGGCGCTGGCACAACCTGAAGTTGATTGTCAGATTGAATCGCATCGTCTTGCCTATTTCGTGGCTCTCGGCTTGTGCAACCAAGCCGCCATCTCCCCCGCTCCGGCTGCCCTACCAAGGCCTCTCGAGCCCGTTTGGCCAGGGATGAAAGGTTTTGATTTCTCCTAAACATGAAACATTTGAAAACAGCGTGGCGTCTTTAAGCACATGCGAGAAAGATCAAAGACAATAATTTTACACAGCTGCGATAAAAGAGGGGACTCCGTTTCCTCCTGGCTTCAGCGAAGGGATCCTACAGCGGTATCGATTGAAATGATGTCCAGTCAAGATCGAAGTGTCAAGAGACGATAAAACATTTTGCCTGCCATAGATATTATATCAATTGACGAATATTGCTAGAATGGATCTTCATGTTTAAAATTTGTATCTTGGTGTGACTTTTTTGTCCTCAGGGATGTGGCTGTATGCTCTTCAGACGCTGGTGTCTTAGCCGATGGGGCATAGACTGTGAACTCGCGGATGCAGGGCTCTGCTCTGAAGCACCTGAAGCTGGTCGGAAATCTGATGCATGGTCTAGAAGTGTGACATAGATTGTAGGTTTGGTTGGGTTCTCCTCGTGTGCGTGTGTTTCCACAGGCGGGAGTTGATTCGGGAGCTCCGCTCGTATTTCGAACGGAGCTGCGCTCTCTGATAAAGTCGGAAGCCTTCTTGAGCGAGGTTCGTCTGGGGTGGACAGGGGTGTCTGCTGACTTCCGAATCGGCTTGAATTGGTTGGTGTTGTTGGATGCTTGATGGTGTAGAAGGACAGAGCGCCATTATGATCGAGAAGAGCTTGGAGCTCAGGGTGCGAATCGATGTGAGAGCGAGCCAAGTCCTCCGCCAGGGTGGCTATCGTTTTACTGATCTTCATCACATTCACCGATTGACCCTGAGCACGCTTGTCCTCCGCCAGAATCCTTTGGCATCGAGAAATCATCTTTCTGGCATGGCTAAGTTGACGTGTATACAGCGCTCTGAATATTGTAGAATGGTCAGCAATTCGCAAACCCAGCCTAATGAACGGGAGAAGGGAAAAAGTACGACTTCCACCTACAATTGTTGAAGCATGTCGCTTGACATTGTCCTCTGCGTAGCCCGTAGACTTCCGAATCTGTGGACGATGTCCTGGAAATACACCATCTGAATGAGTAGGGTAGCACTACATTTGACTGAATTCAGCGAGGTCTGAATCAGTACCCACTCGTCCTTCCGCCTAGACCATTTCACACGAGCAAGCCACTGCGCCGCCACAGAGTGAGATACATCAGTCCTCAGCGGTTCAATTGTGGCCAAGATATCGTTGATTTTTCTCAATGCGGTCTTGCCAGATCTGAAGATACCCTGCTCGAGTTTCGACTCCTTGATCTTGGCGGACAGTCCCTCGTCCGCGAGGCGCGTATCCGTGACAACTCTGTGGAACATGGATAGAAGATTGCTGAAGATTTCGACTTCATTGCCGATGTTCTCAATGTCGTCGCGTGCATGTTTAAGAGTTCGCACGCATTCGCAAAGCCTTGTGTAGAGATGGCTGAATTCTACAGCGATGGCGAGGACGGCAGAGAGTTCGCCGACGACGGTCGCCATTTCGTGACATTAGAACATATGTTTCATCCACAAGCATATTATGAGTTATGAAATGCCATAATTTGAGTCCGGTAGTGATGAGGCAGACTTATTTATCAGTCCTGCATGCCGGTAATACTAAAATGCCAGTACAGCCTGCCACATTCTCGCCTCTGATTGCCAGCAAGGATTGCGTAGAGTCCTTTTGTAGCTGCCAATCCGAAGTGTTGTAGTCATCTGCTGCTTCTTTACCGGTCAGGTTTAGTGAAGCCAATGGGGGCACTAGCTTTGGGAAAAAAGTCAGCACGATGTCTAAGTAGATTTCCATTGGTGATGAGCACGCTTGTCTGCAAGAGATCGGAAGTGGCCAAGCCTGGACGTGGAGGGGGAATAGAGCGACGAACAGAACTACATGTGCAAGTCCTCTTTCAAGGACAGCCGCCTGCTGCTAGCCAGAAATGAACTGCGCCATGAGACTGTAAGAGTTACACACTCATTTTCGCACATACTGTTTTAAACATTCAGAAGCACAATGCGTCCGTGTCTTGTAAGCCAAGATCAGGATCCGCCGTTTCCAAGATCGTGCCTGTCGTGGTATCGTCTTGATACTCGACCTCATAGAATTCTCCTGTAGTTGCATCCTCCTGCACATACACAACGTCCTCCTGCTCCTCACTGGTGACATAAACTTCTCCATCAGTTGGATCCACGAATGTCCTGACTTCAGTTGTGTCTGTGTAGTCGACGTAGGTGTTTGTGGCTGTATCTCCGAGGGTAGCATTGCCAACCATGTTGTTAATGTCGATGTATTGGGTTTGGTCGATGTAAGTAGCGCCGGTGTCTTCGACTGTAGTGGCATTCACATTAATATATTGGCTTTGGTCGACGTAGACAGATTGATCTACCATCACCGGCTGTGTGGTGGGAGTCTGTTGGAGGAGTTGATTCGACGTAGTGTTTTGTTGTTGGGCCATTGCCATTTGTAGTTGTGCTAGCATGAGATCTGCTGTATCTGATGATGTCGATTGTTGAATAACGGTGGTTTGATTCTGCTGGATTGTTACCGGCTGCGGGGCAGGGACTGCTAGGACTTGGGCGAAGGGGTTACTGGGTTGGTTTTGGTCAACTCCTTGCTGCTGTGGTGGCGGCGATTGAATTATGTATTGCACAATGGACGGACTTGTTACTGCTGACTGGCTGTCTACACTTGTTGTGTGATTCTGCAATGGAGCTGCCTGCTGTGGCATCGTTCCAGCTGTAGAGTTCATCGGCGGTCCGCTAGTAGCCACAGAACCTGAAAGGGGTGTACTCGCTGGCCGCGAGACCGGTTTTCGTAGTGGCCGGACGGTTGCTGGACTGGGTACAGGCGTTGATAGACTGGTAGCTTCGGCGTATGAAGGAAGGCCAGGAGACGCCGGACTTGTTGTTAGTCCTTGTGTCTGGACAACGGTTGAAGGAGGCACAACAGACGGCTCAACAATGTGCGGATAACTGAGTGCTGCAGATTGTCCCGCACTTTCACTGGCATTATTTTGAACGTTATTCGATGCTGGAGGGATAGCTGAAGCTGATCCAAGCCTTAGTGGTTTTCGTGCAGGAATATTTGTTGACATAACCCCAGCCGCAGAGGTAGAGCTTGGTAGTGTCTGAACTGGTAGAGTGTGTTGCTGCTGGTGCTGATAGTTGTAGGTTTGGCTCACTTCAGTAGTTTGAGGCAGTGTTTGAACACCATACGGCATAGATGCGTTCACTTTAGGCTGATATTTACCCTTCTTGTCTGCTGCATCAACCATTTCACCCATCAGGCCCTTCATAGCCCGGCCGGTCTTCACACCAAATGCCCCTGTATGGACCACCATTTTCTTGGATGCCTTTACCATCTTCCTGCGACTGACGAGAGTTTCACCGACAACCTTGGCTTGCCTTGCAGCGAGAACTGATCCTGAAATGGTGACTTCTTTCATGGCAGAAGTTGTTTGCATAAGATCAGACGTAAACTTGCTTGAGAGGGCGCGTGTGGGTTTCCGCTCAGGTAATTGAGGTAACACATGCAAAGTTTGAGAAATAGGTGCGACAGCCGAACTGACATTTGTAATGGCCGCCGCTGGACTGTGCGATGCAGGGTTTTGGGTAGTCTGACTTCGGAGAAGATCTGGCTTGGATTGAACCGGTGTGCTTCCCGGAGTCGTTGTGGATCTTTTAAGATGAGGCGTCTCGGCTTGTGGAAGAGTGACCTTCTGGTCAGTTTGCGGCCATTCGAAAGAACACCTCTGCGTTTCTGGATGGATGAAGATTGTTTTCCCATCCGGGGTTTGCGATTTGATCCAGCCAGGTGGAAGCACTCGAATAACCGGCCTGGCCCAAGATGTTTGTCCAGTAGAAGGGTTACAGTAAAGAGGCTTGCCTGAGCCTGAAGGATCCAGCATCTGGATCCAGCCTTGCGGCAGAGGTGCGCTTAGAGATGGTATACCTCCCGATGACCTCTTTACGTCGCTCGATGCCATATTCGGGCACAGAAAATGATGGGACCTTCAAAGTCAAGTAAAGTTCGCGCGTGGTAGCACGAGGAGGGAACCACCGTGGAGGAGGGGCAGAACAGGAATTTTAAGAACAAACTTGACCTTACCTGGGCGACTGTCCGTATTCAGATTCAGCCGCATGATGTCTCGGAAACAACTGACTGTTAGTACGAGCACACAAGACTTAATTCACGAGACAAGCCAGCGCCATAGGAAAGTAATGCACATGATTGGAAAGCGAACCAAATAGCTCATTGCATAGTAACGCCACGAGGCGTTAGGCTGAGGAGCTTAGCGATCTGGACCCAAAACTTTCTCAATTGCAGTACTGACAGCCGAATCTGCCTTCAACTCAAACTATCCGTGTCCGAGAAGGGTATAGGGAATATGCAATGAATGGCCTCGGCTGCCAGAATGGACTAGTTTGGAGCTGCAAGATTGTTTGTAAAGAAAAGTGATGGTGTCGAGAAGTTCACCGTGTCACGTGGTCACGTTCCAGCGCGTCAGAATTTTCCGGCCGGCGCCAAGATTTTCCGCTCCGTAGACTGACTCCACTTAGGTTCTTCAAGTTGCTTGTTGCTGTGCCTGCGACGACTTGCGACTGTGACAACTGTCTTAAATTAATTTGCTTTCCATAAGCACGCAGTCAGAATGCCGGTCGTCAAAGGAGGCGTATGGACGAATATCGAAGACGAAATCCTCAAGGCATCCGTGTCAAAATATGGGCTGAATCAATGGGCTCGAGTTTCCTCTCTCCTCGCGCGAAAGACTCCCAAACAGTGCAAGGCACGGTGGACAGAATGGCTCGACCCTGGCATCCGCAAGATAGAATGGTCAAAAGAGGAAGATGAAAAATTATTACATTTGGCCAAGTTGATGCCAACACAATGGCGAACAATTGCACCTATCGTTGGTCGAACCGCCACTCAATGCCTAGAACGCTACCAGAAATTGCTCGATGAAGCTGAGGCTCGTGAGAACGATGACCTGGGCCTCGGTGGGCCAGAAGGTGCAGAAACACTTGCGCCGACAGGAGACCAAGTTCGACGACTGCGCCCGGGTGAACTGGATCCAGATCCAGAATCCAAACCTGCACGGCCAGACACGATCGATCTCGACGAAGATGAGAAGGAAATGCTCAGCGAGGCTCGAGCTCGACTGGCCAATACGCAAGGAAAGAAGGCGAAACGGAAAGCTCGCGAACGGCAACTTGAGGAGTCGAGGAGACTGGCAGTGCTGCAGAAACGCAGGGAACTCAAAAATGCAGGCATTAATATCAAGATCACGAATCGTAAGAAGGGGCAAATGGACTACAATGCGGACATACCTTTTGAAAAGCAAGCCGCGCCGGGTTTCCATGATACTCAAGACGAGCAGAGTAAGAATGAACGCGAGCGCGAAATGTTCGATCCCCGAAAACAACAACTGGCACGAAAGAGGCAGGGAGATCCGGAAGACAATGTTGATCCCAAGCGACAGAAGCAGGACAAGGACAAATCTGCATCCGCTATGGCTGCAGCTGCAGCTCGGGCTGGTCAAATGCAACGACTGCGGGAGGCTGAACAACAAAGCAAGCGGCGAGCTCTGAATCTCCCTGCACCACAAGTCAGCGAGGGTGAGCTCGAAGAAATTGTCAAGATGGGTATGGTGGGTGACAGAGCCATCAAGGCAGCTGGCCAAGATGATGCGGATGACCGAGGGCTGGTATCACAGTATTCGAACATGCTTGGAGCTACACCCATTCGAACTCCGCGAGCGCCAGCTCAAGAAGACCATATTGCCAACGAAATCAAAAACATTCGAGCCTTGACCGAGACACAATCCTCCCTTCTGGGCGGCGAAAATACTCCACTGCACGAAGGAAGCAGCTCAACAGGCTTCGATGGTATCGCACCACGCAGAAACGAAATGGTCACGCCAAATCCCATGGCGACTCCATTTCGACAAGCCGGACCTGGAGGCCAGCTGCCTGGGGCCACTCCATTGCGAACTCCGCGTGACAACTTCACTATCAATGATGGAGGCGAACGCCAACTTGTGTCACAAACTCCACGAGATATACGCCTGGCTGAGAACATGGCCCGTCAGTCCCTGAAAGCGAGACTCGCCTCTCTACCGAAGCCCAAGGAGTCAGAGTGGGAACTGGAAGTTCTACCCTCGGATCAAGAAGAAGTGGCAGTCGGTGACTCAGTGAGTCGAGAAGACCAAGAAGAAATCGATCGCCGAGAACGTGAAGCGCGTGAAGCTGCAGCTGCAGCAGAGTTGAAAAGACAGACACAGGTCTATCAAAGAGGTTTGCCTCGTCCTGTCACTGTTGATTACAATGCGCTCGCGTCGGACGCGACATCTATCACAGACCCTATCCGTGCTATGATTGCGCAGGAAGCTGCGTTGCTAATGGCGAACGACGCCCGTAAGCACCCACTCCAGGGTGCCAAAGTGTTGGGTAAGCCTCTCCAATTGCAATCCTTGTCCGATGACCTGCTTGCAAGTGCACGCCGGCAACTAAAAGCCGCATGCAATGATACCGAGCGTCAAAGTTATATTGAAGCTGTGGCCACGCTTTCGAACTCGGAGAACGAGCGTGATGCACTGCCTTTGAAATTCACACCCACCACGACTACGCAAGACTTTCTCGGCGCATTTCGCTCAGCACACCAAAATCTGCTTGCTGCTGCGGAGGCTGGCAACAAACTCGAGAAAAAGTTGGCACTGCACCTTGGTGGGTATCAGGCAAGACAAAAGACGCTGAAGGGCAAAATTGCAGGCGTATATGCTCAGATTGAGGAGCAACGTGACCAACTAGACAGCTTCAGGACGTTGCAAGTCAGCGAGGAAGGTGCTTTGGCGAGACGGTTAGAGCGGCTGAGAGATGAAGTTCACTTCATCGTGAGGCGCGAGCGAGAGGCACAGGAGGATTATCGCAGCGCGAAGACCGAGTTGATGGAACTTGAGGAACGAAAAGCTGTTGCTGTTGCCAACGGGACGAACGGGATCAATGGCCATACCTGAGACGTACCAAGAGCACATTGAATATGTGTAGAGTTTAATGGAAGTGTCATCCTCGAACCAACTCGCCAAATCCCTAGGCAGGTATCAAGCTTCTTATCAGTGTAGGAGCTCGGATGGTCTGGCCGGGGAACTGCGGGCGGCGAATTAATTAGGCGCGGCCACCACAGGCACTCAAGGCACTCACCAAGTCTCGATCTCCGCACCTGAATGAGCTTAATATTCCGATATTCTGTACTTCTGTACTTTGCACAATAGGTACCGCATTAACACTCTCATAATATCGTCCTCAGCTACACCATCTTTTGAAGCCCTTCTTTGGATTAAGCGCGTCTCATTATGAGAGCGCTCCGGCCCTTTCCATGCTCGTTCAGGTGGTCAAGTCGCCCAAGCCTACGGTAGAGAACTTATTCAAATGTCTTCCATTTCCTCTACGTGTCCAGGTGCCATTAGCAAGGAAGCAACAGTTTGTGGCATGTCGAGCTACCCTACGCCCGTTCGCGACTTCCAGTCCCCGTTTCCGTCGGTACTTGATCTCGGAAGGGCGTTCCACAACTCCCAAATCTGAGCAGAAGGATGGCGATTCATCGTCCGCTTCCACCACTCAACTTCCGTGTCCCTTCTACCTCGAGACAGGCTACTCCATCTTCGCCAAACGACCTTCTCGTCCTTTCCCTCCACCCTTCGTGTATCTCCCGTCGGGCTCGTTCTCCGATCCTCTGACAACGCATAATCCTTCCTCTGTTCCACGCAGTGCTCGCCGGCCTATGGTAAATGGCCAACCTATGCGCGGCATAACAAACGGTGATGATGCAATAATTATTGGCAGAGCCCAGACGTTCATCGCCGTCAATGATGGAGTAGGTGCGTGGGCACAGAAAGATCGCGGTCATGCTGCGCTTTGGTCGAGGTTGATTGCGCACTTTTGGGATGTTGAAGTTGAAAAATCGCTGGGCAATGGAGTGGACCCCGTGAGGGATCTAGAGACCGCGTATGATGCAACGAAGAAGGCCACGAAGGGGTCTTTGAAAAAGGATCGTGAAGATGAGGTATATTCAGAGAGCGAGGAGAGTGAGGGAAGTGACAAGTCTTCCTCAGCCGACAATCCTCCGCCATCGTCCAATGAGTCTTCTGAAGCGAAGGATTCCTCTAAAACTGACATCCTCGGTACGACGACAGCTTCGTCGGCTCTCCTTCACTATCAGGGAGACTCTTCGGAAATCAGACCGATAGTCCTAGCCACGACAGTGGGGGACTGCAAAGTCCTCGTAATCCGCCCAACCCCTCCATCAAGCTCACCCTCTGACGAAACGCCCAAACCCAAAGAAGACCAATCCAACTCTGAGACTACTGGTGGAACTGTCCTCTACCGTTCCAAAGAGCAATGGCACTGGTTCGATTGTCCCCGTCAATTAGGCACAAACTCGCCTGACACCCCTACTGGAGATGCGGTATGCGATACTGTTGAGGACATTCAGATTGGTGACGTTGTCGCCGTTCTCAGCGACGGTGTTACAGACAATTTGTGGGAGCACGAGATCTGCGAGAGTATTTGTGAAAGTATAACTCATTGGCAAGGTGCTTCTTCAGAGAGTGATGATGGAGGAAAGTCCAGAAGTCATACCGAGGACGGAGACGCGAAAGATGGCGTCGTGTATGTTGCAAGAAGACTGATGAACGCAGCTCGTGAGATTGCGATGGATCCCAATGCCGAAAGCCCATATATGGAACGAGCCTTTGATGAAGGTATTGCGGCTGAAGGAGGAAAATTAGATGACATTAGTGTTGTCATCGGTATTGTCAGGAAGAGGGAGTGAGGTGGAATCTTCCTCATCATTCCATATCAGCTCGATTTTCTTTGAGTTACAGGCCTCCTAAACTCAGCGATGATGGCTTCCATACCGCACGCGAATCCCGTCGGTGGAAGTGACGAATTTGGAAGTTCTGGTTGAACATTTGGTCTCATTGAAAATTCATGGTTACTCGTCAGGTCCTGTGGTCGGCTTTTGTCTAACTCCACACAGTATGCAAAATTGCAAAGACTGTCCATCAACCGCCAGGTGTATCAGCCCTCCGACTGCATTCTTTCCGCTTCAGTTCTGCAAGATGGAAAGAGACTGAGGTAATAGAAGACGCCTCTCGATCCTCGACAAGCAAGACACTGACATGGATCATTCTCTCCCTTGCGCCCCCAACTCAGTCACCTGTTCACCTAAGGATCATAGATTGCACTGAAAACTGCACCAAATTGGTCTCCGGAAGCCGGTTGGAGGCCCCTCTGTATGAGTGCAGCGGAGGTGTTCGTGGTACCGGGATAAGTCAAGTTCTTCCAAATTGGGACTTGACATTTGCTGTCTCTGTTGACGCATGTCATGTCAATATCAGCATTGCTAGATGTGATCCGAATTGGAGAGGGCTCGGATGGGTATACATACCGATATACGTCGACCTTGATGCCTGCGTCAGGTCCGATCGACTCCCATCCTCCGACAGAAGTAACGGTTCCACACTGATTGAAATTGGCTGAGAAGATCTGGGTCCAGAAGCAGGTTCCGGTCCAGTTTGACTCCGTGCAAATGAATATCTGGTTATGGGGGCGTTAGATCACCAGGAAAGACGATAGAAACCCAGGGGAAGGGAGATGCAGGTGTATACTCACTCCATTGATGGCTCTAGCATTCAACGTCTTGTCATCGCGGGCCATCACTTTGGAGCCGGGAGGAACAATGCCTGGTGTTGAAGGGAAAGTGAGTGAGCGCAGATGTAATTCAGGTTCAGCCACTG
Organism: Cladophialophora exuberans; assembly: GCA_030068005.1. NCBI lineage: Eukaryota > Fungi > Ascomycota > Eurotiomycetes > Chaetothyriales > Herpotrichiellaceae > Cladophialophora > Cladophialophora exuberans. The sequence continues at coordinate 345,260 of JANSVK010000012.1, forward strand.
GCGCAGCTGAGGCGGTGAGTAGGTCCGTTGTCGCAAAGGACAAGAGCAGCAACAAAATCACGGATCCCCAACTCGGAAAGTACATTTTGTATGGTCGGTGAGGGTTGTCTGCCAGGCAGGTTTTTCTCTTCTTTTGTGTTAAATTGAGAAAGGGTGTGTTGTACAAATTGTGACAGGCGGATGTTTTGTGGTTTGAGTTTCCAGACGGTAGTGGAGCGAAGGGCGAGAGGTTTTATCACAAAGGCTGGCGTTGAAATGTTGAGATCTCAAGTAGGCGTGGAAAGGTAAAGCTGCACAGCTTGGTTAAATACTGATGGCACAACCTGGGCACGGAGATGAGAAGTGCGCACCGCGTCAATGAGGAGGTGGGTTTTGTGTTTGTATGGTGTGAGTCGAGAGAGGCAACAATGCAGGTCACCGTCGCGGAGCGTGACAGACCTTCGAAGGGAACGTGGATGATATGACTGTGCGACCACGTGGAATTGAAGCGAGTTCGCTTTGCCCTTGCCCTTGTCCTCGGCAACACGGCAGTTCGCTTGAGATTGAGATTGAGGATGAAGGTGGTGAGAGTGAGGCGAGTCGTCGGGAGTACGGAGTGTAACTGAATGGGATTGCATTCAACGATGTTGGTGGTGCAGTCGTAGTAGTCGCCATGTATATTTCCTTGAACTGGTTGGAGACTCTGAGGAGGGGGGAATCTTGCACAAACAAAGCAAAAGCAATCGGAAGGGAAACTTGAAGATCAAAGAGAATACCGATCTTGCTTTCTTTCTTTCATGGATTCACATACAGAAATTCCCGCTTACGACTGACTGAGATGTTCCAGATCTACTAGTAATTTCACGTAGGTGTGAAGTGTGGGAGAGCACTTGAGACAAAGAATCGTTTCGGTTTCAATTCATCCACATCACCGCGCACCGTGCACAAACAGTGCACAGTGTACAGGTTTCTGGACCCCGTCGTTCGCCGGTTGCGGATTTTCGTGTCAAAAGGGCATTTATTGTTCGTTCTACTCACGACGCCACTATGAATTTTCTTTGAAAGTTGTGAAGAGGATTACTAGAGGAATTGAAATGGAGAGCTTAGACGGAACAATGAAGGGAAAATAAAGTTGATTGGAGGCCAACTCGAACGCCCCCAAAGAACTAATGCTACTACTAAGAAACTAGAACCTCGGCGAGCGCGGAAACGATTCAGGTCAGAGCCTTGCTTCTGCATACTCCACCTCGCGTTCTTCGACAGCCTCGCTGCGAAGAGATATGTATGTTGCTTTGAAAGGCTCATGCAATGCTTCAATTAAATATGTATGTATGTTTACCAAAAAAAAAGACAGTAGAGGAGAGATTGTGTGAACATTCGGCGATACGCAACCCCAAATGGGGCATGAAGCGAGAGTAATCGGTACACTGCAGACAGAGCCCAGTATATTACATTCCTGTCCGGTCTCTGAGAAGATGAGATTTATGTATGTTGTTTGTCTTGATCCATTCCAGCTCCATCCAGCTCAGGTCAAGCTCTAGCACTGCGTCGCCCTCTCCGAAGGAATTTCGAAAGGTTCGGGCGCATTTATTAAGCACTGAAGCGCATGGGGCGGCGATGGCCGCGCATAGGTCCGCCATACCCGTGCATGGGAGGTCTGGCGTAGGCTTTCATGCCAGCTCCGGCCGGGGGCGAAGGTATGCCCGAAGGCATATCCGTACCCATGCTGGAATTCATGGACGGAGGAGGGCTTGCACTTGGCGTGCTGTTGTCGGGGCCAGTGGAGGGAGGATTCGGAGCTTCGAGAGGTGGAGAGGAGGAAGCAGGTGCGGACGAAGATGAAGACGAAGACGAAGACGAGGACGAGGACGGTTGGTAGATCTGCACGCCGCCGATCAGCCAGTACGCCTCAGCGAACGCCTGGGGGTTCTGCGCTGCATAGGCCGAGCAAGTCGGCGCGAGGGAGGCGCACTCGCTGGAGCTCCAGACCTGGTCGATCCAACTCCCGCAGATATCGATGTTAAAGATCATCTGCTGCGTCTTGAAGTAGTCGGCCAGCGACGAGCCGTCGGCGGACATGAAGTGAGCGTCCGGAGTGCGCCAGCTACTGGGGTCGGGCGTGCCGCTCAAAATGTCGGTGGGGATCTCGCTGCGCGGGAATTGCCACACGGAGATGGCTTCGGGTAGGAACTCGGTCGCGAAGACGCCGCCGTCGTGCGCGTTCCACGATGATCCGAATGTGCCGTCGGTGGCCTCGACTACACAGCCGATGTTGCCCGGAGTGAAGGCGCTGCAGTTGAGGTTGGAGAATGTGCCGAGCATGTTCATACCTGAAGCGCTCGCGACGGTTGGGTTGCTGAGATCAGACACCTCAAGCGATGCGCCTGTGTGTAGAGCGTATTTGTTGGCGGCCGCCTTGTTGACGTTTTCCATAATGTCGATCTCGCCAGTCCATGGCCAGTTGGGGCCGTTCAACCAGTACGCGCTCCACACGCCGCATATGCCGCCGGGGTTGTGACGGATATCTGTGATCCACAGGGTGCTCACCTCGAAGGTGTCTTTCGACTGGATGCGCGTCGAAGGCCGTCCGTCATGTGCGACGCTAGAGAAGTCGACGCCCAGATACGCTTGGTCTTCGAAGTTCGGACTCGAGGCGAACCCGGCTAGCCTCGAGGAGTTTGCAGCGGCAAGGTTTTGATACTTGACGAACCCGTTGGTCGGGTCTGGCTGATCGAAGAAGTCGAAGTGGTTGAAGAAATCTGGGGCCGAGTAGTCCCGCACCAGTTGGTAATTCCAGGCAGCCGACCCCCCGGTGAGGAGGGTGCCGAGAGTAATGGGAAGAAGGCTGTAGCGCATGATGAGAAGGGCGGGTTGTTCTGTTCCTGTAAGAAGTTTCTGGACCTGAAAACTAACGGACCGAAGAGATATTTATTTCCTCGAGATTAGTGATAAACGGGGTTCAAGCGGTGAAGTTGATGTTTTTGAAGCCCCGCTTCGTGTAAATGATGCCTGAGAATCGAACAACGGGTGGGAAAGAAAAAGAATGGCAATTGATCGTCAGAAATATCGAAATTTTCTTGGTGGCACGCGAAGATCCTCATGGTGATATGCAGTGGCAGAAACAGCTGAGCATTTTGTGACAAGGAACTGCGATATGGAACAAGTCCCAGTTGCATTGTTGGGGGTCATTCGTCAAAGAATGACACAGTCTTGTGGACAAGGGCGTTTGTCAAGAGTGAGACTCTCGAAGAAACCAAACCTTTGTGCCGAGATAAAAGAATGGTGCGCCATTCAACAGACAAGGCTTTCATCGCGGAAAAAGCTTATTGGGATGAGGTACCAGGCACCCATCAGGGAAATGCACTTTCGAAGAATTTCGGATAGCTTTGGCCAAGAACAGGTGTCAAATGATACAGCAACCACATACCTGTATATGGCGGTCTGGAACCGCTGGCCTGCCTTGTGAAGGCACGATATTGTAGTCCACGTGGTTTGTGATGTTTTTCGGCAGGTGGGATTCTGACTCACTAGATACAAAACAGACTCGGTTGCACATGTTTATGGTGGTTGAGGCACAGAACTTTAGCTGGTCTCAAAATTATCTCAAGGATCTCTTTGAAGTAAAATCAAGCCTAGCGAACCGAAAGAAACTGTTGCAGGTTGTGTGGTTCTTGAAGGACGATGTGGAAGACTTTCAGAGTCAAGATAGGTAGTGAAGCTGATAGAAGCCATCTGGAAGGCTAGTGCGAATCGGAACAGGACGCATCACGTGTCTCGTCGTTACAATTTCCGTTGCGTCTTTCATCGTCCCTTCGTCCCTTCCAATGTTCTTCGCACTGTCTGCCGTATGAACCTTTCGCTGGTGACGTTGAAGAAGGGTCTCAAGAAGATGGGTTCTTTGCTCGTGTTCTATACGCACCATTCATCGAAACCTCGACGCGTCGACTTGGGGCTTTATGCGCTCGGCGATTCATCTGAACCACCTTGCTCGCAACGTGGGGGCTTCGAGTTGTGAGTCGTTACGGGCTCGCTTCGGGCTGCAGCTTGTCAACCTTGTTCGTGAGGAATGAGCCTAACAGCCTTGGGTAAGAAACAGGGCGCAGCAGGCTCGATTTCAGCTGCTCGAACGCTATTACAACTACCATCTTCATGTAACATGAACGCTGGCCTTGATTGGGCTTCCTACAGGCTTGCAATAAGTCGAGTCAAGACCATCCTGAAGGCTTCAAATGATCAAGGTCTCGCATGGCGTCTTCTCCGCCGCCGATTGCTCTCGTGACATTGAAGCCGACGCCCTCCCTACCACCCCCCTCGCAGGCGCCGTCGAGATCCTCTTCAACTTCAACAACTAGCATAAATCCAGTCCCAATCAACACTCCCCCAAATTCCTCCGTGACAAGTCCTGCAGCAGTGTCTTCAGTATGTTCAAACAGCACCAGCCACAATGTCCCTGGAGGTCAATCTATCCCAGCTGTCTGTCCTCCGCTCTCCTCGAATTCAACTCAATCCGCTCCCTTGCAGTTTGCATGGAAGCACATCAAGGCCGGCGTTATTTTTTGCGTCAAAGCAATCATTGCAGCACTCGGTCTGACGGCTGCTTGGATGACATTCGAACTCTCTATCTGGACATCGACCAAAGATTGGAAGGAGTACTGCTCTGCCCAAAATGTAGGTACCTTTGAGTGGAACCATGGTCGAATTGCCGTTACTTAATGTCGATGTAGGCAACGTCTTTTACTGCTCCTAGCAGTTGTCAAGATGCTCTAAAGAAAGATCTGTCGCCGCCGCCGGGGTGGTCTTGGAACTTCCTGTCAGCTTCCCATACAGAGAGCAAACTTGCGAGTCGAGCACTGAGTAATCTTCCAAATGCGACTTTGTCTGAGGTCATCGTCGCCATCACCGCACGCCTCCCATATTCTCTTTTGCTTGTTGCGGGCATCGTGCTACTCGGACACAAATTTGTTTCCCTCCGGCGGCAAGCCAGGTCGAACCTCTTAAGGTCCGACATCGGGGCATCCCAGTCTCATGGTGATATCGGAGGCTCACAGCACCCTGCATGGGTTCCAGTATCTCTTGCCAGAACTGTCTACACCACCGCTCGCGTCATTGACCAATATAACACCTTGTTAAGGCGACGGAAGCAAGATTCTGAACCTTGTCTCAAGTACGATTCAGATACCTCGGAATGGTTACCGACCGAGCGCTCCTGCTTGGTTGACAATATCGATGTAGGCACAGAATTGGATTTCGGTGAAGCAGAGCGAAATGGACAAGAGATTGGCCAAGCTACTCAGAGCAACCCGATAAGCAATGATCTCTCAACAGGCTGGCTACCGGCCGGCAGGTCTTGCCTGGCTGACAACGCTATCGCAGATACAGAACTGGACTTTAGCCAAGCAGAGAGGAACGATCAGGAGATCAAGCAAGCGACACAAACTCACGCGAGTATCGACGATATCTCGACCGACATCAGCCAAATAAATCAGACCCCAAGCAAGGACATGAAAAGTCAAGCAGAGATCGATTCAAGTGAAGGAAGCTCCACACCTAAAAGTAGAACGGGCCAAAGATTTTTCTGCACCGGCTATCCGCCCTGTACTCTCAGCTTTTCTCGGAGCGAGCACTTGGCCCGCCACATCAGAAAACATACCAGTGAACGTCCGTTGCAGTGTCACTGCGGTCGAAGGTTCTCGCGTCTCGACAACCTTCGTCAACATGCCCAGACTGTCCATATTAACGAGAAGATACCCGCCGACTCCCTCGCGGCCACTGTCACACAGTTCCAACGTCAAATTCACACAGATCATGCCAGAAATAGTCGTCGCTCTGAAACGTGTAAAATTCAGGTCCAAGAGAGCCGTGTTCTCCCAAAAGGCCGGGCAGGCCACATCCTATGGCTCTAAGGCAGTCCCAATATGAATAGGAGCTCCTCTCTGCGTCTTCGGTTGAAATGGAACAGGAGATGGACGGATCAGCTACTAGGCCAATGTCTATGTGAAAGAGTCGGTAGCAGGGCAGGTAAGGATTTTTGGTGCAGAATCGATTGACACGCTAATATGGAAAGGCGGCGGAAGAGGCTGTTGACAGTCTGGAAGTGTAGTGAGACCGATTTGATTCTGCTCGTACATAGTCATGAAGTAGGCGAACGAAGGGGTCTTGCCGACTCGCTCGGGGAGGTTTGCTTGCACGAGGTCATGTGACATCGCGTCTTCTGCGAAGAAAATCCCGTCGCGACCCCGCGTCCAGACGCACGGTCGCATCTAACTGCATCCTCGGGTTTACTGTATTCATTTTCTCTCGGTCACGCTCCAACATGGTTTCATTATCTATTGCCTGCTATGATATCTGAGTATTCACTTCTCCCTCCTTCCATGTCGCCTCGGAGAACACCCTTCCATTCAACGATCAGCTCCTCTCCTACACCGAAGCAGTCTCGGGCTGAAGCCGGGGGTGGGATAGCCAAGAGATGGACAGTAGAAGAGTACAAAAAAACTTTTTAAGCTGGATGAGGAGGAGAGGACGAAAAGCTTTCCTCCCTCCATTCCTCCTGAAACGCACCACCCTGAGGCGATCGATTAATGTCGGGCTCCTCGAGGTCGTAGGAATACATATTTTCTGAGTCGAATTTCTTCTGCCCCGCGCCGTAGGACATTTTCGCGGCTCTCTCTGCTGGAGGTAGAGATGCACCAGGTGCAGACGATGACGGAATGTCATACTCGAATTTGGCGGCTGCCTCTTCTACCCAGACTTCCATTCGCATTTCCTCAACTTCTAGACGGCGAACTGGATGTGTTTTCGCTGCTGAAGGATGGGCTTTCCCGTCGTTGTGTTGCTTCTGCGGTGCCGCGGGAGATTTGGGAGGACTAGTAAGAAAGGACTCTGGTTCAGCGGCTATCCACCGCCGTTCCTCGTTCTCAATACACCCGACGGGTCGGTCGGCTTTATCTTTGACTTCGATTGCGAGGGTGAAACTGCATTCTGGAGCGCCAGGCCCTTTTGGCAGAGGTCTCAATCGACCGGCAGATGTTGTAATCATAGATAATGTTGCGCGTAAATGGGCTTCCAAGTCGGTCAGGTTGACCATCGTATCGAGTGAGCTGTCTTCATCGCTTGAATCTGACTCAAATGGTTCATCTGGGTCAGGTTCGACCACCGAGGGAAACAAGGGAAACGCGCGCAGGTCGAACGTCCAGCGCTCCAGGACTCGGTTGCCCTCTAATTCGTAAATGCATAATGATACCTTCTCTACCCTGTTCATTTCGAATCCGTTGCGGATCGCGGCCACAGCGTCGTTGATCCAGGCACATACTGTTGGATGGCGATTCTGACGTACTGGATAGTTGTACGCTCGGGTTGACAGGAATGAGACTAGAGGGTATAAACGTCGTAGATAAAGAATGTGATGCGTTGTCACGGTCAGGAAAGAAGTGAGAATGTTGAGAAGCGCACGATGTTTTTTTAGTAGATTTGACGCACTCGTCGGACTTGGGGGCTGGTCTGCCATATTGAGATGTTCTGGATCGCAGATTGCGAAACAAACGCGGGGTAGTTGCCTGCTTCAAAGAGTTCTCTTCATTTGAGATGTGCTAGTGGTCGTAGTTCTCGTTTCAATCGGCGCGCAAATCGAATTTAAAAGTGCCATCTACTTCGCTCACAACGATTCCATCGTTGTTTCATCGTCACCGTGATGCAAAAAGGTGGCCGCCGACTGCCAGTAGGCAGCGACTTCCTCTCACCAAACTTCATTCGCCCACCCCGCATTTTGACTTCCACAAAGCTCATCGTCATCAAAGGTGTGTACATGCTGGCGAGAAGATGGGATCCATTTCCACACTACAATGTATCTACCTTCAATTCTATCTGCCCAGTGGCTTCAACCATGGCTGCCAATCTTGTTGGGAAAGTATTCATGGTGGCTGGCGCTGCCTCAGGCATGGGGCTTGTTACAGCAGAGACTTTAATTTCGAGAGGCGCCATGGCCAGTTTTTGTGACTTGAACGGAGCAGCTCTAGAGAAAATACATGATTCCCTTCCAAATGACCAGCGGGCAAGAGTCATGACCACGGCAGTCGATGTCACCGACCGTCAAGCTATCAAGACACTTCTACAAACTACCAAAGAACGATCTGGTAAACTCGATGGGATTGCCAACTTCGCGGGCACGGGTGGGCATAGACTGGGCGAAGAAACGATATAGGAAACCCAGCCTCAAGAGTATGATTTCGTCATAGACCTCAACGTCAAGGGCATTTTCAATATCCTTAGAGAGGCATTGAAGCCGGGCTTCTTTGAAGGACCAGCGAGCATTGTCCACGTCCCCAGCATGTATGCAGGACGTGGATTCTACAAAGGCGCAGTCTTTCCGGCTAGCAAACATGCTGCCAACGGAATGATCAAAGGTGCAGCGATGGAGGTAGGCGAGCGAGGGATAAGGGTAAATGCTATGACGCCGTCAATCCACTCCGTAAAGAGACTTGCCAGATTTGTATTGCTAATCCGTGGTGCCAGTGGCGTGATAGATACTCCCATGACACGAGGTTATAGAAGTGAAGGTGAACTCCCAGCTTCAATGACGCCCATCCCTCGTGCTGGCAGATCACAGGAGGTGGCTAACGTGGTTGCCTTTCTCCTGAGTGACGAGGCAACATTCGTCACTGGAGCCATGTGGGGAGTTGATGGAGGTGTAAATGCCTGTGCGCGGCATCAATAGTAGCCATTTCCCAGGGAGAGCGAAGATGAGCAACACGTCTTACAATGAATAAGTTAAAAATTGTGCATATTCCCAGTCGAGCCCTGGCAGGCGCGCGTCGACGCGTAGAGGATGAAAGCGGCGCGTAATTCCATGACTGGAGAAGAGGCAAGGGCCGAGGGGCCACCGAGTGACTGCGCAGTTCACTGTACCTGTCTGCCTTCTATTCACTCTTCCACGCCCTCCTTCCTTCTCTACCTTTCCTCCCCACGCCCTCCTTCTCTACCTTTCCTCCGCCACTTCTTTTCGTCAAAACACTCAGGCAGGCATTGACTCTTTTCCTTATAAAAAAAAGGGGCCTCTTTCATCTCACCAAGATTCTCGTCAGGGAACGAGCCTCGGCCCGTTCTTCCTCATAGAATGATCACGGGCCTCAAACGTACCTGGAGCGCGTTTGTTCCTGTCGCAACCCGAGCATTCCAATGTCAAATCCAACATGGTGGAGCTCAAATATGCCAAATGCGATGGAATTCTTCATCTGATTGATTAAAGGTACAGCACTGACCATGAATTGTTCCTTGAATTAGCAGATCCTCGCGAAATCTTCGCGTTGTCCGGCAATTCGGCTTCCTGCAAGGCTCCAGATCTTGTCCCGGTGATGGATGTGTTATTGAATACTTCTAAAAGCCTTTACCATTCGACATCTTCCTTCCCACTTTGGAACTTCTTGTTCCTTTTGCAATACTTTGCAGTCTTGGTGTTTGGATTTTGGTTTTTTGTTCACTTCGACCTTCATGGCCGCTGGCTTTCAGCATGGCTCGCGTCGATGCCCTTACGCTCTGGCTTTTGACCTTTCTGTCACTGTCTATCTCTAGAACGCATGCTTGGTATATACCCCGCGCCCTTGAGAGTCGACTGTCAAGGTCTTTGCTTCACCAAGACAATGTCCGAAGAGCAGAGCAAAACTGCACTGTCGAGGTCACTATCACAAAGGTGATCATGTTGATTCCTGTAGGTCAAGACATGGTTGCCTAAGTGAACATTGCTAACCAAATGACCATCTCTAGATTCATATCGACTACTACGCTGAAACTAATACAACCTTGCTGGTATCCGATATTTTTACTCTCAACGTCAGCAACGCACCCACAAGTATAAATACAGTGTATACCGGAACAAGTGCGACCGTCATAACTCAGTCACATTTAATCCCTCAGCTTCCTATGGCACATAAGACGTAAGGATCTCACAAGACTAGCCCTGGAGCTCGTGCTGATTTAGGACAGCCACTCATCTCCTTCCTTTACTTATGTGGATGGGTACTCTTTCATGCTCACTATGTCGTTCATGGATTCTGGAGCAAACAATCGTCGCGAAAAGAGACAAGGAACTGTATATCTGGGAGGGACCGGTCAAACAACAGACAGTTGCCAGAACGCGGTAGTGTACAGCCTTGTCAACGGAAAACTCTTTGCAAACTCCAGCTCTGGAGCTCTGCAATTCGGAACCACAACAGGAGCGACATATGAAAATTTCACTCCCAGTTCCAACCCGGGAGATATCACAACCGCATTTTCAGTTGATACCCAGAACAACCTTCTCTGGACCAACTCCGCCTTCTACAACTATCAAGCGAGATTTTGCGTCCTTTCCGATAATACAATTGTCGCCGTTTTTGGCGACCCCTCACTTGCTCCCGATGGTTGTTTCTTTGTGACTTTGAGTATGACACGAGTTAGCTCATGTGCCGCTGCTGTTGGCGGGCCACAGCTGAGTGGACCTTCGGGTAAGTCCAAGTCCTCTAGCATGCGTTTTCTACTGACAGTTTCGAAGGACCTCAGGGGTGAGTGATTGGAAAATTCATTACTTTCATCACCTAAATCTAGTGGAGCTTTGCTCTTACTAGACTTTTGTCTCGTGCCCAAATGCAATGGCTATATCGAATACCGCAAATTATAGATTATAGTTTTACCTATGCTTACTTTTGATATTAGTCCTACAGGCCCGACTGGGGCTACTGGTGTCGAAGGACCGTCAGGACCTACCGGTCCGACTGGAATCCAAGGAGAACAAGGACCTACTGGACCCAAGGGAGACCAGGGTATTCAAGGCCCGTCTGGTCCGTCAGGACCCACTGGAGCACAGGGTGCTCAAGGACCGACCGGAGCGACGGGACCGACTGGAGCCCAGGGTGATCAAGGACCGACAGGACCGACAGGCCCAACGGGCGCAACTGGACCGACAGGCCCAACTGGAGCAACAGGCCCAACTGGACCGACAGGCCCAACTGGAGCAACAGGCCCAACTGGAGCAACAGGCCCAACTGGAGCAACAGGCCCAACTGGACCGACAGGCCCAACTGGAGCAACAGGCCCAACTGGAGCAACAGGCCCAACTGGAGCAACAGGCCCAACTGGAGCGACAGGCCCAACTGGAGCGACAGG